>JAWWEU010000125.1:13719099-13731315 GCA_035583155.1 Acropternis orthonyx | reverse complement strand
TTATTATTATTATTATTATTATTATTATTATTATTATTATTATTATTATTATTATTATTATTATTATTATTATTGAATGGTTAGAGCTGATTAGAAATATCAATAATGCAATAAACATAATAATGTATGCTTGGTCTGCTTAGCATCATTGATGAATTCATTCTGAAAATTATACAGTTATACTGGTAAAAAATGAGCCATTGTTGCTTACTTTTTTTTTCCTTTTCGAACTATTCTCATCCTAGATTTTAATTTTTCTTAAAATATTATGCCCTTGATATTAGAAAACACAGGTTTTCTTCTAATATTTGTCTGTATTTTCTGAACTATTACTCCAATCAAATACAAGGTACTGCCCTTTTTCCCTAATACTTGCACTTGTTCTGTGTGTTATTTGCTTCTGAGACAGGAAAGCAATCCACATCTGGCACCTCACACCACATGCCACTTTGCATGTAATTTGTAAATAGAAGGGAAAATATTGAATCAGAAAGATCTACTAAAAAGAAATGTAAACAGGAATGTAAGAGGGATCCAAGCTAATTAGAATAATATGAAAGAAAAACAGATGCAGGTTAGGCTGGAATCTCAAAAGTGCAATTTCTTAATGGTGTACTCTGGGACTTTATTTTGCTCCCTTCCGTTCCTTTTTCCTTCAGTTTTTCAAGTAAAAATGTAAACAATCTGTAGATCCAAACAAAATCCTCATTTCATTTTACACTGCTTTTACATGTTCATCTATGGGACAAAAATAGGACCTTTAAAAGCTTTTGCTTCAAAGTGGAGTAGTGCCGTAGAACTGCTGGTCCTTCCTCATCCACTGGGCAAAGAACAAGCACGAGAAATGACACTAAAATGACCTTGAATTCCCCACATTGATGCCTTCAGTAAGTATATAAAAACACACGAAGGCCTCGCCAAAAAAGAAAAAAAATTCCTGACAGTACTGGAACAGAAATCTAAGGAAATCACAGAATTTGCCAAGTCCAGACCAGACCTCTAGATATGAAGATACCAAGAACATAGTGAAAAAGGCAGGGAGCAGAGATTTCACACAAAAGTGTGTAATTTTTTTTCTTAAGAAACTTACCCTTTAAATCCTAAACCATGATTAAAGTTTGGATTATGTGTGAAATGCCAGGCACAACTCAAATACATTTTCATATTTCATACAGTGAGATAGTTGGAACAGATATACAATACTCCTCTAAATGGATTGTGCTTCTGAAACTCTATTAGAATAAACTTTACATTTATTTTCATCAACGTGGCAGACTTGTCTCATTAACCAGATGCATATTTGTTTTCCAGAAGATTTCAATTGTAAGTATTTGGTAGCCAACTTTGAAAAAAGAAAAAGTATATTAATCACTGACCTAATGTAGATATATGAGAGCCTGGGGTGCCATAAAACTTGTATTCCCTCCGGTTTAGGAAAACTCTATTAATAACAGGTGGCAGAGCTGTAAGTTAGATATATGTATTTTCCCAAACAACTGTCAACCAAAACTTTACAGAATATTACATACAGAACTGGGTTGTGATATCAATACTAAGGTTCAGAAGTCAAGTACTACTCAAGCATTAGAATTCCTTTTGCATGAGCATTATGATACAGTCCTTAATTTCACAATCCACCTGAGTGCTGTTTTCTTCCCTGCACAAACTGACAGTGTTCACCTTATGAGCACTTATTCAGGTTGGGTTTTTTTCTCTCTTTTTTAGTGTTATCCTAGGATTTTGTTACCATACAGTACTCATGCTCTGAGCTGAAGATGGAATTAGCAATTTTCTCATGAGCTTCTTCCTGGGACTCATCATGAGGGTATCAGATGTTCAGAGACATTAACAAATTTACCTTTGCAACAGCCTCAGGGAGGAAGAGGCTTTATTATGGTCGTTTTACTGCTTAGGAGCTAAGGCACTGAGGATCAGATTTTTCACAGTTAAATAGGTACCCAAAAATGCATGAAGGAGCCTGATAATTTTCCCAAAATTGCTAAAACACATCATTTCAAACTCAAGGGTGCTTTTGAAGTTTCTTCTGTGAGACTATGCCTATCACCAGCCATGCAAATAAATACATTTTAAAATCTGACCAAAAAAGATTAAGAATGAGGGCATCAATGAATTGTGGGTTCCAACTCTCAGACATCTTGGAGCTCATCTTCAGTGTGTTTGGCATTCTACTTATATTCTGTATGCCTGAAACACGAGCTCCAAGCTGCAGCAGAAATCAAAACACCAGTTGTACTCTGAATCCTCAGCATTTCTGCATATCAGTCATCAAGATCCCAAGTCAGGCATCCAAAAATACTGAATACCTCTGCAAACACTTTTACATAAATGAACTATCAGCAAAACGAAACTCTGTGAGCTGCTGTGGGCAATTTTCAAACACTTTAACTGTGTAACCATTCTCCCCCTGCAACGCTCATCATCATTTGCTACATACCTTCTAGCTTCTGCAAAAAGTGGAGTCCTGGCTGCAATCTCTTTCACTGCAAACTCTGAAGCTCTAAATGGGGCAGCAGTTTCTCCACAGAGATTGTGCAAGGAGACCGCTACTCCATGTATACACATAGAGACCATATGCATGTGTAGTGCAGCCAAAGTGCAAACTACAAATCACTTGGATTTGCAACTCTGACAGGGTTCTTTTAATTCTTTGCAGACTTGGTGGTGGTGGTTTTCTTGGTAGCATTTCAGATATTAGAAAGAATAAATGGAAAAAGAGTGCAGGACTGCTCTCATGATTTAATGCACTGATGCTCCAGAGCCATTTGATGCCCTACATACACCCAGGTGACCTTGATCATAATTTCCACAATAAGAAGTCAAAATTCATGGTCTTGTCTTTCTGTTAGATGTACCCAAAACAAACTTCAGCATTCCACAGTCCTCAGAATATAACTGTCACTTTGAGTCACTTCATTTCATCTATAAACATCAAGGAAATTTTGCTCTGTATCTAAACAGATAGCCTTTTCTTGAGATAACTAAAGATTTACTTTTTTACTACTTTATTTTCCTGGACAAATATGAGTTATCCTGAAATAAAGTTGTGTTGGTAGTAGTGATACAGAGTCAATAGAACTAGCTCCACACATGGAATCCAATCCAAAAACCAAGACCTGAAACCATTTCTTACTTTATTTTTGTCTAGTCTTATATAAATGAACTGAAATATTCCATCATACAAATTCTCATATTACACTAGAGATGAGGTTGCTTTTTACAATTATATAAGTGGCAATCCTGAAGTGTATTTCTACTACCTGTTGTAATTATTACATCAAACTAAGATTTATCATATAATAATAATACCATATCATCAAAACTTGAAAGATATATGGGGACATTTTTGTTCCTGTAAAAGTAATAGCTTATCACATCCATTGGAGACATAGATGCACAGAAGAAATAATAAATTAGGAGTCAAAACTGAAAGGAATAGAGAGTTCTGAATGCTTTAATAAATTTGCAGTGCACTGGAAGGATACTTCAATTGTTGGCTAACACAGAAACAGAGAGTAATCATAAGCATATCTTCATCAACACTGAAATATGTGTAAGGACAATAAAACTATATATATTCTTTTGTTCAACATCTTTGATGGAGAACTATCATTTAGAAATAATACATAATAGCTCTATAATGTATAATATATAATTATGTAAATAATTAGTATAATCTTGAGATGAGATGAGGGCTATTAGTGGCAGTGGATACTTTGAACCTTGCACATTTAGTCAAAAAGACCAATGACATCCAATCAAAGTTCTTTAAAATGAATTGCAACAAACAATGGCAGCACAGCTGCTATTAGAATTATAATTGAGTTTAGGAGGGAAACAGCAGCTGAATGCAAGGCAGATAATTAAGGAGCAAGCTTTTGTTAACACTATCAGTAGGGTCATGATTCTGCAGATTGTGAACTTATTATGGCTGAACAAACTAGTCTCTTTTTATAACAGGTATATTTCTTCTTTTTATACCAATAGAGTATATTCTGGCTTCTAGATAACTGATGACTTATTTATTTAAAGTTAGCCATTCAGAGAATGATAAGCATTTACAGAATCTAACATTACCATGGAAACGTTATTCTTAAACGCTGAGGATTATGGGAACAATTGGTTATACAATTGAATGGGTAAATAACAAGTCTCTGAGAATGACAAAGACTGCAGCTATAAAATTACGTTAAGTAATTTTTCTCTTCCAGGCTAATATACATTTTATGTTAACCCAGCTCTGAAAGGGAAGCAATGTACCTTCTGTGGGCAAACAGTGAAAAGAAAACATTTAAAAACATTTATGGCATGCAGATGAAAAATATATAAAAACAAGTTCTTGAGGTCCTAACCCAGGTGTTAGGGAATTACAAAACCCAAGACTGGGAATTAGAAGTGATCTAAAATTTATATTTCCTATTGTATGTTGACTAATCTTGGAACAAAGGTTACCCATATGAAAAAATACAAACAAACAAGAATCACCGAAGGATTCAAAGTCACTTCAGGCTTGGAACCACAATCAGGCGATGCAAGATGCTTGATCATTCACAACCAAGAGTCAGGGTTCAAGAAATGGAAAGGTAATTAAAATGTCAACAGCAGCATTAGCAACAACAACAATTCTTAGCAATATTAGGGTTAAATATCATCTTGTAATAACTGGTAGTCTTTAAACAAATCGAAGAGTGTAAGTTCTACCAAAGACGGTATCATCACCACTGTTCTAGTAACCCCTTTAGCTCATGAGGCACAGACTCAGGATCTTTGGTTTAAGACGATCCTGCTGACAACACAGGTCATTTCACTGGCAAATCTATATTTGTTAGGCACAAATGAGTAATCCTTCTTTGGAATTTCATTGACCTCAATGTGTAAATACAGCAAGCAGAATGTGTCTGACTGGCAGCAAGCCATTACTGTGCTATGTGCAATAAAAACACTAATATGTCAAAGGGATTTTAAAAACATGCCTTGATATTTTAACCTGCTGAAAATTCTGTTTTTGACCCTGCAAACTTCTGAAATAACAGAACAAAAAACATTTTTAGAAATATTTTAACATTACTAAACATTTGCCCATGGCACAGTCATTTGCAGGTTTCTTGTTCCTGTTTCTGGACCTTCTAAGGTCTTATTTCACCTGACTGTGGAAAGAGTAAGCAAAAGCTTGTCATGATTTGAAACTGGTTCTATCTCTGTTTCTTCATTAAATCCATTCCCAGCCTCCATATAAAGAAGCCTAATTTGGTCATTGTTACAATGGAACTCAAATGTGCTTCAGTAAAACACAGGAATGGTAACATTCCTTTTAAGGGAATCTGGAAAAGAACAGGTACCAGCTACGAATAAAAATATGTCCTCCTGCTCATAAGCTAAGCAAGTTACGATTTCTTTACTTGCATATTAGCTCTCACCATATGCCAGCAGAAATCTGAAGCACCTTTAAAATTTTATAAAAAGTACTGTTGATAATTTACTAAAACTTTCCTAATCCTCTCTTCACCATTGTAGTGGGAGTACATGCACAGATGTTTATCTAGAAATGTAAGAGACAGAGCCAAATGGAGGTGAAACAAACTTGCAGGTTTTCAAAAGCATATTACAACGGTGACTAGTCGAGCCAACATCTGAGGGCAGAATCTGAGTATACCCTGACTTTCACTCTATTTGCAAAGGAAATTTAAGACAAAATTTGACTACTGTGCCTTAGATGTATGTAGCAGATTTGGCATCCTGCATAATTAAGAACCCTGACTTGAAGTGGCCAATGAATAGTTTCAAGATTACTATGGATTATGACCATCTTCCTGAAAGGATTCTAAAACCAAAATGAACTTGGAGTCCTCAACTTTCCTATCATAGGTAAATTCTGGACTACTCTTCTGAAATGGATAGTTTCTGTAATTCTTTTTTTTATAAAGTGTTATATATTACAGATTAAAAGACACCCGAATTTGAAATTTTAGGAATTCCATATCTAGGAAGTAAAAAGAATGGTGGAAATAACTAATGGACTAGCATTTATATTCTGAACTGTTCAAAGAATTGGTGTGATTGAGATGTGAATGAGGTAACGGCATATAAAATGTGAAGTTCACATTTTTTAAAGGACATTAATAATATATTATTTAGCACCTTCTTACTGGAAAATCTGGAAGCTTTCTTCAAGATGATCAGCTTTCATGAAGGCAACAGCACTGGGGACCTGTCCCTGTAAAGCAAGGTCTGTGTTCCTAATAAACCTCTATGGTAACCATGTCATAGTTTGCCACTTCAAGGACTTGGAGCCTAACAGAAAAATCAACATTATCCCCTTTTAGCAAGACTTTTTTTCCTACTAAATTAAAATTAAAGACTGTTGATATGATTGTGTATGTTGTATATGATCACCACTGAAGACAACGATGCAAAGCAGAGAAAAAGCTGGAGTGGCACCGTTTTCCAACTTCATTAGATACTGCTCTTATGCAAGGCTGATATATTTAAATTCTTGGACATACAATGCCCTCCAAGAGAAGTATGCTGCTCACTCACTGAAATCAGAAAGTTTTGAACATCTTTAGAATTTCTTTCCAATTGAATATGGCTTTTACATTTGTTCAGTTGTAATAATGATTTCAAATATTTTTCACAAGTTTCACTGTTGGGATGTCTACCAGAAGCAATAAACTACTCAAACCAAACCCTCTCCACTCCTGTCACAATTTCCTCGTTCCCTCTCCATAATACCATCATAAAACAGCAGAGCCTTCAAACAGACATCTCCAAAATTCTCCCACTGAAATACCTTCTACTTTTACATGATAGCCTGATTCAAAGTGCAAATGTTTCCTGTTTACACTGAGTACAATTATGATAATGGAAATTCAGCATTGCAATAAGAAAGTAGCTTTCAAAATAATAAACAGGAGCGCTTTTTTTCCCTATGCAAAAAAGAAAAATAATCAGTCTTGCTAACCAAATAAACTTGTAAAACTTAACCTGATACAGAAAAAACATTTGCAGCAGCTAGTGGACTTCTTGGTAGAGGCAGAAGTGTCTGGAAACAGAATCAGTACATTGGCAGGTTCTACCTGACAGCTCACTGCCTTCCTCAGTTGCTCTGATGTTCCATCAAAGGATACATGAATAGCATGTGTGTCATTAACAATTTTTTTTTTTTTTTAATTCCTCTCTTCAATCAGGAATGCAGGTTTAGTTCTTTCATTCTTGCAGGAACATTAAGAAGCAACAGAAGACAGTTACAGCAGTGGAAAATTCTGGAAATTTAGTTTTATTCCTGTCTTTTATTTTCCACTTTCTTTTTTTAAGAACTTCAAGAGGCCATGATTGAAAGGTCTGTCATATTGTGGATAACATATATAGAGGATACCTGCTTCTTTCTTGCACAACTGCAATAGATGTCCTGATGGGCATAAACTACCTATTGGCGTTCTGACAGTGAATGGTCAGGATACCAGCAGCATTTCACTTGAACAGAGAGCAGCAAAAGAAGAATTTGGTCTTCACGATTCCATTACCGTGAATGCATTATTTCTAATAATGCAGGAGGGATTAAAACCAAGCCTGATTTCCTTTGGTTTTGTAGAAATAAAAAACAGATTTTTCTTGTAAACAGAAGTTGCTTCAAAATACTGACATATGATTAAACATAGAAAACTTAATGCAATCTGACAGAATGATTTTTCAGCTGAAACCCAAGTTTACTCCTCCCTTTACTCCTAAATTGCAGTTAGCACCACTGAACTGATCGACAGGTCATATCTGCAATTTTCTTTTCATGAGAGCTTTCTTTCCATAGGCATGTCATTGCTCCTTCACAAAGTGGTTAAGAGCAAAGCCTGGAAGCTGAACGTCCCTGATCATCATACCACATTGCCACTGAGCCCTCAATGGATGCAGTGGTCTGCAAACACATTCAGAGGAGAATGACTTCTGCGTGGAAGGCTTACGGTACACCATTCAAACCTACCAGGGTAATGAGGTATAGCACAGCACAATAATATTTGTCACTTATATTAACTTTATTATTTTAAAACACCTTATGAATATTAATCAAGCTACCTCTTTAGTATCCGAAGAGGTAGGATAATACCTACTGTTAGCAATATTGTGTTACGTGATCCGTATCTCCACATATAATACATAATTTAATAAGATTTACTAATGACCTTGAATTCTAGTCAGATTTTCATTCTACCTTCAGCTGCATGGAGCTGAAGCCCAGAAACTCAAATATATTTAGGCACGCAACTTCCTCTGATAGCAGCGCAGGTGAGGCAGCTGACCTCTGAGAATCTGAAGTGAAATACTTTCATGACAAGCATTAAAGGACAGGACAAGCATTGTGTTTCCCTTTTGCTCAGTCTTCTTTCCCAATGGGAAAATTATGTGGCAGTTTTCAAAATTATTTTTCATTTATTTATTTTATGTCTGCTGTGCTTCACATGTTTGATATTGAGGCAAGGTTAATGACATGCAGCTTGCATTTGGAATTGAAAGTGGAGGTGTTTAAGGTTGTTCCTAGATCCTGTGGGTATATGGTAGATATTGCCAGAATATACAGGAGATTAAATGATGCTTATCAAAAATCAATGTATACTAATTTTTCCTATCTGTGCAAATTTACTGGGTTCACAACAGTGGAGGTAATGCCTGCATTTCATATATACTAGCTACTCCAACTCAAGGTTAAATCCTAAATTACTTCTTGAGGCAAAACTCTCAGGTAGTTGATTAATGTTTTGGCTGTAGTAGCACGTTAGGTTTCACCTTATGCAATGATTATATATGAGCCATCACTGAAGTCTCATATGGAATCAAGGATGCTTGATTGATTCATTTAATGTCTTTAAGGTGTTTCTATTTAAAAGTACTTCTAAAAACTGTAGCTGTAATTAAAGATAGGACAATGGTTGCTCCTCCCCATAGAGAAGCATAAGATGAATTGGATCAGTAAAAAAAGACTTCAAATGCATTTGCCGCATTTTGTGAGGGATCTGTAAACTGAATGTGTGCTAAAAAGAGATATGAGAGAAAAAAATGTTAACACAAGTGGAACTTCTGATTAGACCACCGGGGACCCACAGTCAGAAACTGTTTCTATTGATGATTTCTTTGTGACTGTTGCTAAATCCCTAATTTCTCCATGCCTCCATTGTCTGGTACTAAAATAGGCATAAAACCTCATCTTTCTTCAAGGAACTATGGTTAAATTCAACAGTGTTTGTGAGGCATTCACAAACTACTAGTATGTAGGGGTGGGGAAATGAGATTTTCCTTGATATTTTTCCCCTCTCATGACCAAGAACTAGGCTACATCGTCCAGACAATTTGTTTATGTCTGGAGGCTCTCAGAAGGATTGATTTACAATGTGAGTGTGGCTGAGTATAGTGAGTATCTCAGATTGGAAGCATATTGACCAAGGAAGTCATTGCAATTGAAGAAAGAATTAACTGCTCTGTTGGAGGGCTTCATAAACTCTTTTGTTATTACTGTTGCTCCACAGAGCCCCAACTGTCCAACACAACCTCCTTCTGACTGTATGGTCCACTGGGAGGTCAAAAGCTCTTCTACTAAATGATGAGTCTTTTTGGGCTTGGGGTATTTTTTGGGGGGGTTTTGGATTTATTTTTTTTTTTCCTCTAGAATAGTGCACTTAAAACAACATGTTGGGAGCTGTTATGCCTTTATTTACCATGGTGGGTTAATCTCATCTGGGGAGGTATAGAAAACCAATCATGAGTGCTACAGTATATAAGCTAATTGCCAGGATAAAACCAAATGAATAATTACTTAACTTCAGAATGAGGCCTGAGGGAATTTTTCTTTAATAAAGGTTTAATTCACCAGTGATAATGAATGCAATCTCACATACTACTGAACAACACCATTAGCATAATGACTAAGATACAAAAACTATAATTAGAACAAAACAGAAATGTTAATTACAGCCACAAAGGTACCAAAGAAAAAGGGAGTTTTCCTTTACCTGTCAAATGGGTTCCTGCCTGTGTAGTTTTAGTAATCCCTGTGAATAGGTCATCAATGCTCGAGTGACTGACAGGCATAAATTAAAAACTGAGGCTTCCTTTGCCTTTGATTCCAAAGGGGACTGCAATTCACACGGGAGACTTAAACAGTTAATAGTACAGGTGAGGGCAGTAAAGACTGTACCTTTAATCATAAAGCTTAACAATTAAGCTCCCATGTATCTGAATCTCACACTTCAATTCCTTTTCAGACAAAGGCAGCCCCATCATGTCAACTCAGGAATATTAGATCTCTTCCAAGTTTATTTACTATCCCCGGGCATACTTGCTGTGCACAGCACCGGGTAGCTGGACAAGGAAACGTGGGAGCCTCATGGCTAGGCATCTGCTGAGAAGTTTACTGATAACAAGCAGCTTCATTTCCGGCACTAACAACAACAATAACCGAAGCTCTTTGTACATAAACATTTGCCCAAACTCTTATATCTTGCTTAAATGAAACCTGTGAGGTGTTCTCATGGAAGAGCACTCTTTTGTGTGATTTCTGGTGTGCATTTTCTCTAATCTCATGCTACTCACATATTAAATTTGCAGATTCAAGAACTCAAAAATTATAAAATAGAAGAATGAATGTTGTATTTTTCCCCTTTACAGGGCTTAGTGTATAAAATGGACACTAACTGAATGGGGAGCTATTCAGTTTTTCTTTTTATCTTCATCCTTCTGTGTTTGATTCCAGACCTTATTTAGCACACATCATCAAAACCCTGCACTGAATACAAAATTGCCAATTTCTTCATAGGGTTTTTTGTGGTTTTCTCAGCTTTTTTTTTTTTTTTTTTTTTTTTTTTTTTTTTTTTTTTGTGGTGCTCTCAGCTCTCACTAAAATTAATCTATCCTCCCAACACCTCTAAGAAATCATATCATTGAAGCACAGAGAGATGAAGGCCACTTTGCTAAATATTCACTAGATTGGGTGACTGCTTTGATACAACTAAGTTGTAATTCATGCAGCAGTGCACACATTTAAAATACAGCCCCTATTAATTTGTACTTTACACATGAGCTTTCAGAAAATGTCCATAAACAGAAAATATCTGTGAAAAAAAATCTGTGAAAACTTCGATTCAAGAAATCTGCTGCTGATCCCATTAGAACACGGTGGTGAAGGCAGGAGGGGAACTCAGTCCCTCACAGTGGCATTTGGCCACCTGAACCAAGAGACAACCCCTCCATCCCAGCAGTCCTGCACCTTGCACATGACAATCTGCAACAAATGAACAGACAATCAAAAAAGGTGGGAAAGAAGAAAGAAAAACAATAATAATCTGACAAATCATCTAAAGTTTTGTTACTGCATTTTCTGGTTTCCTTGCATGTTGGAGAACCTGGAAGCAGACTTTGGAGGGAAAGACACTTCTACTGTTCACCTAACACTGTTGCCATTAAAGATAGTGAAGGCTGACTTAAACCTGAACTCAATCACAATTCTAGAGAGAATAAACCCACCTTATGATGAACGCAGTCAGTGGCTATTTGGTGAGCATGTAGCTATGAATATGACACTTTCACTGAGATGTCCAGGAGAGGGTTTAGTAAAAGTGCTCACTGTTCTGTAACAACAAAGTGATCAAAGCACTAATGTTAAAGCATTGGCCAAACCACCTCAGGGGAAGGAGAAGGTTCAAAGCCCATCTGTTTGAATAGATCTCTCACCACCTGGCTATACAGGATATGACACCTTTCCTGTTTAAGCTGGACAATCTCAGCAAAAAAGATATTCAAGTTCCATTAGATGGAACTCTGGAAAAAAGCAAAATCCCAGAACCATGATATGGCTTTTTAATGCAGTAAACAGGATGCTCTTGTGAGTGGTAAGAGACCTGGGTTGTTTCTGTTTATGTACTTTATATGGTGACTATTTAACATGAAATGCATAGTAACAATAGTATAGACCAGAAGCCAAATGTCTCTTCTTCTTAGTCCCTTTCTCCTCTAACTATGACACTAGTCTTCTGCTGACCTGAGACCTGTTTTTCTAGTCTAGTGATTCATGAAGTCCTTTCTGCTCTGCAGAACATATTCTACAGGTCATACAATCCAACCCACCCAACCAACCTATATCACAGTTATAATACTAATCCAAGATGCTGAAATCACAGATTTGAATCTTTTCAGGCCAGGCTAGGTATTGGAACTTCC
>JAWWEU010000125.1:13646110-13719089 GCA_035583155.1 Acropternis orthonyx | reverse complement strand
CAAGTCAAAATACTATGTTCCAGGGAGGGGGGGGGAAAAGAGAGAGAGAGAAAGAAAGAAAGATAAACAAAAACAAAAAACCAAACTCAAACAAAAAAACAACCCCCCAGAAAACAAACCAAAACAACAACAAACACACACCCAAAAAATAACCCCACAACCAAAACAAAGTATATTAACTTGCTAAAAGGGAAAACTTATTGACTATGAAGGCAGTCAAGGAGGGGAAGAAGCTGCCCAGGAAGAGTGTGCAGTTTCCATCCCTGCAGGTTTTCAGGATCATACTGGCTTAAACGCAGAGCAGTCTGATGTGACCTCATAATTCAGCATTCCTTCAACAGGAGGTAGAACCAGAGACGTCCTGAGGTTCCTTCCAACCTGCATTACTCTATGCTCTCCCAGGAAAAGTGATTGGGGTCTTCCTCATGAGTTACTCTGTGGAAAAATCGACAGCTAAAACCATGCCTTATGAGCAACTCAGAATTACCTGCTGCAGACTAGGAATGCTTACCAGACAGAGTCCTTCACTCTTATCCATCTGTCTCGTTCTTTCACCATGTCTAGAGAAGCTATTTACGGGCAATTTCCATGCATAGTTCTTGCAATATTTTTTTTCTTCTCCTTTTATCTCAGAAATTCTGTCTTTGAAGACGATAGCCTTACTAAACAGTAAGAATATTTCTGTCTAAGCTGACTTTTACATTTCAGAAAATACTAGTTCTTTAATTTTGGACAGAAATGACCTATTATGCTAAACTTCCCACTCCATCAGAATCCTGTGCAACTTTAACAGATTTAAATTCACTCTGTTTAAATTATGATGTACAAAGCTAAACAGTCTTCTCACATGAATTTGTCTTTCATGCAAAGTAAGGTTTTCTAGAAAAAAAAATGCTGTAAAACTAACAAAAAAGAACAAAGGAACAGCTGTAAGTCAAGAGTTCTTATGCCAACACACTGTTCAGCTGGGTTCCACATTCATTTCCATCCCCCACATCATGCTGATTACAAACTTAGATGCAGTTCTAATGTTTTCATTTAATTCATTTTTTCCATATTTTAAATTCATTGTATTTAGCGAACATTCAGTTTGAAACATGCAATATCAAAAGAAACCCCTACAGGTGCAGGGAATTTGAATAATCAGGTCCACATGATCCCTGAACCTCAATCCACTGAAGTCTCCCTGGGGCCATTTTAAATGTGCAAAGGAAACAAATGTCCAAATTACTCTAAGCAATCATGAGATAACAGATGAAATAAAGCAGATGATTAAAATATTGATACTTATATTACAGTAATGCCTTTAGTCCCCCACAGAGATACCAGCTCTATTGTGCCAGGCACTGTACAAGCACATGGAATTGTACTCTGCCCAGGGGGGTTTACAGTCCTTTATTTTCCATCAACATCCATGTTATAACATCAGGTCAGGAATAGTCAAAACAGAAACATGAAACAACTATTCAGGTTGCCCAGTAAGACTGGAGCAGAGCTGGGCACAACTCCCAAGCCTCTATAGTTCTGTTTTTGTGCCCTGCTTCCCAGCCCTGACTGTAAACTAATCTGTTTGTATGTTCCTCTGCCATCCATGGCAGCTAAGCACTGGCTGGCTGCAGCACATTTCCCAGTTTTGTAGGTGTTTCAGTTTTCCACAAACTACTGCCATGTGTCAGAATCTCTTATGTTACTGGATTCTCTACAATGCTGCCTAATTTTGTAATGGTTCCTTTAATTTCTTTTTTTTTGCAAAACCACAAGTTTTCAAACTCACAGTTTGACCTACTATATCTAACAATGTCCTCTAAGGCACTACTACATCCCAAAGATTAGGAAAAAATGAGGATATGCAAAATGAACAATGTGATGCACAATCTTTTAATACATTCATCTTCTGTGCTCAGATTGCACAATTCATTTGATGTATTGTTGAAATACAGCCAATGACTGAAAATAGCCCAAAGAGCTGAAGGACAGCTTTCTCCCAAAAACCAGCATAAGTCTGAAAAAAATAGTGGCATAAAGGAAAACTTGTGATCTAATTGAAACCTTAAATCCTTTGGCAGGTTGTAGGACATACATGTTGATACACTGTTGAAGATACAGCAGCTGAACATCTGAAAGCATCCATACCTACATTACAAACCTGACTGACATCTTGGGAGTGGAATATTCAAGCAGTTTCTCTTGATAGTTTTATCAATGGGCTTTAAAGTGCTCACAGTTTCATATCTTTTATAACTGTACAGTCAAATCTGATTATGTTGTATAACAGTAATTTTTATGTTATCTGTTTACTTTCTAACTGAAAATTCCTCATACTGAGCTAGGCGGAAAAGAGAAAGACTGTTAAATGATAACAAATATGATCTTGATTACTCCAAGGAATGAAGTTCTTTAAAGCAAGGGCTGCTTTATTGAGGTGAAGAAATTTTATGCAACCCAATCTTTTGCTATCACCTAAAGGTTTTACAAGCTAAAATACTGAGGAAAGGTTTATTCAAACCAAATTTGAACTAGAAGTCATCTGCATAATGCACATGTCCTTACCTGCATCCATATCACAGGCAAAAAGTAGCAGAGATGCAGAAAAATACTTGATGATACACTGTGTTCCTTATTTATCAGGAGAGTTTCTTTAGATATGGCTAAACCACTGCTATTTGGTGTATTGTTGCAATATATCCAATGACTGAATACAGCACACACCCAGTTTGCCTGTAATGCAACTAATAACTCTCTCTTTTTTGCTGGTTAAGTAAGAACCCAAACAGCTAATTTCCTTACTCTCTACCTGTAAGCCAGGATATATGTATTGGGTTTCTAACTATGTCAAGCCATTGCCATTTGTATTTACTCACTAAACCAAAATATTTCATTACATGGTACATTTTGTTGCAGCTTCCTCTTAGACTTTTTCAGCACTTTCTGTTTGGGGATTCAGGAGGTAGAGTTAGGATGTTTGGATCCAAATTATTTCATAAAAAGCAAGAATAGAAAATCATGATTCCTCTCTATAGTTATTTTATTACATAAGGCATTCTCTTTGACTTGGTACTAAGCTCTTTTGAAATCAGGCAGGTTCCTCAATAAGGATTTAGAAGCCTAAATTTAGGCTCTTGAATCTGAATTGTACTTGACTGAAAAGTACCCAAACTCAAATTCACCCTTAATATCAGGTTTTTCTGGCTTCACTTTTCCTATCAGCGAATAAGTTAATTCAGTCTCGAGAATGTACTTTACCACCTGTCAACACAAATTTTTGGTTGTGATGTTTTTATAATGAAGCATCACCACCTTCCACTAATTTCCAAGTGAGCCCGAACTTCTCACAGAACAACCAAAAGCTTTACAATGGTTTGTTTCTTTCAGCAATGTATCTTGCATCTCTACTGATTGCTGGGCTTTGGAAAGAGACTGAACATGTATTTATTGACTAATCAAAAATACAGTAAAACTAGAAAGACACAGCAATATTTAAAATCTAGCTGATTACCCTTTGGTGGCAGATGACTAACAGCTTACCTCAGCAAAGGAAAAATTGCTGCCAAAGGTTTCTTCATAGAAATAATCCTTATTTATTATCCAAGTTCACAGCTGTATACACTGCAGGCAGTAACTAAAAACACTTAAAAAGCATGATGCTAAAAAAATAAACCCCAAGCTTACGTGACCATGATGCTTATTAAAGGTCCAATTCTTCCTCTTTAAAACCGACAGGAAGCGCTCTGTCAGTGGTTTTAGTGGTAAAGGGAGTCATCTCATGGAAAATATTCAGAAAAAGTCATAAAGTTGCATTCTACTCATTAGCTGTAAATGTGTGATTTTCTCTGACATGTACAGGGAAAGTGCTAAACAGCTAAAAAATTTCATAGGTTACTCAATAATATCTTTTCTTGAAATAATAGGACAACAATAAAAGCTATTTTCTGCCCCCTGTGCACACATGGAGCCCCAGCTATCCGACCTCTAGTCTTTCTTTCAGAAAAAAAAAGTGAGTATACACAGCTGTTTTAATAGTTCTTCTGGGGCTAAATCAGCAGTCTTTACACGGAACAGTATTTTTATAAGACCTATTAAAAACTCACTTATTACTAATAATCACTATTCACTTTGGTAAAGTGTATGGAATAAGACCAGATGAAAAGAGTAACATTCACTAAGCGATTCAACCACTTAACATTGTTTGCTTGAAGGGAAAAACAGAGGGAAATAGTCTACTATTCCTCTCTTGCTTCCTCTCTTGTGGCTTTTATTTGTCCTTCCTGCACTCCAATCTGCAACATTTTCGTAGTTTGCAGGAGCCAAATACAAAACCAAGCAAGGTTAGGTGACAAAATACCAGCCAGTGATTTGAAACAGACTGAAACGAGGTAGATAGAATCAAACATATTCTATCCCTTTCTTCTGTATCACTACTTTATCACCACTACAGAAAATAATTGCCTATAGACAAAAAGTTCTGATCCCACTTTTCCTGACACTGGGTGCCTGTAGTCCTGCCAGGACTGGAAAGAGGACTCTGACTGAAGATACACCTGCCAGAATGAGCAAGACAGAGATGAACGGAAAGCTCAGGAGTCTGAAATAGCAAACAAGCCCCCTCTGACATGAACTGGAAAAAGGTTGGAAAACTGAGTATGGAAACAAAATTTAGAATATGTCTTGGACACCTTTGTCAGTTCTCTGAGGTTAAACTTCTTGAGTGCCTAAGAGTTTCCATGCCATAAGGTCCCCAAAAAGGGAGGCAACTGAGAACATACCTGATGAACCTCAGTCTGCTCAGACATCCCACAGAGATTCCTGAATAAATTAGTAGACTAATACATATCATGCAGCATTAACAATTCAGCTTCCAGAAATATGATGAGATTTGCGTTGTCTGGACTAATTAGCTATGTCTCCCAGCAAGGCTAATAAATCCAGGTTCCACATGTGTGCTAACATGGTTGTATTGTTGTGATTGAAGAGCTAACCCTGCACTGCTACAGACTAAACTCCATCATGCAACAAAATCAGCCCCTGAACTAACACACACAAAAGACATTTAAAATCTTACAAGTCCAAACTACTGTTATAACCCATACTGAAAAAAATACATCAATTGATGCTGGTCATGAATGAGAGGTGATCGGTGCACCAGAAAAGTGTCCTACATTGATTACCATGAGAGGAATCAGTAGCTTATGAGGCATCTGTTTCTAAGTATGCCAGCCTGGAAGACATTTGCCCACAAGCCCTCTGTATAACCAGAATTAGGTATGTGATCAATGCATTGGTACAGCTGTGTGTGCCCTGTGCTTACACACACCACAGCAGACCAATAACTCAGAAGATTTAGATATAACCATTGCTGGGAGCAGGTCCCTAGAAAGGCACCATTTGGCATCATGGCGAAGAACTAACAAAGATCCCTGAGGCAGTTTAGTCCCACAATTTGAAGATTTTGTTGTTTTGGGGGGTTTTTATTCAAGCTAAGTCTTTTTTACAATTGTACTGGCCTCCTGTCCTGATCTTTCACTCCTTTTCTCTTTCCTACAAATTTTCCAGTTCAGGTTTTCTCTTAGCCTATTTTTTCTGCTCTCTTCAATACCCTTCCCGAGTATGTTTATAATGTTCAAAATGCCATTCAGTTTCACAACTCAATATGTTGCACTATCAGCTGCAAAACGTTGTTCAGATGTTTATGGCCAGTTTTCAGACTTTCTGGTCATGCCTCCAATGAATCACAAACCTCCTTATTTTCTTGCACAGGACTTCAATGATGAACCCTAGCAAAGGTTTGCAGTTGCCTACACAGCAGTATACTTAGAGAAGTGGGGATATGCCAGGAATTTTTAACCCTTCCAATTCATCTCCTAGTTATTGCAGTTGCATTTTTGGTTTTGTATGCATAGTGTAGTGATTTCTGGTGTATAAGTAAGTTTTCATCTAGTATACATGCTTTGTTTGTGTATGCAGTTTTACTGTGGCTAAATCATAGAATCACAGAATGGCCTGGGTTGGAAAGGACCTTATAGATCACTCAGTTCCTTCCCCCCTGCTGTGAACAGGGACACCTTCCACTAGACCAGATCACTCAGAGCCCTGTGCAACACGGCCTTGAATACTTCCAGGGATGGGACATCCACAGCTTCTCTGGGAAATCTGTTCCAGCGCCTCACCACCCTCACAGTAAAGAATTTTTCCCTAATATCTATTCTAAACCTACTCGCTTTCAGCTTAAGGTCATTCCCCCTTGTCCTGTAAGTAGACTCTCCATCTTTCTTGTAGGCTTCCTTCGGGTACTGGAAGGCCACAATTATATGCAACATTTTGGTCAGGTAAAGAATACTTTTTATATTAGAGTATGAATACAGAGAAAAAATTCCTAAAGGGGAGAACATGCCTATTAATCATTGAAATAATTCCAAGTTTGATTTCTTTTTTTCAGTAGAATTCTGGAGTACAAAATATCTACATGGTAACTGTGCTGCTTAACAAGCACATGCATTTCATGTGTATATGTTTAGTTTAAAGATAAATATGAACAAAAGGACTTTGTGAGAGTAAATTCATATTTGCCTATTCTGTTATTATAAATTATGTGCTTTTTCCATATAAAAGCACTGGAATAATTAAACTAATTTTGAAAAATTATTCTAGTATATTCAATTACAGAGTTTAATTATTTTGGAGAAATAATTCACAGTGTTAATGAAAGAGACAGTAGTTAGAATCATGGCAGAGTATGGGTTTCATGTCTCTGCATTCCATAAGCCTTATTAGAAATGTAAATCAAATATTTGATGAATACTGAGAGTCTATTGGGACATTAAAATGAGTATTACCATTGTGACTCTGAGAATCAGGTTGAAGTATAACAGAAGTCAGTTAAGGTAAGTGGATTTCGATGCCAAAGGGAACATTAGCTGTTTTATAGAGGCCTCTAGAGTATTATTCAGTATTAAATACGAAAATTAGATGTTTAAATAACACTCAGGTTGCGACAAACCAACAAAAGACACCAGAATTTCAAAGTTTCCTCTGTTACTTCATATAAATCTCGTCTCCCATGTCAATAAAAATTAACTGAGAACAGCAGGATGGTGGGGAACATATAATGGCATATGGGAGTTAACTCTGAGTCTCCTTCTAATCATTCACTATTACAATTAATGAGAATTTTGCCACAGCTTTTGAAGACAGGAAAATCTAAGGCTGACCCTGGCTTATATCTTAAAATGTGATTTACTATTTAATATTCTCTAAAACTGTCCACATCTCACCATATTTTACAAAGGGCATTTTGGTAGCCTGAAAGGTTAAACACCTTTCAGTAATTCAGTTCTACATATTTATCCTTCATATAGTGTATAATATTTTGAAAACTGTGCAAGATGAAATTTATTCTTTCTAGGAGATATCATGCTTTAGAGAAGGGGTAGATGGAAAACAGCTGAGCTACATTTTCTAAGACAACAGATAAAGGCTGTGTCAGGGAAATAACTATTACACATTTTATTCCATCTGAGGTTTTCCACAAAGCATGATGTTCCATTAATTTTTATGGACATTTAAGAAACTATCTACCTCAATTTTTTGCTTATTTAAAGAGACAGACAAGTTACACCAGCTAGGAAAAAAAAGTGTAAAAATTCTGTGTGCTCTACTAAATCCTAAGTGAGGTGTGCAAACAAACACTATCGGTAGTCTTGTGGTGAAGAGATAACTATATGCCTTCAAATTTTCTTAGGTCAAGTCTGAACATTCGTAACATGTTTGTATTTGAGAGAACCAAGGTTATGAAGAGTGATCCCTTGAAGAACTTCTACATTTGAAAGTGGTTCTATGCCAAATTTTTCACTATTTGAATGAAGTTTCATGCAGGTGATAGTCCTTGTGAAATTTTAATTATATATGTGCTGAACTCAGAAGAATAAAAGAATTTCATATTGTTCCAAATAGAATTTTTGTACATCTTTTACCACAAAGCCTATTTACATATTAGGATTTGTATTCAGACAATTTTGGGTAGTTATCTCCATTTTCTACATTCCTCCTTTTCTCTGTCATTTCTATAATTATATCTGTGGTCAGTACATTTCATGATCTATTATTTTAAGGTATCACTGACAATATATTTAATAACATAAAATGTACATGTAGATTTCCTCTGAATGATGCATTGCTTGCAGTACTCCACATTCAAGGGAAAGGGAGAACCAGTGTAATAAACAGTTTTCCCCCCCAGTGCTTTGATGGAAGTTCTGGGGAAAAAAGCAGTCCTGAAACCACCAATAAAACAGAATACTGTCAAAATACTTTCTCATAATAACAGATTGCCAATATTCTCTTTGAGCTAGAAATATTGGTGAAAATCTTAAAATACAAGATTTTCCCAGAGGCTTTGCTGCAATTGCTTCTACAGAATTTAATGGAGTGGGCCATATGTGAGGGTGTGGAATGCACATTCTCCTTTTTTTTCCCCCAGAATAAAGACACTAGTTAAAAAAAAATTACTTTTAAATTGTTAGGTTTTTACCTCGACCCTTTCTGTTACATTCAAATAGCCTTTCAGTAGTGGAAAAACAAAACAGCAAAAGCAGCTTTAGTAACTGCATCATTCTACTTGAATAAAACTTTCAACTTAATTTTTACAGATATTCAATCATGAACTGTTTCAAAACAGGGATATAAGTGACTTAAGATGTTATTAAATTACTTTCACCCAAATATCTAAGTCTGTGTGACAGCATTATGCCAACACTTAAATGAAAGTTACTCTTGTGTCTCTGAATCTATGACTAAGACCAACTATTTGAAGTGATGAGCTTAGTTCAAATCAGTCTTTCTGTTGATGTCATTGGCCTCTGGATTAAACCCTACGAGTAAGGGCCTGTCTATATATTTAGAAAAGAGTAAAATTTCAAATGAAATATCTATTTGTGCCTTAAACATTTAGTCTGGAATGTTTTCTAACAGAAGAGCTACAGATATCTTAACCATCATTGTATTAAGCCATTATTGCATGGTCTTGGATAAGAAACTAGGATATTTAGATATAGGAAATAGCTTTTTTTTTTTTTTTTTCCATTTAACAGAAAATGTTTATTAATATACAAATGCAGAAACCCACCTTTTTTAATGGTAAAAAATATATTAACTGGACTTTTCAGCCTAAAATGTTGATGACTTTCTTTAAGAAAATGCAGTCTGTTGATGGATATACTACAGTATTCAGTCATCTACCACACAGAGTTTTATTAGATGCTGTCTTGAACTACAGCAGAGAGACATCTTGGATCTTAGCATTCACATCTGTTCTAGAGACTTTGTTTCAAGAAGTTGGATGTTATCACAAAGACATTAAATGCCAGGGGTACAGTTTCAAACAATGGATTCAAAAGAAATTACCACAAGCATTCAGCTTTCAGCACAACTTACAGAAATTGAAACAATAATTCATGAACCAGAGGAGAAAACTCCAACCATGATGGTCATGATGATCCCCAGTGCAGAAACACAGCTTTGTAGACAATGGGCTACACTAAAACTCAATTTCAGATAGAACAGCAGAACTGAGACCAATATAATCCCAGCAAAACAGATAACAGAAAATCAGAAAGTTACTTATCATCAAAACAGACAACCAAGTCTGTTTCCTTTAGGAGAAACATGAACACTGATAGCCAAACCCCACGTTGGTAGAAGGACTGGCAATTCTCTAGGGGAATTCACTAGGCTAAAGATGTGCTTGTTCTGATCAAGGAGAGATAACAGCTGATACCCAGAAAAGTATTTAATCCTTCTGAATAAAATGCCAAAGATAATATAGAGGAAAACAAAATAATTGCTCACTAGATTGAGTAATATTACTTCATATAGAGTTAGTACAACAGAATGCAAAAAGATCATAATCTGAAAGGAAACAAAGCTCTTGATAAGTCTTGATACACAGAATGCCTAAATAATAGAATTCATGTAAATATAGAGCACTTAAATCTTTTTCTAGCTGTGTCATTTTTAAACCAGGTGTGAAGGGGCAGAATCTTAGCCTATAAAATATTCTTCTGGACATGATATTAATGGAAATAGTTTATATGGAAATCAACTGTCAATATCACAAATGGTTGATTTGCTGATATTGCACAATATAAATTTCCTATAGAAGTTTTGGGGGTTTTTTTGCTTTAAGTTTGAAGGGTGGATGAGTGACTTTATAGAGGGCTGTTGTTCAGAAAGAGGAAGCATATCTGTGTAAATCAAATGGTTGATCAATTTTGTGCCATATACTTTAGAGAGCTTTAAATGCAACAGTGGATTACAGGAACATGTGACAGGACATTTAAAATAACAAAATGCTGTTACTCAAATAACTGAGATAGCAGCATAAAGCAAAGACTACCTTTGTTGAAGTAAGGAAAGATGTAAGAAAGTATTACAAACAAACTGTCAAGCAGATGACAGCATACAACAATCCTTTTATATTTAATATAATGTTGTGTAGATAAATTTTACTGCTAAAAATGTTTCACTGTAGTTGTTCTATTTTACAAGGTGTGTTGCTAATTTTCTTTCTTGCCATCACTTTCAACTGTAAAAGCATTCTGTACAATAACATAAAGTTTAATCAGCAAAGCAATTTTAATGGGTCAAAGCCCCTGTGCTCCTGCTTTTGTAATCATTACAAAAAGTTGATTATTGTTATTACTGATAGATTGGAATTTGCCTAAAATGCATCAAATTGTCAAAATCTAATAGGACAAAAACCCAAAGCAATGTTATGGATTTAGGGTTCTATTAAAGAAATTACATAGATTCTCTACTTTGACAACTATTTTTCTTTGGAAAAAACAAGTCTGATTTGATTTTAAAGCCTTTTATCTTCCTCAGTCTCCTGCACATATTGGGTATTGACAGCAAGAATGCAAGGTCCTTTCTTTGTGAGTAGTACCCATCTCAAAAGGCAAGAATGAGTACATGTGTCTTGGGTAAGTGCCTGGAGGAAAGGACTAAGCATGAGTCTGTGTGTACATACACATATGAAAGATGGACAAAAAATTAAGCTGCTCCTTAGAAAGCACCTGTTTAGCATGGGCATAAGAACATGTTTTAAGTAAGTTTTAAATAATTTGGGCCAAATTTCTGACACCTATTCCATATGCATTTAAAGGCAAATAATTTAAACTCTTCTCTATTTCTCAATTTAAGAAATGGGAACAATATACACTTATCTACAATACAGCAGTATTGGAAGTATTATAGCACTTTCAAAGTATGGATAAATGTTGCAAAAAAACCTGTGAGACTCTAACATGATCCATAGCCTAATACATTAACTGGATATTAGAATGATTCTCCCTTTATAGTTATCAAATAAGATGTTTGAACTCTCTATGTTCATTGCCCTATCAAGACATCTTGGAGTATGGGAGCAGTGATTATTCACATATTCTGTTGTGTAACAAGTGATTTCTTTCACTGGATACAGATTTTGTTTTACTTCAAGATATATTATTCAAGTCTTCAACTTTATATATTCTGTATGTACTAAAAATACATATCCATGTCTATGTATAGATACATTGTACTGTGCATATACTGAATTACATTATAAATATTACAACATGTATTTTAATAGGGCTGATAGTTGAATCAATTTACATGGGCCATCTTCTCACAGACAGGAAGTTTTTCAAATTTTTAAAACCTAATATATATCTTTCTGACCAAGAATACTGCAATGATAAATCTTTTCATGCATTACTGAAGAATAAACCTTCTCAAATTGGGTAAAAGACATATTTGTAGCAATAAATGGTGAACATTTAATTTCTCTCCCACATACTGCTATTCTATGCTAGAATTTGTGAATCTCTTAATAGCTACCTAATATTTGAGCTCATGTTTTCTGCTGACTCATTTTTTCTTATTAGGGATCAAAATATCGTACTTAAAGGGTGGATAAATACTTTCCCGTCAAAATAGAGATAAAATATAAAGTGAGGTCTCAGAGAAGCCTGTCCCATATGTGGTTCTATTCAATATTTTCATTAATGACTACTAAGATAATGGAATAGAGAAGTCACTTATAAAGCTTGTAGATGACACCATACTGGAAACAGTTACAAGCACTTTACAGGAGTACAGTCAAACTCAAAATTATCTTGATAAATTGGAGAAATGGCCCAAAGTCAATCAGATAAAATTCAATAAAGACAAGTGCAAAGTAGTAAACTTTTAAAAGAAATAATTAAATGCTCAAAAATTGGGAAGAATGTCTAGGCAGCAGTAAAGACTTGTGCTCTAGAGAACAACAATCAGAATGGCAGTCACCAACACAACTGCAAAAGGAGCAAATGTCACCCTGAGATGTTTCAGCAGATACACTGCTCTATCAGCACTGAGGGGGCCTTCAAGAGCAGTTCATCCAATTAAGGAACTTAAGTCAAAATCTACATGAAAAAAAGTTCAAAAAGCCAATGTCATTAAGACAAAACTGAATCTGATGAGTTCTCTTAATGAAAGGCACTTAATTTTTTAACTTCATGTGGATCCTAACACATCAACAGTTAGAGATTTCAACAGGTGAATATGATCTAACAACTGAACAGAGAAAACCTGAGGCCAGAGACAAATGAGGAGAAGTTGGAGACAAATTGATGGATGCACACTGCTACAATACTTTCATGTTTGTCCATAATAATGAAACAGGGGCTGCTTATTTGTACCAGTCTGTGATTTGGAAAATCTCCTGGACAAAAAGATAGCTAATGCAAAATGGACAAAGCAACATTACGGTTGGTTGTTAACCATTTCAGTGAGGCCCATGGGTTAATTTACTTACTCTTAAAACAAGCTTTAAAAATGTGTGTGTTATTGTGTGAAGGGAATGAATTGCACTTGTTAACTTCCATGAAATATATCAGCAGAGACACTAACACTTATATAAAAATATAAATTCTCTGTAGTGACAACAAAGAAAACACAAACTGCCAGGTGCAAAGGGATGTGGTATAAATCATAGGGTCATAGAATTGTGGAATGGTTTCTGTTGGAAGGGACCTTTAAAGGTCATCTAGTCCAACTCCCTTGCAATGAGCAGGGACATCTTCAACTAGATCAGGTTGTTTAGTCCTCTGTCCAACCTGACCTTGACCATTTCCAGGGGTGGGATATTCACCACCTCTCTAGGCAACATGTGCCAGTGTTTTACCACTCTTATAGAAAAAAAAATAAGGACTTCTTCCTTATATCTAATCTAAATCTACCCTCTTTATTAAACCCCTTATTCCTTGTCCTATCACAATAGGCCCTGTAAAAAATTTGTCCCCATCTTTCTCATAGATCTCCTTCAAGTACTGAAAAGCTCCTTCTGGGCCTGTGACAGGCCAAATTGCTAAGGCAAAAGATGGGAAATCTGAGCAAGTCCCTCTATTTCAGTGATCCTAAATGGTGTCATTAGACACAGGAGGGAAAAAAACATCCAAACCTTCATCCAAGAAGTTACACTCCACAGATTTGAGAAAAGCCCTTGCAGTGAAAAATTCTGGTCCAAGGAAGGTCCTTTCTCCCTGATAAGCAGTCAGATGGTCACAGAATCACACTGGTCTTCGTTCCACCCCTGGCCATACAGTGATGGGTAAGTAGCACAAGCCTGTTGTGCTTCCCACTCATAACTTGCCACTGGATTCTCTGTGAGAGAAGATGGGAGTAGAGAAGTTCCATCATTTAAACTTGAAAATTCCCCAACTTTCTTTAAAGCAGATTTGACAATGCATCATTATTTGTACAATCTATTAGTATTAGGGTATCATTCAGCAGCCCTAGGCACGGAAAAAGACCCTCAGTGCCAGATTCTAACACAGTTGGAACAAAAAGCCAGCCCAAGATTTTATAGCTTAGGTATAAGAGAAAGAGACAAGACAGGAGACTAAAAATAAGACAGCATCAGTCTGGATGACAGGCAGCAGTGTCAGCACACTACTAGTTCAGCTGTTGTGAACTATTCTGTAGACATAGCAAAGGAGAATTTTAAGAAGAAAATTTTTTTTTCAGATAGGTGTATTGTTGTTACAAAGTAGATTTTTAGAATAATTCTAAATGTGATGTAAAATATGAACAGAACTGCAAAAACTCTCTTCATCAACGAAGCAGAACATCTGTTTTGTTTAAGTCTCAGTTTTATTACCAAAACATCTTATTAATAATCTTGGACTATTATTAATGTCAAAAAGAAATAATATTTTGACTATGTTGAAAACAAGGTTGGTGGCTGGTCTAGGATACTTTGAGGTTTGTGGGGAACCCAAATTGCATTTTCTGCACAGTGATCATACGTTAAGAGCAAAATAACCAAGCAAATAAAGTTTTTAAGGACAAATTTTACCTTCCCTTAAAAAGGAAACAACAAAAAGAGAAACACAGGCTTTTGTTGGTGAGAAACACAGGGTTTTGTTTGTATATGTGTGGATGTTAGAACAAACATTGATTAGATAGCTTTTGTATCCAGCAGGGATCCTTGCATGCTTGTAGACAAACATTCCAGATGTTGTGGGAGTTCTTTAACCTTTTAAACTCATATTAATCTGTAATTCTTTTGAGAGCGAATCAGCAGTCAAAAAGTGTATAATCTACATATCTTGTTTCCTTTTGCTGTAGTTGATAGTGAGTGACCCACAGTCTTGAAGGCCTGAAGGAATCATTAGACAGATTTGCATTTAGCCTTGATCCAGCAGCCATTATGTAGGAAATGCAAAGCTTTACAATAGCTCTATTAAGACATTTTATTAATGCACCTATTCATTATCACCAGCTCTCATGTAGAGTTCTCACACAGTGGAATTCAATTGTTATATTTGGCTTAAATGGTCATCAGGATAACCTATGTCTGCCCCAGAGCTCATTATTGCATAGGTGTGAAGAACATTATTAAACAACACTACAACAAAAGAAACTCCTGAGTATTGTGTTCTGCCAGATGCATGGGAGCTATTACACCTTTGTTCCTACTACAGTGTTCACAGCTTCCTGTTGCTTGTCCTTTAAGATTTTGTTTAACGAAAAATAAACAGTTTAGGAGGTCATTTCCCATCAGTAACACAGGAAGCATAGTTGTCTTCAGAATGTGCAGGGTACTCAACACATAAGGGTCCTGCTCTAAAAACAAGGCTTTTCTGGCATGACTGCCACAGAAATTGCTGTTAGGTGTTGTTTATTTAACAATTTATGCATAGTTACAAATGTGAACCACAATAAAGAAGAATGGAGAGAGAAAATAACTGCAGGGTGCATTGGTGAAATCCTCAGTCAGAGAGTGCCATTT
Organism: Acropternis orthonyx; assembly: GCA_035583155.1. Lineage (NCBI taxonomy): Eukaryota > Metazoa > Chordata > Aves > Passeriformes > Rhinocryptidae > Acropternis > Acropternis orthonyx. Next base: position 13,703,782 of record JAWWEU010000125.1, on the reverse strand, counting down.
CTGAGCTGAACCTCCAAAACCACGAGAACTTTCCAAAAGTCCCAGTAACAGGCACCAGTTATCTTGGAACAGCCCCATGGGACTAGAAAACTGATGCAGGTTCAGCATGAGTCAGCTGTGAACCACAGGTTGTGACAAGGGCTGTGTGGGACTGCTCTAATATCCTCTGTTAGCCTCATGCAACGATACATATCCTGGGGAATTTCTGCATCTCCCCTGTTTGCAGCTTGAAAGCAAATTGGCACTGACCTTAACGAGGATAATTTGCTTTGATGTGTCTCTGAGAGTTCATTGTTTTGCACTTTCATTTGTTGTTTCAAATCAAGCCAGATCAGCCTGCAAAGGAAGAGCTCCTCTATAAACCTTGCCTTCCACTAATACATATGAGAATTTAAATATGTGAAAAACGTGGACGCTTTCGTGCTTAAATGAAGAGATGGTTTATTACCTCTCTGCCAATGCAGAACAATCAGCAATGAGGCAAGGCTGATATAACTGAGATGGCTTACAGGCGGTGATTCAAATTCAAGTACAATGATATTTCATATTCTTAGACTAAACATCAGGTATTTTTTATAAATACAGGACTCATTATCAAGATCACAAATACAAAGATGGAAAAGTATGGATCTTAACAGAGGCAACAAGAAGGGCCAATTGCAGAGAAAATCCTTACTGTGTTTACATTTTACTTAAAAATACTCCAATTATCGGGATGCTACAACTGTGAGCAGTTTGCCCTAACAACATATAAACAGGATTAGCTCACTACTATTTACCTGATCCAGTCTCAACCAGCATTAATAGTAGTAATTTGAGTGACTGCAGAATACACTAAACACCAAGACATACAGCTGGACTCTTCAGCAAATATGGAAGCAAAATAACTAGCAGTCCCAATGCCTAACCTGCTTGCATAGTTCCCCTGAACTCAATATAAATGTTTACCTGAATGGAACATGCAGCACTTTGAGTTAACTAGAGGGAAAAAAGGGATATTTAAACATGGGCTACAATACTACTTTCAAAAAAAAAATTTAAATAAATATTTTTCATAACAATTACCTTTAATTTCAATGGATACTTCAAACCATATGGCCAAAATTGATCGGTTCATTAGCTTTATTTTTCCTATTTCATTCAAACAAAGTACAGCAGTGCTGCACTGAGGCTTTCTCCTGACTGCATAGTGCATAGCATTCTGATTTTCAATAGCAGAATTAAGTAGCTGCACAAATTGGTTTGAAATATGATGAAATAGCATCATTACTTCTGTATGAAATCTAAAAACCACTGCACTATGACCTTAATTTTAATTGGCTTTTTCATGAAGCCAGCAGCTAAACCTCACCACTGAGAGAAAGCCATTCAATTATTTCTAGTCAGTTCCTAACTCCTTGGCGAGCAATGTGTTAGCCAGCTACACAGACACTAATTTTTCCTCACACTGTGGAGAACAAGATATGTACAGATACATCTAAAGAATCACCTGTGGTTAAGTTCATTTGACCTAAAGGAAGCTCCCTTGGTTTCCCAGGAATCAAGAAGCAGATTTCAGAAGGAAATCACGCTCATGTTTTTGTGTATAAGCCTCTATTCAGCACTCATGAGTCCACTCTAAGTACCACTGTCTTTTTAATTCTGACAATGTCAGTACTGTAGTCTTGTTTGGTCAAATTATTATACTAACCTTGCTTGTACAAGCACAGAGACTCAAAACAGTATGTCTAGTAGATTTTCATATTTTCCTTTTTTTTTTTCCCCTATCTCATCTTATGTTTATAATTAACATTTCACTGGTATTTTGTAACAGATAGTCTTCTTTGCTATTTTGACAGCAAAATCTTTTTATTTAGTGCTGAATATTAGCATTTTGCTACATATATTCTTGTTTTATTCTGATAATTTTACTATCTTCAGTGTCTATCCTTTACATCAAATAAGCAGGTCCTATAAAAATCAGATTTGTAGTTATGAATGGTACTGATGTAATTAAAACTCACAGGAGAACATGTAAAATTCAAAGTCTTCAGGCTTTTCCTGCCTGAATTGCTGTTAGCCAAAGACAGTACTCATTCATTACTGGAAATGGAAAAGCAACAGGACATTTAACATTTGTGCAGTTATTTTCACAGGCCCTGTTTTTCCAGCAATGTTTAGATTCTATTAAAAAAAACAAACCAACAAAAAACACCCACAAAAACAGAAATAGTAAGATGAGATGGAAAAGTCTTCAAGAGATCTGAATGTTTCTTTTTGACCTGTGTTCAGACTAAATGGCCACGTGGGCAGGGTCCCTGTTTTAGCCTTCCATGGATCAGTCATGGGACCATGCAGGATGCAATGTTCACCCAAACAAGTTCAGTGCAGTAACTATCAGTAGATCTCTCCAGCCTTCTGCCTAAACACATAAATGATCTTGCCATTCCTGAATAGGCAGACTGATGCTATGGGGTGCTTTGCACTGACACAGAAGATGGTTCCATCAAATCAGTATTCAGCAACTGCAAATATTCAACCAGTTGCTGTGTCTCTCCCAAGCAATTTAGCAAGGTTTTACTCTGTTAATAACTCATCTTCAGAAATAATGATGTCTATATTATAATATTGAGAAAGAGAGGGCACTTTGCAGATAAGTGGAATTTATTCAAAACGCTTCCATGTTAGAAATCATTTTATGGATGGCCTTTAGGCACAGACACATTGCCACATTTCAGCAATTATTCATCATTTACATTTTAACAATTTAGGAGAGTTTTAAAATCAAAATGCATAAGAAGCCTACACACTGCGTCAAATGGCCGAACAAGTCTTGATAGCACTTCACAGCTAAGAGACTCTAAATAAATTGAATAATGAGTAGGGAAGCATGAACCTTTCCTGGTGTGTCTGTGAGCACGGTAAAAAGTAGTAATAGTCTCCCAAATCTAGGATATAAGACAGAAATCTGTCTCCCAGTAGCAAAATCTCCTGTTACCATAGTGATGGGAACTGAGCAAACGACTAAAAATACCTGGTCTTATTCACACTGTCTTAGGAATGTGACCTAAATGACATGTAATACATGATTTTCCATGAGAAACTGATTTCATTTACTAGGAGCCAAGACCAGAAAGCAGATAATGTACAAGTGCAATGTGTGGTCAGACACTCAAAGAAACCACCTTCTCAGAGATGCAGCTTGGAAAGAAAGCTGTCTGGAAGAAGGCATGCAAAAAAATGGGATAGAAAGAAACCACATGTAGGTCATTAACAAGTCAAAAGCACCGATGTGATGTGGGTTTCTCTTGCTAAATAAAGTTGCTTTTAAAAACAGTCTTCAGAACTGCTGATACATAAAATTAACCATAACCTCCAAGGAAGTTCACTGTTCACAAGAATCCCCCAGTTGTGAATGACTTTCAAACTTAGGACAACCCATGCTTAGACCAGTTTTGTTCACAGCACCTACATATGTCACTACAAATCAAAAGTGAGCTATTAAAGTGTGCTACAGAAGAAACTGCAAGTGGCATCTCCCACCTCAACTTGTGAGGTTCCTGGAGAGGTTTCCTCCATGTCTCACACAGGAGCTCCTGCTTCTGCTCTGCACTGAGAGTACATCATTGAAGGCTATTCCACTGATTTCCCCTGGAAAAGCAAAAGCCAGGAGGAAGATGAGACTATATTTGTTTGAAGGGCTTGATTAGGTACAATTTTGTTTCTATTTTTTAAGGGCAATGATCTCCTTCTGATTTACAGCAAGAATACCTTGATTCTTGCCTTGTGACATCTCATATTTGCAGTCATCCAGGAATGTTTTCCTCTGTCAATGTTTCCAAAAGTTTTCTGCACTGAGCTGTTTAAGGTTGTTTGAAGGTAAACACCACTGACTTTACAAAGGGGTTAATGTTTTACCTGGAGACATCTTCAATTGCAGACCTGCTGCAAAATCGCTGTACACTCTCTTAAGTATATTTAAAAATAATATGGGATTATATTCCAGTATTTTTAGACAGAGTGAAATTGTAGAGAAATGTACTTTACTTGAAGTATAATGATACTTCATTTTGAAAAAGATCATCCACATCAGGTAAGGTTTGTCCTGACTATGCTTTTAAGAATAGTAGTTTCTTACTCATGTAAGGAAAAAAAAAAGCTAAACAAGCAAAAACCTCAAGTCCTGGAGAACCCACAACTGAAATCTTTTACCATTATAAAGCAGTTATAAGAAACCACTTACCTAAACAAATCAGCTGGAAGATACCAGTTGTATTTCACTAGGAGATATCCTAGTATCCACAGTATCTCAAAAATTCAGACAAATCATGTCTTTTTGTCAAATCCTCTCTGGGAAAACATAAACCCAAAAAGAGAAGTTTTTGTCAGATATATCTTTACAATAAGGTATGAGGCACTGAAGGATATTTTCAGAAATATTTTCCTCAGAAATATTTCCTTTTGTTTAGCAGTATTTTCTTGAAAACCGAGTTAGTATGCCTGACACACTTTGTGTGAAAATGTAGGCCTTCACAGAGGTTATATGGGGTGGTTTGCTGCTGACTTACTCTTGCACTGAAGCGAGTCATGAATCATCCTTCCCAAATTAAAAGGAGAACAGCTATGTTAACAGCCAATTATTTTCTTGAGAAATTTAATATATTAAATAATATAGCTTCAATCAAGGAGAGTAACTCAGGGACAGGCATTGTTTGATTTATTTTGTACTGCTCAGGAAAGGAAAAGTTCTAAATAAATATAAAAAACTTTACTGTCTCCTATACTTTCATGTCCACTGAATTTTTCAGGTAATATACTGACCTCACAGATTTGGTGCAATTATGCAAATCTTTCTCCCTGAGAGACAGAGGTTGCTAGTCTAGCTCATATTCTACTAACTAACAAAGCCATCAGATTTCCTGTAAGGGTTAACGCCATTAGATCATATCACACTCTGTGTTGTGCATGAACATCTATAACGTCTCTTTCTGTCTTCAAAGCAGAGCAAATTAATGTCACTTTAACATTTCAGAAAAACAGCATCTGCCTTGTAAGACAGAGTTTTTTCTCTAATCTCTGGAGGCCATAAACTAAAAACCAGGGGGAAAAAAAAAAAACAGTACATTGGGATGCAACATCTTATTTAATAGGTGGTACCTTTTCATTTCTCTGAAATGTCTACTGAAGGGAGAGGGGGAAAAAAGTCCACGCATTTCTAACTCTTAGGTATGAAAACAGTCACCTAAGTCCAACTCCAACTTGCAGTGTTGTGTTTCAGTGCATGATTGAAAATTCATACCGATTCTCCTTTTCTCAGCTTTTTCCCATGAGGGAAGTTATTTTCTAGTGTACACACTCGACTAATCTTAAACATATTCTGTGATGAGATGGCCACCTCTTATTCTGGAAGAGGAATTCAGAGGGCAATGGATCAGAGAAAAAGGAACTTTAGATTAAACTTTGTAGTCTAAACTGCTTTTTATTTTCCTCAATATCTTCATATTATCCCGGGGGTGATAAGGACTACACAAACAAAATCTCCAGAAGAATGCAGAAGGGAGTGAACAGAGCATCTGGAGCTAAAGAGGGCAGTTTGGGCATTAGTCAGCTATTTCCTTTTCTTTCAACAGTTCTCTGCTTATGTATCAGAAGAAGCAGCCCTTGTCTCTGTGCCTTCTTCACGTTGTCATTTATGTTCCTCCTGATCTTTGCTCTTCATTCTATTGTGTATGTCCATGAATTTCCTACCATGCAGCTGAACAACAGCATATATCTTCTCTACCACATTGCCTGACTTTACAGTGACCTATCAAACTGATGAGGAAACAGGGGAAACAAATGCAGGTATAAAAAGTAGTTACATGAATTAAAACCATGGATAACTCAAAAAATCTGCAGGGACATGTTCTTTAAAGAGGCTCTGTAGACATACAAGTTCTTATTTCGTTACGGGAGGTGTGTAAGTGCTATTCATTTTCCACACAATCCCCCCAAAATACAATAGGGCAATAATACTAGGGGGGAAAAATCTTGGCTAGAATGATGAACAGGTTGAAGTGTTAAGAAAATTGTGATGACACTCAGTTTTGCACTTTCTCACCTAATATGTCATTACGAGTCCTCCTTTCTGACAGTTTGTGACACTGCCCATCATTTCATGGTTAACAAAGTTACAGACTAAGAACCACAACACAATGGACATGATCACAAAGTATAGCTTACAAAAGATAAAACAGTAAGGAAAGTTATTTAAATAACCTCATCTAGTTACTGATTTATTAATTTAATTTCTTTATTTACTTTTTACTTAAAAAATTAAAAATTAAAATATTAATTTTTCAAAATATTATTTCAATAAATTGAATTTATTTACATAAACTTATCAAGTGACCAAGAGAATCTCTTTATTCAAGCTAAACCCTTCAGTTCTATAGAGCTGGAATGACATCTAAGAAATGCAGCTGTGCATATGGAGACATTAAATCATCCTTGCACCAAAAATAATTTTAAAATAATTGGGTTGCATACATGGAAAACTAAGTAAGGTTAGACAGAGTACTGAAATGAAAATAAAATATAATTCTATTTAAAAAATGGGGAGACACACTTTTTTCTTGTCTATCCACTCCTCTAATTCAAAATACCAAAGTGGTGGAGAGATCCAAAACACCGAGTTGACACCCAATGGAGGGGTAGTAGTACCTTTCAACAGCTGGTAGGGATGGTCCATGACTTGTAGTGTGTAATATGTTGCATTTTCATTACTGTAAGAAGTAAGTGAAGGGTGATGAGAGAAACAGATGAGAAGGTGGAAGTAAGAGGTGTGCATTGTACAAGAAAATCATCAAAGAAAGCAAGAACAAATTCCATTCATGGGACAGATGAACAAGTACACAAAACCACTTACTCCTAAGTACTGATAAGGGATGATCCATTCCAAAGGTGATCAGATAAAACTACTTTGTAATAAGCACATTTTATCCCAAGTTACAGAAGTCAATCAGGAACCATTTGATACGCGATCTGCACATAATCAGAGTTTTGGGGGAAAGACAAGGCTCTATACCTCAGAAGGGGAAAATTAGAACAATGGAACTTGTCAAGTTGAGAAAGTCTGTGTTCAGTGTTCCATCTTTTATTAAAAATATATTGTGGGAAGAAAAAGACGTATTAGTTTTCTATAGCCAAGGGTAGATACCGCACGATTCTGTCTCACCTCATCATTAATTACATCAGCAGCAACAACTTCCTCTCCTCAGTGTATAAAACAAAATAATATTTTTAAAGGTTGATGATTACAAAATAATATGACCTGATTTTGATTACCCTATTTTAGGATTCTGGTAAATTAATAAAATAGGTTGCTTAATGAATCACTTAGTTCCTACTTGACCCACTTCTTCAAATTAGGCACAAGGTTTCTTACAGTATACTTTCTTAGATAGGAGGCTTAGCCATCATCAGATGAATGATAACTGAAGTTATGCAGCCTCCATAGGCACTCAGTCTGCAACGTGCAAATGCTCTCTTTCCTTGGTATAAACTTTGTGATAGAAGACAGAAGTGCATATTACAGCACTCTGGCATGTCATTTTTTCAGGAACTGGTGTTTCATTTAGCAATACTAGAGGATGTGCATGAAAAACAGTAATTATCCTACAGAATACAGGTTTGAGTAGGTTTTTTTTAGCAATTGAAATTTAAAACAACGTGGGAGAAGAAAAGTGAAATAAACATTCTGTGAGTTACAACCTGTTTCACTACCCGAAAAACTGCAAGCCCCAGGATTAACAGTACAATATGTATGTACACTAAGATTCTCTGAAGGCAGAGGGATCAAGTGTCACACTTGATTCTGAAAACTGATAGAGAGCCTCCTTGAGATCAAGTGATGGAAGTGGGTACCAGCACAGCACTCACTACCACTGACTTCTCCCTGACCTTGGAAGTGCAGGACAGCCATGGCAGTCAGACGAGCTGACCTGGAGTTCGTTTATCAGCAAAATAATAATAATCAATAATTCTTACACTACTAAAATATAAATGTTGGATAGATTAAACAATCAAGATATTGCCTTGATCTTTACTTTCTTGAATGCCCTATGTTCAAACCACCTTCTCAAGTATCTTAGAATGCAATGAGAGCTTTAAGTGCTTCTTTAAAGCTGGGATGCTTTTTATATCTCAAGAAGTTTCAAAGCCTTCCAGGTGAGTGAAATTTTTCTTCCAACGTTGTCACTGGAAATTAATGTACAGCAGATTTGTTTTTCAGCTTGGTGGACAAATGGTTGAACTATAAATAAAAATTCTATGAGACAAATTGTAATGTGCACCTAAAATAATTACAGAATCATGTAGACTCCTTTTATTTACATGAATAGCTTGAAAAGATTGAAAAGGAACTGTTGGTCATTTACCATCTACAATTACAGAATTAGCATTCAAATCTGCTTGCCAACTGTTCTGCTGCAGCTGCGTAGATCTTCACAATGCCCATGGCTTTGTAAACTGTAAGGTTTAAGTTATTTCCGTAATTGTTAACATTCTGAATTCCTATTGAACTGTACAGGTTTGTTGGGGTTTTCTTTTTACAAAATGGAAAACACAAAAAGTCATATTTTTATGTGCAAATACACTGTGATTTGAGAAAGACTAAGGAAATAAGTTACCTGCCTGCTCTTACAATTTAATAGGTAATAAGGTAATACCAGCTATAGCTGACAGACAGTGAAAGCTTTAAGCGTCTCTTCCATGTAAGTGCAAACTTCCATGGATTTTATTAATGTGTATTCATCAAAGTTGCCAGGAAATTTCAACACAAACATACAACAACAACAAAAAAAAGATTTTAAGAGACTGGAGAAATGTATTTAAACCAACCTTTTTCATAAAAACAGAGTGGGAAAAGCTGTATTGGAGATTTTCCTGTCAAAACAAGATAGCACAAATACCAGAAAAGCCAAGATATTGAATATCCTGGACTATAGATGTATTTGCTACACTAAAATTACTCAAAATAATTTTAAAACCCTGAAAGCTCTCTATTTAATCTTGATACAGAATGAGTAGAGAGGCACTCTCTGAAGTTTCATCTTTACAGTCCACCCAGGATGTAATTATCTGATGCTGTCCCAGCTGAGGAAATGATCACAATATATATGATAAATAGTCAAAAATGTTAGATTTTGCATTTTAAGCAGCATAACTGGCAGAAATGTAAACCAAACCATAGCAGAGGATTTTTCATCAACCAGATTTAGAATTTTCTTTTCTCCTGTTGGTAAAATTGTGAATAGAAATAGTCATTTTATAGTTAAGGTCATAAGTAGCTGTGTGCTGTAAAGCCAGTTTTAATTTTACTGAACACATCCAGATTGTGCCAAGACTAAACCAATCTGCTTGAAATATCATTGAATTGAGAGAAAAATGGGGTTTGATTCTTGGTCTTCATTAAGTAAGGTGCTGGTCAGATAAAATGCTTGAGAAATTGAGATCTCAGTTTTTATCAAAATATTGGGTTTTGTTTGTTTGTTTTTGAGGTTATAATATATTGACTTTTTTAAGAAACAAAATAACTTAGATGATGAATTTCAAACTGATTAGTTTCTGGTATTCTGTGGCACTTTCCACATCTAGCCAAGAGCCTGCAGGATTTCTCATCAGACCATCTTCTTATAATTAAAAAATATCATTTGCACTTATTCATCACTCCACTCTATGCCACAAAGACAAATCTGTTCCATCAATCTTGATCTCTCTACTAGCTAAAAAATCTTCCAGGTATTTCATATGACCTCACAATATGGGACCACAATTTCACCATTAACTTATAATCTGATACACCTGCTAACCTTTCTCACTGAGCAAGGAACTGAACCCTCTACCAGCTTAATTCAGCTCTATATCAGCAGAGACTGTGCATTTACTGTTTTCCCCAGAGATTCCATCAGAGAAGAACAGCATTTTAATTTGTTTGTAGGGTCTCAAGGAAATTGCGGTTTCATAGGTTGCACAGGGAATGCCCTAAGTGGATACTCATCACCACAATTCTTTCTAGACAAGTCTAGCGGGATTCAGGTGTTGTATATCTACTCTGAGACACAAGACTGTGCCAAGCATAAGGATATCCCAGGGTCACATCTCTAGACTGATGAAATCCACTGTCTTCAGAGACCCAGAAACAACATTACGTCAGGTGGACAGGAAGGGAACTACCTGACTGATTATCTGCATGGGTATATAGAGTATGCACAGTATTTCTACAGATGATTATTTTTTTTCAAATTTTGAGAAAAAGCTTATCAGAGGTAATTATGCACATTGGGAGGGCAGCTCCCACTGTGTTACGTTATAGGAAGAAAAGTTTGAAATGTTTCCCTAATATTATTTTCAGATTTATTTCAGATTCTATACAGTTTGACTTTTCCAACAAGATTCTCAAATCACTGCATAAGCAGAGGCAGAAGTAGATTATTTGAAGAAGGAGGGACACTTGGATGGAAGGAGAGAAAGTCTTCCTAAAATCAACACACTTAATTACTTATTTTTAATGAAAATGTATTTCAGAACAGTTCTGATTTTGCAACCATTACATTCTTTTGTAGATCCACGATAAAAAAATTACGTGGAAGATATGGACAAGTGGCTGTTTGAAAGATCAAGTGTAAAATCAACTCCTCACTTAGGTACAGCAGCTGTCTGCACTACAGATGTCTTTGTAAAATCAAATTCATGATGCAGATCTGATGGGAATGCATTGAATGGCTCTTCCTACTGAATTATACATGGGGCAATTTTTTTTTTATAATATCACAATTTAATTTCATACAATTTACATATTCTGATTAATAGTGCTGTGCAAAGATATATTTAATATGCTCTGGCACTGCTGTATAAATAATGTCATATCAGTATTTTGTGCTGTTCTTAAAGATTAATTACTTTTATAGTTGTGTTCAGTTACATAGCTCTTTCTCTTATATGCCACAAAATATGTATTCTAAACTACTTCTTGCTTAATGTGATTTCTCTGTTACACTATCTCTAATGACAACTTTTACATGAACATTTGTTTTTTTAATAGAAGAATATAGCTAAACAGAAAAAAGTGGGTTTTATTTAATAAGTGTTTAGAATATACTAGAACAGAACAAATACCAAGCGTGATCTTTGAAAAGAAATTTCTATCAGTTTATCTGCATTAATATATTTCCCATCACTTACAAATTTCAGTTCAGATAATGCTACTAATTAGTTTTGGCTGATATTGAAGTATTTTGTATGCCCCATTTATAAAAGCTGTTTGCCCATCTGTTAATAGGTTGGAAGTGATTAAAGGACACTTATTTTGGCTGTTGCAAAGGCCAAATCATTTTAAAGCTGCAAATATGTGACAAAATCAGCCAAAGGTTTGCCAAGTTCAGGACCTGATTTTCTTAAAGTGTTGTGGTGTCTGCTTCCTTTCCCTCCTGCCTAAAAGTATGAGTTTTCAGTCTATAAAAGCGAAAATTCAGCCTACTATGACAGGCCACAGTTTCTGTTTGTTTAAACGGAGGTTTTAGTGAACTTGCAATGTTTTTCAGATCCCTAGCTAAAAAGCATTTCTGCTGTTTGTCTATTAGCTTTGAAGCATTGCATCTGAGAGCTTAACTAAAATGTGGCTTACAAGAGCACTCAGTATATTTTAATACCTGTGCCTTCTCTTCCTGTCTATCATTTCATCAGCATGCATAGGGGAACAGGAAAACCAGAAATATATCAATATGGGAAACATCAGAGGAAAAAGAAAAGACATTGAAGAATTCAGATGAAAAGAACAGGCATGGACAGTGAGCTGAGAATCAACAGTAAACCAAAACCCCTAATGGCAAGAAAATTATGTGTGCCATTAATAAGATAATTACAGACTTCAGTTCCATCTGGGGAAGAGTATTTCAGTTATAAGTTTAACTTTAAATGAAGATAAGAATTAGCCTTGTGCAGAGAGCTGGAATAACTCCTGTACACCATTTACACTGTATGTCCTACCTGAAGGCAAAGCTCACATTTAAATTACACTCTGTTTTTCACTACATATACTTAACTTATTCCTTTATAATATCAGGACAGAAGCCAAGACGACCCTTACTCCAGGTGAAAAGCAGCAACAGAGTTGTGAAAAGAGCATTCAAACAGATATTCTAACCCTAGTTCGTCTGCAAACCCCTGAATCTTTTTTTCTTGACGATTTGAACTGTAATACCAAAGGGAAAAGACCAATAACTAATGCTAGACGTATTCACTTCATCTGCAAATTTAATTTTGTAAATGAGCAACATAAAGTGCTACCGACATACATTAAAGACATACCACCTGCTTTGAACTGCTTTAATGGAAAATCTGTCAAGCACTTTCTTTAATGATTATATGCCTTAAAAATTCAACAAATGAAAGGATTATCACTGAAATCATATTAATCTGCAAAGGATTAACAGCCTACTGTTGAAAGACTTCATGAACTGCAATAGGAGAGGATCTGAAATAAAAATTGCAAAGAGCTTTTCACATAAATAGTGCAGAAAGACTGTAGAGGTTGAAGCAGCAAAAGTGAAAATGGACTGAAATGAAGAATGGTGGTGTGAATCAGGCACATCAGCAGTGAAAATACAACAAAATTATAGAAAACATGCTGTAGCATCCTTACCACCCATATACTCACTTTCTTTTGCAAGTTGCTGTGACAGGCTGCACTCTCATTATAATGTGTACTTTTAATTAGATTTAGATACATTATTTGAAATGTCTCTTTTAAATAATGAAATAGAATTTTATTGAACATTCTGAACTAACGAAACTCTGGGAATGAGGTCTTGACTTCCTATGGATACAGTCCTTTCAAGGGTTAGAAAGACCCCCCATAGTTTACAAAATACTTTATCTTCAACAGTACACAGTTTCGCTTTCAGAATTTCAAGACACAAAAAGACTATTTTATTTCTCTGTTATATCTCCCCTGCCTGCAGGACATTAATGAAATCATGGCCAGGCATTTCTTGTTATTTAATGGCCAACAGAGTTCATTTCATCAAACCTCATTCAGTTGTTATCCATATTCATGAAGACACTTAAGGATGTTTGATTTTAGCTTTAGTAGGATTTAAGGATATGTTTAAAGTTAGGCACACACTTAAAAAACTATGCTGAATTTGGATGGAGGCAATTGCATGCTTACCTGAGCTAAAGTTAAAATTAAGCACATGCTTAAGTGTTTTGCTGAATACAGATGGAGTGCTGAACTGAAGCCCAGTGATTAATCATAAGTGTCAGTATGTTCTCAATCCAGAAATTATCACTTTACAAATAAAATCTGAAGATATGCATATACATAATCAATGTATGGCTGAGTAGAATTTTGATGACCAGGTAATTACAATTCATGCAGACAGAAATTAATAAGGTGATGAAACTCTGCTTAAACTCAAAGATACATCCCAAATTATTCACTAAGGATGTACATAGAAGAAAAAAATGCAACAGTAAAACAAAATGGAGGCATAAACACAAGTCATAAGGACAGGCACAGCAACAGCTTTTGCTTCCAGTTGAAGAGACCATTCTCAGCCTCAGTAAGCCCAGTTTAGTTGGCCTCAGGGCCTGATACTAAAATTCGCCTAGTTTCCTAAAGCTGCAACGATATTAATAATGGCCAGACTTGGTGAACAAAGATCTGGGGAAGGGCTCTCCCCACGTGGGTGTGCCCTTCCAGCCTGCGCACTGGATTTTTTAGGTGAGGCACAGCGTGCGCAGAACTGGCCCCACCGTTTAAGTCCTAAGGTCCATTTGCCACGGCCAAGCGAGCTTGGACAGTGACAGTGAAATCCTTGGGACTGTCTACAGCGCCCTGTACTAACCGGGGCTGACCCTGCTGAGCATCCGAGATCTGACAGGATCGGATGGCAGGGAGGCATTTAGCTGCCCAGGGGACAGTCCCCACTGAGACTCGAACTCAGGCCCTTGGGATTCAGAGTCCAGAGTGCTCTCCATTACGCCATGGGAATATACACATCAAACAAAGAGATCTTGTTCATCACACAGAAGAAGCCAGAATCACCATTCTGAAATTTAGTAACTCAATGATATTGAGAATCTACGGATTCTACTTGGAAATAGTGTAAATGTATGACTAGGACCTATTTATGCTTTCTAATTCCTTTGTCAGTTTTCAATACTGATTTCCAAAAGAAAAATATTGAAAAATAAATGAAAATAAGCATATCAGTGTCATCTGCACCTCACATCCTTCCTTTCTGACTTAACACTTGATGGAGTGCTTTTCTTTTCATTGGCTTGAACTCTACCATAATCCAGAAAAACAGAAGAAAGACCTAGTGAATTAGACATGTAAAATCTAAGTCACCTCATAACTGCCATATATTTCAAGAACTCTGCATATATTTTTAAAAGGTTCCAAATTTATACAAGACTTAGAGCTTTACTGAGGAAAACTAAAATGTTTGAAGAAGTAAATCCAACCTAGTCAATAACTGCAAATTTTAAGGATGAACCTAGCAGTGCTTTGCTTTAAAGTTGGATGCACAGGTTCAAAAAGGGAAAATATTGCTTTCCATTTTCCATCTCCTCAATGACTACTCACTGTCCTGTGACAGAATAATTCTAAGAGTGTTGTCATTTAATGAATGATGAAAATGCAAAACATTTCCTATAATTTTTTAGATTTAGGGTGTTTGGCTTCTACTGTGATGTAGTTTTGATCTGGCTACATCTTACAAAGGATATATCATCTGCGAAAAAAAAAGACTAGGAGAAAAAAAAAAACACCAAAACCAAAACAACCCAGTATATAGTCAAAGCAGGTCCTTGCCATTTTAATTTATGTGTTCCTGAAAAACAGCAATAAACAAAGCATGTTAAAGAACAGATATCTGATATCACATCAAAATTCCACCCATCCTAATATGCCCTTCCTAACCATGGCCAGCAAAGGAGTACAGGCAGACATAAGAAACATGGCACTTTCAAAGGTGATTCGTCTCCATTATAGACTTCTGATTATCAGCAGTTTAGTGACTGAGCTATAGGCAGCATCCATGTCCTTATTTTAAATAGCCACTGAACAACCAATGAGACATCAAATTGTCTAACCCCTTTTTGATCCCTTTTCTATTTCCAGATTTTGCAACAGCCGTGGCTGCCAAATCCACAATTCAATTATGCATTAAATGAAAAAGATTTTTGTACTTTTGTTCTAAATTTGCTACCTGATGATTTCATCAGAGCCCTCTAGTTCTTGAGCTAGAAAAACAATATATATTATTCTTTACTAGCCTTTCCCCTCCTTTCACGATTTTATTCCTGATCCGTTACCTCTGTTACCTAGATTCCATGGTACTGAATCAATGGGTGACAAAATTGTATATGGTATTCGTTATCATTAAACGTTTTCCCACCTGGTGATCCCCAGCTGGTTTAAGACAGAACAACCCCTCTGCCAATCCCATATAGTACCTTCTAGATTTCTTTTTAGGATGGTATTAGTGACACATGGTATTTAAGACATGGGTGTACTATGAATGTAGTAAGGACTCTACCCTGGTCAGCAGCCAGCTACTTTCATCTTCTTAGTAAGCTCCAATTACATTATCAGAGCTACAGCTGCTCTCAGGACTCTCCCTACCAGTAAAGGACCTGACACATTCAATTGCCTGAAGGAAAGACTTGCTTGACAAGTGATTTGCTCCTATCCATATCATGAAAAAGTGAATCCTATTGGTTGCTTGCTTCCACATATTTCTTGATACCTCATGCTTCCAATCCTGTTCCCTAGTCTCATTTACTCAAACCAGTCACATATTCAATTGTACACCAGCCTTGCCTGGTATCTACCACATTAGACCCAACTATCCTTTGTGGACTTCCAGTTATTTCAGCCCAGCTCCCATCCACAAATTCTTCTTCTGACCTGATGCACTTGGCTTCTGCCACTAACTTCGAACTGTAACTTCTCTCCACACTGTTACCTGCCTCAAGGTACACTCACATGGTGATGTTTTCCATTCAGACCTAAGTCCTTTTCCTTTCCATACCCAACATCTTACTGTGTTCTCCACTCCTTTTGGTTAGCAATTTCATACAACTAAACGCAACGATTCCAAGTTTCTGGCTGTGTGAAAATGCCAAATTCAGAGTTCGTTCTGGTGTATATGTGTAGAGTGATTCCATCCACCAAACATTTTCATTACTTTTCCCATTACTAGAATGTTTTGGTGAACAAATAACATGATTTTGTTTGAAAAATCAGATGTGGTTAGATTAATGCAGGCAATGCATCAAGGACAACTAAACCACTCTTTCAAGCATTCTACTTAGCAAGTTTACTCACTGAGCCTGAATTCAAATTGTTGATTATAATTTTTTAATCAAAGAATGCAGGTTTTAAAGGCTGCAAGTCAGTGTCCTGACATGTATTGCACATTTCCGGCAGTGAGGTATGTGTTAATCACCTGTTAAAAAAACCACACCATTCTTCTTACAAAGCTGATATTGCAATTCAAGCAATTTCTATTGCAAATAGAAGATCTGGCTCTCCACAGCCTTGCACATTTTAGGATCATCAGCCATCAGCGCAATTAACTGTTATCTGGTGGGAGAGCTAAAATGTATGCACATGCTCAGGAATAGTTCTAATTAGTACCTCATTTTATAGGTGTATCATTCTTTGGCCATTTATTTAATAAGTTCTGTGTTAAAACTGAGTAGTCTTGTCCAGTGTGGTTGTTTTTTATACTATAGCTAGATTTTGGTCTTTGCTTCTGTTTGTGATCAAGGGATTTGGGTCCTGAAGTTGCTACTCCCACAATTACAGTGGCTAAAGACTATCATTTTACCATTCATCTATTTGGAAATCCTGTCAGCCATGTGAGGTACATGCTGAAAGGTAATCTACATTTTAGTTTGTGTGCTCTAAAGCCAAGACAATGCCTCATAAAGTCACCAACTATAATTTCATTATGAAGATTAAATTATGTTTCTTGAGCAATTGAGACGGGCCTAGTTATTTTAGTGTAGTCTGGATATTAACACCAGCTTTCTGAGAAAAGAAACATGAGAAAAGAGTGGACATAGAGGTGTAGTAGGCATACAATCTGCAGAAAACCTCAAGAGTCATTCTCCAAAAATTATTTGCTAGGCAGACATCCAGCACTACAGTAACAGACTTTTATCTCCGTAGTTAAATGTATGAATTCAGGGCAACATGGACACATGAAGTAACTCAGAGTTATTGAGCCTCTTGATAATGACATGAAATTTCCCAGTTGCCATGAAGACACTGTCTGAGGCACTCATTGATCCTTCAGCTGTGCATATCAGTATGTGATTCTGATTAAGAGCTGACAATAGAAACCAAAATCCTACTATGCAAGTGATCAGCATGTGCCATGACCAGATCTCAGAATATTGTTGATATTCATGAATCAAGTTTCAAACACATACAGGTATTGTTCATTTGAAAAATTAATATTTTGAGAAGACAAACCCTGGATCGGCAGATTGTAACCCATAAGACTTAAATGCAGCTGAGTAAAAGCTATATTTCACCTTACTTTCTTAAGCATTAGGTATCCTTTCTCAAGTAAAGTAAATTGTACCTAACTTTCTTAAACTAAGCTGACCACATAGCTTGAAGAATGTTCACTTTTAAAAATAAGGAAAATCATATCATCAACCTCTGAAAAGTGGCACTTGAGAAATACACACAAAGCTTCTTTAAAATTTGCACTTGCCAGGCTATTTGATACTCTGCTGTTACAAAGGAGTCAAATGGCTTTATCTTCTCAGAATCTTCCATGTAAAACAGTGCAGCGAAGCATGTGTTTAATTTGAAATGAGCTGTTCCTACTTCACACTATGATGAGCCACTTGCCAATTGAGTTCAGACTCCTGCCTCCTGCTTGCAAAAGGAATTTAATTGGCTGTTACAGCAATCTGTACTCTGGTAAGGTTGCTGAGAAAAACCCATCTAGCTGAAGACCTCATATCATATATTTCTTCCACAGTCCTCTGTTTGTGCTGGTCCAGCACCACCCCAGTGTGCAGTTTCCAATTTTTGCACAGGGCCATCCAAAAGTTCCCAATTCTTTTCCTCTGCTTCCTAAACTACCTTTCAAGTCTCTAGTATGTGATCCAATAGGTTGGATATGCTTTCATGTGAGGCTACCTCCCCCTGACAAATTCAAAGCTTAATTCTGCCTGAGACAAGGGTGGCCTACAATAAAGACCTTGCTTCCACTTCACAAGCCACCTGTTATCTTCTTCACCAACCTGCCAACTCCTCTACTGTTTCCCAGTCCTGCTGCTCGCCAGCCCACTGAGCCATCTGCACAGCAGGAATTCAGAGATAAACTTACAAAGTGTTAGAAGTCTCAGCTTTGTCTCAGAGCCGGTGCTGCTTTGTGAGCAGAATAATTATTCTGGAATAAAAGTAACTTTCATTTAAGAATAACGTCTGCATGGAAGGCTACTCCAGAATCAGGGGTAACAAACTAATTTATTCCATTCTAGCACTGTTAGTCTGCTTCCTCTTTTATACAGGGCCCAAGATCTATTTGTAACTACCTTAAATTTTCCTACTAGGACAGGATCTATATGGATATAATAATCACATTAATCTACAAAAAGAAACAAAAATTACTAGAAGTATAATTTAGAAATTTCCAGCCATATTGGAAAGTGACATTTAAAACATTTCTGAAATTGCAAAGAAGCTGAAATAGAGGAATATGATTACTCAAAAGACTATTTCAACTTCTGTCCCAAAGGTAATTAGGAAAAAAACCCCAAAACAAAACAAAAAACAAAACAAAACAAAAAACAAGAACAACAACAACAAAAAAAAAAAGGCGTATCACAGACCACTGCAGCCTAGAAACTGGACTGAGTGTCATATGCAAGGTTGGAAGAGATGATTAGTTTGCAGTCAGAGATAAAAACTCCACTCATCTATTATAGTTACTGGTACCACGCTACAGGAACTCAAGACTTTATTATTGGCCCCAGTGTCCCATAATGCTGGACACTGCTTGAATACATAAAGTATAGAACAATTACTATCTCAGATAATTCAAAATTGCACTAAAGATCAAGAAGCAACAGAGGAACACAGATAGATAAAATAATGCAAGGACACAATGAAGGGAATTCAATTGACATGACATGAAGTTGTCACAGTACATCAGGAGCTTAATGTTGTTACTCTAGAGCAGACAGTGCAGTAAAAATTAATCTTAAGAATGAGTATAAAGTACGTAAAAGAGGTTGTTTTGGATAATCAACAAAGAGTTTATTCCAGGCCTACAAGGTAGAACAAAAAAAAGCACCTGCAGTTTGAACACTGAAACTGGCATCATTCCTCAGTGGGAAGAATAGAAGCTGATCGTTCTATTGTGAATCAGAGATGATAAAGTGGAAAAAATGTTTCATATTTCATTCAATTCAGATTATTATGGTATTCTGTCTAAACTGGTGAATTTGAACCATGGAACCACTCTGCATGGTAAACAGTAGAACTCTTTATCAGCCTTGAATCATGATGCAGAAATGGGTAATTCACAGCTAGCTTTGAAAGAGCTTTCGATTTAAGTAATGATCTTCTGTTTTAGGTCAAGTGCAAAGCCCTGCTAAAGTGCAAATCACAAGCAAACAAAGCTATCTCAGCTCTTAAACCACCACAGTTACATTCTAGCTCACCCCAAAGAAAATAAATCAATAATTCAAAATAATGGCGTTCTGGCAATGTAACACCTTGTCTATAACCTATTCTTCCTCATAGGTCTTTTGGGGAAAGATTTTACTAAGCATATTTTAAAGTTTAATGAACCATTCTCACTTTTTTGCTTCTGTTAATTTTACAGACAATACATGAAAAGTTATTCTGAAACAACAATACCTCTTGTGTGTAGATGTAAGCAAAGCTACAGGCACTTTCCGAGTACACTCACTGTTTTATCCAGATTCACAAGCTACAGCAATCTCTGTTGCCTTTTCTCATTAAAGAAAATGCAATCAGACATGGAAATACTCTGCAAGGTGATTCTCTTTCACATAAGACATGCAGTAACAAAGACATCTTTGTACACGACATGCTTTCTGCTTCTTCCGCACCATTTCTTGTCTGAATTTTAGTCCAGATTAGCTTTTCTTCTTGGTAGTTAGACCCTGCAGCTGGCTTTAGCAAAATAAAAATGTCATGCAGCAAACATGTAAGTTTACAGAGTAACTTACCTATCAGGAATGTGGGTATTGTAAATAGCTGAACTGATGCTGAAAATAATTTTAAAAATATGCACTGGATTCAGTCGTGAAAACAATGGAAATACATTGGCAGTACAGGCCTGTTATCAAATCCTCTTTCAAGCAGGTATTTAACTACACAAATAAAGAGCACTGTCATGTCTTCGGATAATGTGTCCATTACAGCCTAATTCATAACTTCCCATGGAATTTCAAGATTTTGAAGTTTTGGTTTGCTGCAGAACAAAATTACTTGTGATGCTGGAAACTCATATTGAATAAAATGCCTTGAATGGATAAGCAAAGCGATTTCAATCTCACTTTTTCAACACCCTACACAACACTCCCTCTGCATGCTTGGCTTCATGAGAGGGTTAAAATTTCTGTTTTCCTCCTTTAGTCCCCACAGCAGATACTACTCTAGGCCTGAGAAATTGCTCGTGACAAAAATGCCATTGAAACTCATTTCTGAGGGGAAAACGTTTCAGCTGTAGAGCTTCAGGATTTGTCTAAAGTCAGTGTACATTTCTTAGTCATTTGCTCCCTGTAGAGGAAGTGCTGGCAAGTATAAACTTGCTAAAAACACTTTTCAATAAGCACTAGACAGTAAAGTCAGCTCCTGTCCTAATACAGATGTTTGCAGGAGATACTCTGACACTCAAAATTCCATTAAGTCACGCTGGGATGCAGTTTCCCAGCAATGTCTGCTCATGACACTTAGCCCTTCCTTTCACTCCTTCCATGGAAGTAGCATTCCATGCTTATCTCATCCTTAGCAGCACACAAACCTAATAATAAGGAAACTCTTTATTTAATGAAAGATAAAGTCAGGAATTTTGATGCCAGATTAGAAATAGCACACTTCAAAGTAATAAAAAGTGGAGTTTTAGTTTATATTTAATGATCTAGGCAAGAGGTAACCTGTTTTGTCTAGACTCCCCAACACTCTTCCACTTCCCTAAGATGAAAATTTGCTGCCTTCAACATTACTTCTTATTGACAACGTTATTCTTTATTTAAAGCTGGACAAGATCACTAAGTCCATCCCATCCCACCTGATTTCTATTTTTTTCCTATTTTTTCCATAATATTTTTAGAATGCGAGTGTAGTCCATGGACTTTTCACTCTTCCTCAGGAAGGTTTTCTTGGAAAGGTTTGCACATCATCAGCTAGAAGGAGTTACTTCATTTGTTATTTCATACATCTACAGGATTCTTTAGTTAACATCTTACTTGCAGCTTAATTGACTCTAACATAAATTCCTAAGATATTCCAAATGTTAGAATACACTTAAGGCTGAATGTTAGACTTTGCTCTTAGTTACTGTTAGCCTAAGCTTGTAACAGAGACTAAATATGGCACCTCTGGGCATGCCATTAATATTGAGAATGGTCTTAGGAATACACTAGTACAATGAATTATCTTTAGATACTATTTTCCAAAGAATACAGAGAATGATTATCTAACTCTATCTATCTGAAGGTGACACATTTAAAAATAACTGTCATTATGGATGCTTTTTAGGTATAATATCTCACATTGAAGAGGTGTTAGAATTTCAGCTGCCACTATCCAGAATCCTGTCCAACTCAATAAAAGCTATCAAACATTCCCTCTTCTTTTATGTTCTGCTTTATTTACAGGTAGATGTTTCCTTTAAAGGAAAAAAAAAGTTAAATTTTGTTTTTTCTTGCAAGCCTTTCAGTCTTCACAAGTGTTTTTGAACAGGCTACAGTATGTCTACGGTTATTTTATTAAATAGTAGGATTTATGCAGAAAAATGGAATCAAATTTGGCTAATGAAATGAAAATCTGAATCACACCAGTTTTTCTCATTACATAAAAAAACTACAGAAACTGCTTTACTGGAGTAGTTCAATAGTCCTTCTTGTCCAGCACCCTTTCACCAAAAACAGCACTAAACACTTTTGAGAAAATTAACTGTTAGAGAAATCTTTGATCAACATAGTTCCTTGTCTTTAGATTTGCAGGTCTTTGGTCACAAAGTTTACTCTCACTAGCACATTTTAGTGTTACAAGTAATAATGACTCTAGCTATTCTCGATATTTTTACATTGTTGTATAAATATTTTTTTTCTTTTTTTTTAAAGATCTCAAAGAGTAATTTCAGCTTTGTGAAAAGCATGGGGTTCATGCTCTCTTCTAAAAATCCTGATTGTTTTTTGGTTAGGACAAAGGGAGCACATAAAGGTGACACTTCTTGGTGCATCTTTTCCTTACTCCTCAGCATGTCTGAGTGTGCTGGTTTTGACTGGAACAGTTAACTTTCTCCACAGTAACTAGTATGGGCTATGCTTTGGATTTTTGCTGGAAACAATGTTGATAATACAAGGATGTTTTCCTTACTGTCGAGGAGTAGTGCCAAAGCCTTTTCTGCTCTTCACCTCACCCCACCAGCGAGCAGGCTGAGGGTGCACAAAGTGTTGGGAGGAGACACAGGCAGGACAGCTGAACCTGACTGACGCAAAGGGATATTCTATACCAGCATAAGAAGTGGGGGCAACAAGGAAGGGGGACATTAGAAGTGAGGATGTTTTTCTTCACCAGTAACCATTACAGGTAACGGGTCCCTGCTCTCCCAGAGATGGCTGAGAACCTGCCTGCCCATGGGAAGCAGGGAATGAATTCCTTGTGTTGTTTTGCTTGTGTGCAGAGCTTTTGCTTTAGCTATTAAACCTATCTCAGACCACAAGTTTTGTCTTTTACCTTTAGGATTTTCTTCACCATCCCAGCATGGCAAATGAGCTTCTTGCTGGGGTTAAACCACAACACTGAAACATATGTACCTGTTTAAATGTCCTTTTTTACTATAGTAAAAATGTGTATTGATTATAGTCCTGTAGCCAGTACTGTTTTTTGAGCTTTACTCAGGTAAATTTTATCAAGGCCCTGGACTGTAAACAGGCCATCCTGCTTCTCTTGCATGCTTTTGGAATGCTGTGACCAGGACTGCACACTATTTCAGGTGAGGCTGCATTGGTAATTTATGAAGAAACTCACTCAGTTATTTCTGCATTTGCCATATTATACTTTCTCTTATTCTACTGGTCACAACACATATTTAATAGGTCATGAATGCTCAGCCTTCTACCCAAACTCACTAAAATTCTGTCAAGTATTCACTACTGCTAAAAGATGGAAAATAATAGGGAAAGATGACCATGTAAGGGAATCTGTGATAAAATGTCTAAGACTCAGGACATGCTCATCTCTTTGCTTATTATCAGATACCTTCTACAACCTCTGCCAGTCTAGGATTTTCTTTTGTTGACAGCTGGATTCAACATTCTTTCTAATGCAACATGATTGCAATTCCTGTAGGGAACTGATGGGAGTCTTATGGTTGCTACCAGGAGACATGAGTTCCGCTTCCCCCCAAAAAAAATCTCTCAACACACCGCACCCCCACCCCACCCCCACCCCCCCGCAAAAAAACCCCAAACCTCCTTCCCTCAAATAAAAAATCTATAGAAAAATCTATAGAACATTCTGCTCTATATTTTATAGAGCAGGCACACCATACCATTAGGAATCATGCAGATAAATAGTGTTGAGTTAACCCTCTAAGTTCAAGGAAGAACAAGATTTAAAGATATATCGTTCTTTTGCACTTTTTATTTGTCTGGTTAAGTAAATTGCTGTTCAGTGGGATGGATCTTACAATTTCTAAATCTGTGAATGCCTAACTCGGAGAATCTACTGCAAAATTCAGTTATTTGAATAACTTCTAAAAATCTCAATCATTTAGGACATGCTGTAAAATGTTGTCTGTTGCCTGTATTTGCAACAATCCCTCAAATTTGAAAACTGGCTGAGACACCTAGGTAGGAAAGATAAAGGAGCCATGTACTGATCACAAATAAATTTCTTAATGCAGAGACACTGAGTTCACAACACATTGGGCTCTCTGCTTCAGTTTTGTTTTCCCACAGCTTGGCAATATTCTTTTCTGCTGTGCACAGGACTATTTACCTTGGAGAACTTTATAAATATCAGCAATATCAAAACTAGATCAGTGAGTTTACATCCCTTTGCAATTCCAGGGACCAGTGAGTCAGAATACCGTTTAAGAAATAAATGAACAAAATAATATTTTCTTTATACCTTTCCAAGTTTTCTGACACTTACTGGATTTTATCAGGTCCCAAATTAATTTCCTTTTTGAATTCCTATTGTGTTCCTTTTTTTTATTGTTTCAGACATTTTTACCTAGCCCTTTCCCATAAAAATTATTTCTGTAAGGTCAGCCAGCTATGCTTTTAAGCTTTTTAAAGGCAAAGGTTGTTGCAGGAATCCTACGAAAGATACATCTACGTTATCTGATAAATCACTGAGAAAAACCAGGGTTTAAACCAAGCACTCTCTACCAGTTACCATTTAACTCCAAAAATGAAAGTGTGGAGGGAAGAGGAAGAAGTTGGTGAAAATTCACAGCTAGCTAATGCCTGTTTTAAATAGGACATTCATTGTAATCTATAGAATTAAAAGCACTTATTACCTAGAATAGACAATTAGCAGTTTATATGTTTGTTTACTAACTTAGATAATTAATTCAAAGGATTTCAACTTTATGTTTAAAGTCAGTCTACAGGTGCTTTAAAACAGTGAACAGGAAAAATAGTAGCCAGGATCTAGAAATATAAAGCAGTCACAGGATGAGGTTGAAGTTTGGATCCACTTTGATGTCTTTTACACTGCCAGGACAGTTTAAGTAAGATTGTGTTTCATCCGAGCACAAAAACAGGAGAACGCACTCCCTGTCTACATTGCAACTCTCATTACATTTATTTTAAATAAAGTTGCATAAAAAGAAATTAGTATTTCCTGAATGTCTCCAGTGGCTGAGGTTGTAAGAGAATTTGGATACGTTTGTGCAATTTTATATAAACGTATGTGAATATTTTACGTGTATTTATGTGTGTGTATGTATGGTAAGAGATTGCATACATATATAAGAATTAAAAGTACAAATGCAGTACAGCAGCAAAGTATTTAAATATTCCACAATAAACACAATATTCCAGAATGAACACAGAATGTTACGATATCTTTGTAATTCTCAGGCAATAAAAGATAAAGGAGCATTCAATATTTTATTAAAAACTCATAACATTTAAAGATATAATATCATGATAATACATCCCTTTGTTTTGAACTATTGTAATTTTAAACTTCAGCTCATTAACATTTTTGTTGACATATGATTTGTTTGAGGTGAACTTTAAAAGTATACAAAAACTTAGGTGTTTGTCTAATGGAATTATGAGCAACCTAAAACCTTAACTACCATGTGGATCAACACAGTAATGATGGGTTTTCCTAATATTCCCAATGCTTAGCCTGCATTTTGACCTGCCAAAGTATTACTACAGTCTGAGGGTTTGTCCTCAGTTTTTTGTCTGTTTTGTGAGTGCATCAATTTTACTTGCCTTTTTTGACTTGTAGAATGCAAATTTTCCAAGGCAGACACTACCTGTACCCACATGTAGGTACAGCAGTTACTTTGCAAAATTGACTCCTATTCCCAAGCTCTTTCACCTCCAAGTTTTACTCTTGGTCAGTTCTAATCCAGCTTTCACCCAGTCCTAGCTCCTTTGAACTGCTGCACTTTTACTCTAAGGTTACCTATGTAACTAGATTTAATTAACACATCATGACAGTGCTCATCCTTCTTTCCCCTTGTAGATACATACTTAGGCTACTTCAGGGCTTGTTAAGAGTTTTCAAACACAGGAATTCTGTTTGTGTAATCTAAACAGTATAGAAATTCTCAGTCCATTTCTTTTGTTTTTACTGATTCAAAACTTTCACTTCGTTTTTTATTGATTTACTTGCTGCTGCAGACAAAGGATTTGTAACACTGAAGTCTGTTTTCTTTATACAAACCTCTTTTTCTCAGAAAAAGGAGGTCTGTTACTCTTCCTAATAGTGCAGTTACTGCTAGTAGCACACTTTCAGTGCCAAGCAGCCAGTGTAAGATGTAATGATTCATGGTATAGAAATAGCTATTGAATCAGAACTAATTGTACTTTTGGTGTCAGGTTCAACAGCAAGAACAAAACCAATCCTCATTAACCAACAAAAGTGGAACTGGTAACTGCCAGACACAGGCTACTTTCTAGAATTCATTTCTTGTGCACCACAGCCATGTTTCAAAAACATGGTTATTTAAAATATTCTTCTTTTTTTAATCAAAGTATTTCATATTATGAAAGTATTTCATTAGTATTATATAAATACCCTTCTATTTTTTAGTATCTTTGGAAAAACATCAATTTGTTTACTAGAAATGTACCAGACAGACTGTGAATAGAGAAGAATAAGGCTTCATAAAGTGCACCCACAAAGGTTTGCTTTTCAGGGTTGAGATTACAAGTAATTAGCTTGACATTTAATAAACGACATTTCTAAGAACTGCTAAAGCTGACTTAATAAGCAAAAAGACAACCTTCGTTTTTTTTTTTTTTTTTTTTTTTTGTCTAAGGAAGGTAATAGCATTGTTGCACACTTTATGCAAAGTGATTTTGCCAGTTCAGTTGAAAACATCTACATGCATGAAATGCTTGAAATAAAAATGCTCTGTGTTAACTGGACTTTCTATTACCATGCTTTCTGCTTAGAACAAATTCTGATAAGAGTTTCTGTGGAAAAGCTGGTATATACTGTGACTAAGCAGGCCCATACTAGAGCTATAATAAATTTACCCTCAATTAAAGTTGTGGGTTTTTTCCAAGTATATTTCAAATTATAAACAATCCATACAGCATTTTTCATTTTAATCAAAAAAGGGGGGAAAAAAAAGCAGATTTGTTGAAATTATATGTCCTTAAAGTTTTCTTAGACCTTAGAGTTTAATTTTGTGTTGGCAAGAAACTGTTTGGAAGAATCAAGAATGCATATTAGCCTGGCTATCCAACCCAGAGGACAGGTTTGTTTACATGCCCCACATTTCAAGGGCACTTAGAAAACCACAGTAGTTCAAGAAATACGTCTGAAATTTGGTTTCTTTTCCTGCTTCCATTAAGAAGAAAATAAAGTGTTTATGTCATGATGGTCTCATCAGTTTTATTTTTATGCATTACAAATCTTGAAATCTCTTCCAAGTGTCTGTAATATCAGTCTCACCCAGTTCAGCTGCTGGGTTAGCACACCCACACCTCACCAGGGAAGAGAATGGAGCCTTCAACCCAAAAGGCAGAACTCGAGCTATAAATAGGGTTCCCATACAGGAGCTTTTGATTTTTTTCTTGTGACGGATTTTATTTCACTGGCTAAACATGGCTGAGGCAGATCTACAAAGCTTTTCTGCTTAAAGAGAAATGTGAGCAAAACCACTGACCCTTTGCTGGTTTTCATACTGCCAGAGTTCAGTGATGATGTGGTGTACTGAACTAAGCAGTAGCCCCATCCTGAAATAGTATTATCATGTACACAAAAGTTTGTTTGCAATCTAAAGGACACAATGTATGAAAGAAATACAAAATGTGAAATTCTAGAATGAGTGAAACAGTATCAAATGTTCTAACATCTATATTCTTAAGATTTTGGAACAAAAGGAAACATATTCAATTTTCTCTTTCATTATTTCTTTTACTAATTCCTTTTATAACCTAAAAGAAAAAGATAGTGAGCTCTATAAACAGAAAGAAAATTTAAAGGGAAAAAACTCTTTTTTTTTTTTTTTTGCAAAACCAAAATAAATCCTTAAAAGAATTATGCTTTTCAAATACTTTTCAAAAAAAGAGAAAAGCTTAATAAACTTAACTGTCCATGGTTGGCAGAAGTCTTGAAAGAGCAGAAGTATAAACTGAAAAATAAATTAATACAGAGTTTTCCATTGCAATGTACAACTAGTTCTTGCAAATAATGAAAACATTATCCCACAAAAAGGTTCACCTTCACCAAGGCAATATTGGATTTACAAACAAAATAGAGATTAAACTAGCACACACCTGAACACCTTGGGCGTCCCTCACTGCCATTGTGCTGGCACAGGGACATTGAGAGACGACCCTAAAATTTCCAGTTCAGAAAAGACACTGTGCCTTCACTGACAGTCCTTGACATCTCTCCTGCTACACCTTGCAGGTCTCTTGCTGGGCCCTCTGTTCTGATCCCACAGTTAATATTCTCCCTTCAACTCCTTGTATAGCTGATCCCCGCCTAGCTGATCCAGCTTGTTTCCAGCCTCCCAGCAATACCCTATTTCATGGCCTTTCTTTATTTCAGTCATATAAACCTTTTCATTAAAGAACTCACTTTCTGCCCACAAGGCACTTCCATAGACCTTTTTATTGTAGTGAAAATGCAAACAACAGGGAAAAGAATCTTGTACACACACAAGTGAATTATGGTCCCTCAGAAAAAGCCCTTTGAACTGCAGTTTCTCTCTCTTCTTCCCCAGCTCTTATCAACATGGGTTATTTTTCAAATGTGCTTTCACAGCAGCTCTTCATTGAAGTGAATGGGACTGCTTTTGGACCTTGGTATTTGTGCAGTAATTACTGTTGTTCAGCCCTGTGTTTAATAGGCAAGTGAGAGGACTACTAAAAATATAGCAGCCCTCATAAAAAGATTGCCTACGAATTCCCCCAGAAATACACACAAAGCTGTATTCCCAAACAAACCCCCTTCCCTTCAGCAAAGCTTTTTTGTTCAGTTGCAATGCAAAAATACAAGATGAAGAAAAAATAATATTGTGTCAGAGGAAAGAATAAAGACTGTAGTTCAAACAACTGTGGTCTTGGTTGGAAGAGTGAAAGTCTATTTTATCACTGATGCAAACTGTTCTCTCTTTTTTTTTTTTTTCAATTGCTTCAAAATCAGGATAACTCTAATTTGCTCTAAACATTTTTTGATTTTATCAACAAAGCATCAAAGGGTCTGAGCAATATGTAGTGTGAATATCTTTCATAAAGGTCAAATTGTTTTCCTGTCTTAGAAAGTGAAATATCTTCTTTTTTTATTATTTATTTTATGATCCAAGCTGTATTTGAAAATGCACCATTTATTTGCAGTGCTACAAATCTTTCTTCTCCTTTCCTTCCTGCAAATCATATTTCCAGTGAATACTATCCTTTTTGAAATTAAACAGTTTACATGTTTTCCATGGAAAAGCCCCATCAGTTCTATATCTTCGTGTTACTAATTAAGGATGGGGTTTTTTTCTGATAGATGTATGACCATGCACTGTGATGAACCAAGCAAGAAAAATAAACATTTCCAGAGTTTCCTGGAATTTAACCATCATAAAATAATTATGCTAAATTTTTTGAATTTATACTTGTGAAAATGTTAATTACCAATAGCCCAACCATTTTACAAGACCATAATTGAAAAACAGTTATGCTGGAATCTAAAAAGGATAATATCTCTTCAGCTGACACTATTTTTTTTTTTTTTGCCTTGAAAGAAAAATGACCATTTCTCTTACTAAATAAGAAAAAAAAATCAGTAAATGTGCCTGAAGCAGACAGGAGAAATTTGATTGCTTCTTAAAAAAACATTTATACTGAGGATCCAAATTGAATCCCATCCTTGATTTTTTCGATTCTACCCAGCTGTGACTGACTACAGATCACCTAGAATGGTGACAGAAAAGGGAATTAGAGCTAGACTTATGCTTCTGCTGAGGTTCAGCAACTAGCCAGCACCCCTTTATGGAGGAAAAAGGGATGCAGATGTTTTCACACAGAGTGAACTCTAGAGAGAGAGAGTGATTCTGCAATCCCTTTATTTAGCAGTGAGCCCGAGCAACATGCTAAGACCTCCAGCTTTTGGCAGTCCTTCAGCTCTGAAGATCAGATTTTCAAAACAGTTCAGCTGTCCCAAATAAAGCAGCACCATCCAGCACTTGGCCTTTCAGTTTCTGGCCTCTATTGCACCAAGTCTTTAATTCAAAAAACAGATTTCTTATTAACTTCATCCGTTAAGCCAGGGCAGGAAAATTGACTTTCATTGTAAAAGCTAATTTTCATCAAGGCAGTCAGAAGTGCTATCATTTCATATAGGACCTATCTATAGAAACTATAGGTTTGGGACATGTTTATATATACATGGCTTATGGGATTCTCTTTTCTTTCCAGTACCAGACCCGTCACAGCCTAACTAACAAATATACATATAAACACTGATTTGGAAAAATTGAATCAGGCATCATTGGCCAGAATGAGCCATTCTGGAGAGAACAGTATTACCTTATTCAGTCAAGCCAACCATAACAGATGAGTGGTCTTGAAAGTATTTCCAACATAGCATTATTTTTACAAAGAAAAATTAGATGCCTTATTTGAAGCACTTCACTCAACACCAAGAAATCTTCAACCATGTTTTTACATGAACATGAGTATTGTTACCAGCTCTTCCCATCAAAAATGGTCAGCAATTTTCCTTTACAGTGCTCTGTTTTCAGCTGCTTAAAGAAACTGTAACTATTGGTCAGCATTTAAGTTTTCTTTCCTGAACATCTTTAAACAAATAGCCAAACCCAACCGAAGAAAATAAAAAATCAAACAGATTACTAGGCAAAAACTGAATTCCCACTTGTCTCTCTGTATTCTGCTAGAAAATCATTATTCTGTATGACAGAAATAGAGGTGGGAAACAGAATAAAAAAGCTGAACTAAGTTCAAACCAGTGTCTGATTGTGACTCATCTCTGTTCATGAATAAGGATGAACCAAGTCAGTGTAAGGTTTCTGGCATTACTTCCTTATCATCAAATATGTTTGATTTCTCACATATTTGTCATCAGCTCCTTTGGCTTGGATTGTTTTTGGCTGATAGAGATAAGTTAGACCCTTGATCTAAGTCACTCACTGCAAGAGAAATGCTCTGCGTTCCATCACCTTTACATGAGGAATTACTTACAGCATAAAATAAAGGCAAAAAAACAGCCTCTAAGTTTTATTCAAAAGATTTTTCTGAGAGGAAGAGAAATGAAAAATGGGCTCCAGGTCAACCTGCAAAACCCTTAGCCCTTTGCAGGCCACAGTGGGCTACTAGCAGTAAAGAATCAGGGCTTCTCCATAGTTTGCCTTAAACTTGTCTGGTTCCTCTTCATACTGTTACTTTTTTCAAAAAAAGTGAGTAGAAGACAGTAAAAGAAGAACTTTACTCTTTTTCCTTCAGTCTCTCCTCAGCCTCAAAGGCACAAGTAAATACTGTAAGAAACTATGTTAATAAACTTGCAGAACATTAGAGCTATTCTTCTTGTTATGAATGTTTCAATAAAAGGCAGGTTTCTACTTATTTGGTGTCAACAGATAAAGAGATCATATCCATTTTGTACTATCAACAAAGTGCCTGTATCAACTTTGCTGTATTTGTAAGAAAAATTGATCAGTAGATCTTAGGAATTATGTTTATTTTTACATATGCTTAGTGATAAACACACAAATATTGCTACCAACATAAAAGAATTGGTATTTGTCCACAACCTTAAAGCTTTTGCTTCATGTTTTTAATTGAATGGATTATTTAGCTTTTTTATCAGTGTATTGATCCTCTTCTACAAGAGGAATGACAATATTCATCATTTAATAGGCAGTTTAGAATCAAAGGATTACAACAAAATCTGTACAAACATTTACAAAATTAGTCAGTTTTTGTTCTCAGAAGATAATGAAAAAGCTCTGGTTCTCTTACTTTGCAAGACAGCTGGACTAATGTCATTTTTCAAAAACATTTTAGAATTAATCCTGACATTTTTAATAAAAAAAAAATTACCTTTTTTTTTTTTTACTGAAGGCTTAGTTATTCAGCTAGTTTGACAGTTGCTTGAATATGTTTTGAGGGATACTGGCAGCAACGATTGAATAAATTATTAGAAAACTTATTTTTCTTGCACATTCCTAGCCATTTTCACCACTATTTATCAGTTC
Organism: Acropternis orthonyx; assembly: GCA_035583155.1. NCBI lineage: Eukaryota > Metazoa > Chordata > Aves > Passeriformes > Rhinocryptidae > Acropternis > Acropternis orthonyx. The sequence continues at coordinate 13,671,614 of JAWWEU010000125.1, read as the reverse complement.
CTAGCTCTTAATGATAAAATCTACTAAGCCTAAGGAAAGAATCCCTTTTACCTCAAAAAGAGGGATAACATGCCATTTGTGTTCTTTTAGTATATTAAAAATAATAATACTTTTACATGTGCATGGACTTAGAATTTAAAAAATCATTAAATAGATTTGAAAAACACTTTTTCTTTGAAATAAACATTTTGCAAATACTCTGAGGACATAATTATAAGCCTTTTTTTAAAGATGTGTAATAAACATCATCTCACAGCTCAGCTGATGTTCAGCTTCAACTTCCTCTACCTACAGTACAGATGTAGAAGTATTAACAACAACAACAACAACAACAATCAGTCATTTTGACCCAAATAAGAGACTAACACAGACTAAAAACAACCATGCTCTTCGAAAATGACAGTTGCAATTTTTTTGCAAGGTTGTCTCACATTTATTTTGTTCCTCTGAATGACACCACAGCTCTTGATGACTCCACAAAGGTTTGCCCTCTTCACCGCATAGAGCAATGTGTACAGCACAGGTGGTGGGAGCAGAATATCCAGCCTTGCTGGCCAGCAGATCTGGACCACATAGGAAGGAAAAGTAATCCTGTGCTGAATAGACTGTAACAGATTGCTTTCCCCTGTAATGAATGAGAGACCAAAGCACAAACCGTAATTGAGAGTTAGCTCCCTGCCTGATCTGATCTGGGGGTGGACAATGATAGGCTGCCGCGGAGGCAAGTTGTCATGCTGAAATTTAGTCCTAAAGAACAATAAAACACAGATTTTCAGAGCCTTTCCTTGCCTTTTTAAACATTATTTACAAAAACACATTGTGGATATAGTCTAAACATTCCCGTGCATTGAGACACCAGTATCCTATTGATGGTAGCTTAAATCAGTGCTTTTTTGTCTGCTTGCATGAAAATTTATGTTTTGAAATGTTTAAAACAGAAGGCACTGCAAGACAGAACGGATGTTAACTCATTCTTAATACCTGATGGTTTCAGAATCCATTGGCTATTCACAGCCTTACATTTCCTTACACTAAGATTATAGAGTGCAGAGAAAAGGGAGTATCAAAGCAGACGGATCACTTTGCTGCTAGCAATGGCCCATCCAGGGACTTCTAAGTGCAGTAGATTAAGAAAATGTTTAGTGGCTATCATGATTCAGAGCCCAGTTAAGTCTGTGAAAGCTCCAAGAAGCATTTGTGGCAAACACATTTTTATTATTGTTTCTGTTTATCAAGGAAAGCTTGAGTCAGATAAATGTCTTATTTTCACAAGAGTCAGATATTGTTATCTATTTCTCAGTGCCCTTTGATTGAAACAGATGGAACTGAGTAAGTTCCTTAGGTCTCAAAAGCATTACGTCTCCTATTTTGCATGATGAGCTTTTACTGAAAATCTCTTTCCAGTCACAGTATTTTTAGTCAATTTCCATGGAAGGAGAGGAGTTCAGGCTCTTGGCTGTCCCTTATACTACAGCAGCTTAGGCCTGTGAAAAGTTCCTACAAGCCAAATTCAGGATTCAAGCAGGAAATGCTGGCAAGGGAAGACTCAGCTGAGGGTTACAAGATCCATCCTGAAAAATGGAGATGTCAAACAAAGAAGGCTGTAGAAGGATTCCTCTGGCTGTTTGGCAGCAGGAACAATCTGGGACAGGAGGCAGGAGAGAGGGATACATATCCAAGAGTTAGGATCAAGAACCAAGGGTGGAGCAGATAGAAACAGGTGGTAGATCTCAGGATCACAGACCAGAACCTCAGCAAAGTCCCTGAGGGGGGAACTGATGGGAAAATCATCAGCTAAGCTTTCAACCCAGTATCTGAATCCCTGGGGAACAGACTGTGGCCAGGCAATTTGGCTGCTATTTGAATTGTCCAAGTATCCAAGTAAGGTTTAGGTGAGGTTTTTGGTGCGTGCTAAAATTGCTGGAGACAGGAGGGTCCACAGTGGTGCTGTCAGTCAGACAAGATCTTACATGTTTATGTAGACAAAGAAAATGTGTCATAGCTCACAGGAAAAAATCACACTTTGCACTTTGGATTTGAAAGACATACCATAAAGGTTTCAGGTAAGACTAATCAGTAGGAGGGGATTAGGAGATAAACATGGAGTGTTGCCCCTGAGATACATGGATTTACAAAAAAAGTCTCAAATTTTCTAAAAAACAAACATATAAATTTGTCTAGCATCAATGTTGTAAACCTTTCAAAGTTTTGCAGAACATTGGAAAGAATACGCTCAACATGAGGAATTATATAAAAGTATCTCTCTCACCAAAATCTCAAGATAATGTCTCTTTTCTAATGTTCACTATAGGTTAATCATATCCTATCTATTGTCTGCACCAGAACAGAATTTGCTTCTCTTTACCTTTCTGTATGATCTGAAATCCAGGAATGGTTTAGAAGAAGCCAAAGCAAGTCCAAGGATCAGCTTTATAAAAATAAAAACAAAGCAACAATATCAATTAAAAATATGTTTTGAAACACTTAAAGGTCAAAGTTAACCATTTGAATAAACACTAGATTTTTTTGGGTGGGGACTTTTTAATGTTAAAGTCTTTAATTTCTAAATTAGCCTGTCTTAATGTGCTTAAAGTCAATGCAATCTAAAAACTGCCTTGTGATAACAGAAAATAAATTGATGGCTTTGTTCTAGTTATTCACAGTCTGACTTCTGTCATTGTGACTGTAATTGGCTGCCACTCCTGTTGGTATTGTGGGTATAGAAGTCAAACAATGTAAGTAAACAAACATTTTCTATGGTAGCACTGCAAGATGTCAATTTGTCCTTATTGGTAAAGAACACTGGGCAAGTGGCATTGCCTATAGATATGCTGTAACTGTTGTGTGAATAATGGGTGCCTGTGAGACAAGGAGAATTACTTTTGTGACGCTTCATTCTCTTTTAGATCAGTGGGAGCAGGCTGGTCTGGCTTTTGCTTCTTCATAGCCATGCCAATCTGCCTCCTCATCTGTTCACTCACTGTTCTGTGGAGTAATTCTGTCAGTTCCAGATGTTTCATTTATTTTACCATTAAAACAATGTGATGTGTAGCTGTTGCATGAAGCAATTTTCAGAAATAAAAGTATACTTGGTTTGAAAAATCAATTACTGAGAACTGCTCACTGTTCATGAGTACCAGTCCCCTATTTGCTGAATATTAACTCAGTCATGGAGACTGTGCTTTTGGGCTCCTTAAATATATAAATACATCATAATAACATAAATAAGTTTATCTAACATGCTTTAACCTAGGTGTTTGACTGTGGTTAATTTTGCATAATGCTGGACACATAACACATTCTCATCCCTGGAACAAGTTTGTCCCCATGGCCACTTTCTAGAACTGCTGTGAAGTAACTCAGAGCCACAGGAGACTTCATGGGATAAGCATAGTTTACTTTCAGCTCTGGCTTGGAAATACAACTACTGAGAAATGCAGTAGTCAACACCACCACAAAGTGCTTTTAAAACTGGAGCATTTTTTTCCCCACACCTGCTGTGCAAACCTGGTCGCAAGGATCCAGACATTATCAAAAGTTAACAGGAAAGTCATGGAAAGGAAGTCATTATCACAAGTCAGGTATGTAGCTGAGCTTGCTTTTTAACTATGCCATCTTGCAAGGAACTTATTTTTTCGCTATTTTATTGATTGAACAGCCCAAACTGTGTCCATGAAGATCTAGGATACAATATATAGAAAGTTTCTAGAGGCTTATCAGATTTCATCAGTGTTAAAGGTATTTTACCTTTTGCTTAGCCCAATACTTTGTGACACCCACTGAGAACAGTTACCCTCCAGAAGCACAGTACCAAATTCTGCTTATTACTGAGCTATGTACACTTGCAAAATCAAAATTCAGATTATATGCCCAAACTTAAAATCTCTCATGTTCTTTTAGAATGTGCTCGGGAAGTGGTCAGGAGGCTGATCTTAGATTATTTGTGAATTCCAAGTGAGAGAGAAAGGTTACATCAGACGTTCAGGCTGAAAAAGGTTACACTGAAAGCAACATCAGATGAATCCAGAAGTATAGCTACAGTTTGTGTTTCTTTGGGAATGTCACCACTGGAACCTTACATGAACTCACATGGATTTTGGAAGACTGAATGAGCTTTCCTGGAATTCTTGAAGAACCTTAAAAGCCTTATGAAAGAGAAGGCAAAGGTGAAATTCCAAATAGGTTTTTCCATTGATTTTGAGTTCAGGCTTCATATTCATGTACTACTGATGATGGTGGGGCACTATCAATTTTATTTTCAGCCAGGATAGATATATACAACTGCAGTAGATGTGCAAGTGCCCTTAAATCAGCTCCTCAACACATTCATGTTATTACCTTCATTTACAAAACATGTAAGAACGTGTAAATGCAGCCACAGGTGTGGGAGATTGTAACAGGCACTAGTGGGATTTTCAGTGAACAGAGCTTTATCTGAAAAAAATTTGTCACAAAGGTGCAGGTAAACTCAATGTAATCAAAAGAAAAGAAGTCCAAAAATTCAGGATTATAAACCTCAAAGCAAAATATGCACGCAGTTGTCCTCCCTCATTGCTTTTTCTGCTTTATGCTGGTCATCTTTGTTGCTCCCTACTTCCTCCTCTCATTATGATTCCACCTCTCTTGTCTGTCTAGGTCCACATGAGAAGTGGGGGAATAAAGACAGAATACTAAACCATGGAAATCCTTCCAAATAATGACATAAATACTTTAGTAAATGTATTAAGTTTTGTGCTTTTTGGATGGATGGAAGCAAATTAAATGGGGCAAATGAAATGAGGCAAATGAATGGGGCAAATGAAAGGTCTTTCAAATGGATGGGGCAAATGAAAGGTCTTTCATAAACTAAAATATTCTCTTCCTTTGAGAATGTGTGGAAAGAATCAGTGAAGCTTTCTAATACAGCTAAAATGTTTTCTCTGAGCAGCCATTTCATTGTGCTCACACAAGGCAGATATAATTACTCTGATAAACAGACAAAATAAGTCTCTAAAACCACACACTTAGACTTCTATATTCTCCTACCAATATTTCAATCTCAAATTGAAATTGAAAATATTCCACTAAGAATGTTCCTTCAAGTGTTAGAATTCAGATGATAAAAGGAAGTTTTTGTCAACAGTTTTGAAGCATTCCTAGGAAGATGTTTGAAATGGTAATAAGGTTGTTTGAGAAATCGTTAAAACTATCAAAAGCATAAAAGCAACTTTTGGGAAGATTTAGTTCACAAAGTATCATCCAAGGCTGTAAATAAATATACATGATGGGTTAGAGTGTGCTCCATTACTCATGTTGGTGGGTGGGCATGTGTTCATGCGCACAGTCTCATCAGAGCACATGATCTGCAGCCCTGAGTAGAGTCAGGATAGTCAAGAGCTGTGCAGCCCAGATCTGCGCAGACTTCAAAGAAATGGTGCTACCACAAGGAAGAAATGTGCCACAAAACAATTATACCATGCTGAACAAAGTGAAAAGCTGATTTTTGGGCGTAGAACTGGGTCAGATCTTGATTAGGCCAAGGCAACCAAAGTTTTTGCTGCTTTCATTAGGCATTGCATATGCTTATTGCACAGCTGGTCATTTAAAAAGACAAATTACATACCCTAAAAATTATATGTGTAGTTTTTTTATTATTTATTTTCATTCCAGTAGTGTTTTACTACATTTCAGTGATTTTTTAGTTTAGGAATAGGTCCTGATCAGAGATCACAGAATGTAGATATGAGTTTGACCACTAAAATCAATGAGAAAAAAAACCACAGGAGTTTCAACTAATAAGTTTATACATATAAAAAGGAAGGATCAATTCCTTTTCCTGTAAGAATGTAAGTCTTTAAAGTATGTTATTACCAAAATAGCTCATCCTGCATTTTTCAGTGACATCTTGGGAATAATCTGTATATTGAAGAAAGACCAGTGAACTCCATAAAAATAAATGTAAAAAACCAATCAAGCAGAACTCCTATTCCTACATTTTCTAGAACTTTAACATTCCTCAAAGAACTTACAGTTAATGAATATACAGTAAATATAACATATAACCTGTAAAAAGTCAGTCAATTTCTTATTTGGTTTCGAGAGGAAAAATTATTAATAGTCCAGTCAATTATCCCAAGTCTTACCTGAAAGATGAGAAGTTCTTTTTCTCATTCCACAAAGCTCTACTCACAGAGTTGATCCCAGACAACTTCTTAGTCTCTCTATGAAAAAGGCAGATGATCTAACAAAGGTTTAAAATATATTTATTCCTACACATATAAGCATATCCAGTTCAAGAGAGACTCCAAGGCATCAAGTTTTTCTATAAGAGTATGAGAAACTTCTCAGAAAAAACAACAAACATATGCACATACTGCAAACAGACATCTTCTCCAATGTCACTCTGCATTTAATTTTGGACTCCAAACCATGCAAGTGGACCACACACTCCATAGTTCTGTTTTCTATTCACTAGCAGAGAGAAAACTAAACCACTTCGAAGCATCAAAATTTCTTTAGAAAAGATCTTATTAGGAATGTACACATTCAGCTATTGTTTTAGAATTCCCAAAGATAGCAAAAACATTCAATAGCCTTCAAATATACACACTATAAGCACCACTCCTTTCCCATTGCTTCAGAGGTTTTCCTTAAACAATAAAATTATTCTCTCTGTACTTACTTCCCCAAATGAACATATTCTAACAATGTTTTACATCTTGTACTGTGTTGACACACACAGACAGATGAATTTGGAAGCTTTCTGTTCCTTTTAGTATCCACATAATCATACCACAAGTACTGTATAGGTGAGGTAAAACTCCAAGCCCCATCATGCCAGTTCAGCACACTGCCAAACATACCTTTATTTAAGCCTCTCTCTTGCAGACACTCATAGTTGTCAGAGAGGTAAAAAATACTGGTAAGAAAACAAATGAAGCCCCTTAATTCAGTAAAATGAAGTGGCATATAAGTGTGATCTGTAATTTGAAAGTTAAACATATATTCCTATTTTGCATTTAAAATGTCTACATATTTATTTAACACAGATAATAATTTGTTTAGTTTCAGTGTCATCAGGAAATTCACACATTCCACAGGGGAAGTTAGACAGGCTGCATATTTTTGGTCTCTTTAATTCAGATATTTCCTTAGGTTTTCAAACTCTTTTAAACAGAATTACCCTAAGCCCATTCTCATAAGAGTTGTACGGATTCCAGTCTCTTTGTTCTTGTGATTATTAACAAGCCATTAGCTCCTCAGTCAACAGAGAATTTTCCTAGGTGACTTTGAATTTCAAATGTGGAAATCAAGCTGAATACTTTTGTCTTTGACATAAACCTTTCAAGATTTCTTTATGTATCATCAAGTACATGGAAAGGCTTTACAAGACATCCAGAACTTCCCCAGCATACACTACTCTTCTGTCCCAAATACCAGGTACACATCTTTTATGAGAAGACTTAATATCAGCATTAATCCCTTGGCATTTCCAGCTAATACTGTCTTTCCTCTTCACATGCAAGTTTGCAACATCTCTCTCACATTTTGGCATTTTCATTTCATACCTCACAGTTTTATTAGGATTTTGAGCTCCAAAAGGTAGTTCATTTATTTGCTCTATCTAAAGCCACAAAACTTCAAGTACACCATATAAAGATGCAGGGCAAGATAGCATTCCAGAAATGTCTACTGTCTCTGCCTTATGTCTAGGGTAGCAAAACCAGCAGTCCTGCCAGACTTCAGACTCATGTCTGACAATTTGCACATGGCATTTTTTGTTCAAAGATCAGTCATGCTGATATTGATACACAAGATATAGTGTCAGGTGATGTCAAAAAAATCCACCAAGACTATTTGTAATGGTTCTTTCAGGCATTTCTCTTGTATAGCCTCTATACAAATACATGTTTGCATAAGTTCAAGCAAGAATGGTTACAGGTTTCCACTGCTAAATTCCTTTCTGGCCACCTCCTAAGTGTGCAATGTGTGTTTTTAGTCACCACTGGTCCCTGAGATCTGCTCTCTCCCTTTCTCATTATATATCTCCAAGCCTGCCTTTTCTTCACCTCTGTTGCTTCTCCCCTTCTGCATCTATTCTCCCCCCCAGCCAGCCATCGTAGTAGATGGCAAGCTGCTATAACAACAACAACAACAACAACAACAACAAATTTTCTATGCAAGAATATGCAAAGGTGTTCAAACTGAGAAGCATCATTGACTCTAAACGAAAGTGGAAAGTGAAAGGAAGGATTTGGTCATGACTTGCAGGTGAAAGAAAACAAAACATAGCCTATCAGTTACCTTTGAATATATGGTGCAGGCTCCAAACAAACATGTACAGCCCTGATAAAAGTAGGTCTGCAGTTCTGCTCAATGAAATATTCAATAATGGCAATTCCCTTGCTTCTTGCAAAGTGCAGGGACCCCACTCTCTAAAAGTACAACCATTTTAACAGCCAGAAGCATTGGCCAAGACCAACGCTAAGGCAGAGCATGAAGTCATAAACATGCACAGATGTTACTGTTTGAAAACATTAAAGAACTACTGAAGTTCCTGAGCACATCCCAAGTTATGTTGATTTCAGCAGTAATGAGTCATAAGGGAAGAAGACTCTACTAAAATTACATGCCTGGGACACTTTTCTCTGCCACTTAGATTTAGAAAAAAAACAACAGTGTCTTTAGAAAAATCTTAATGGGGAGGAGAGCACTCTGAAAATGAATAAATATGCTTGCTTGTATTTATGCAGTAAAACAAATACAATCCTAATGCATTACACATTTTTGATGATTTCATGGAAGGCTTGGGAGATCTAATTTCACAAGTATCTAAAAAGGTTAGTGCTGAAGGTTACAGGAAGTTATGAAACTGATTATTTTAGGGAAAATTTTATTTAATGGAATTTGGGTAGTTTTATAAACATAGCAAAGAAAGGAAGACTACTCACATATTCTGTGCCAGTCCTGATCTGGTGAATAATTGCATTGAGTCTACTGGAATATTCAGTTAGGTGAGTGAACACACCCAGGAGGTCTTATTTTTCCAGAAGTCCCTGAACCTTTTCTGACTTCACTTTAGTAGCAGCTCAAGCCTACTCCACCATGTGGAAACAGGGATTTCATGATAAGCATGAAAATTTACCATAGTGTGTTGTTATAGTTGTGCTCATACTACCCTTTCTGTAACTATCTTACACTTGTATTCCAGAAGAAAGGGCTCTCAAATTAAGACAATTTTAAGAGATGCAACCCAATAACTCTGTTCCCTTTGGCAAGTATAATTCAAGCTTTCAGAAAGCTTTTCTTTGGGGAGAAAGTACAGTTTCTGAGAGCATCTTGGCCCATAATCTACTGGAGAAGTATAATTTTAACTGAGGTAGAGTAGAGTTAATATTTTGCATTTTTACCAGTACAAGAATAAAGATACACAGAAAAAAGAGACAATTTAAGCTACTGCTGTATTTCTAACTCAAGGAATAGGGTACCAAAACTGGAAGAGAGTATGAATTCATGAAAATGGACATGCCAGAATTTTTTTTCCCTTAGTTTGTTATTGTTCAGTAATTCTGTTCTTCCTTTTTCTCCGTTGTTTAGGGATTCATTTTGTAGAAACAACTTTGCCATAGGCACTTTCTCTCTCGAAACCCTCTAATTTTCTCTTATTCCTGGAGAGAACTACTTAACTCCCCCAGTAAGACAGCAAGTATCAGGTTGGGTGCAGACTCAGCTAATTAAATGAAGCAGTGCAAGTTCCATGTCACCTTTTAGAAAGGGATCACATTCAACTACATATCACAGTATCAGTGTCCTCTACCTGCTATTATTTGCTGTGGTTTGACTAGATAGGTAGATGCTGGACCTTTGACTGAGGCCCCAATGACCACATGAACACCAGGAGGTTGTGGGCTCAAAAGGGTGCACTTTATTGCGGGGAACTGTTTATGTAGGGCTCAGGGGAAGATTCTAGAAAACAAGGCAGTAACTGGGAAGGGATTGGATAAAACTGGAGGTGGAGCTTGTAACTGAGCAACAGGACCACCAAAGGGGAACGGTCCAACAAACAACCGATCAGAAAACTGGGGTCAGGGTAATGGCAGGAAAGCTGGGACAGTGGCAGGAAAAGCTGTGAGGGAGAAGGAGACAACATGGAGGGTTGTGAGAGGAAAAACAACAGGGAGAACCGCCATGATGGCAACACTCGGGAGCCACAAAGAACAACTGTAGTAAACTAAAAACAATAACAATCAAACGCATGAACAATAGTTAACAACATGAAAAACATCCACAAAAGTCCAAATACTACATCTCAGCATAGTAAATCTTCTTTATATCTGAAAGTCCAATACTATGATTCATCGGTGAACATAGTAAATTTCAGGGTGCTCTCTGAGTCGACCAGATCCTCCTTGTAGGCCCAGCAGTTGAAGTGTTGTTTCCAAGACTCATAACTTACTTGACTCCCAGCAGGTAGATACCTAAATTTAGTTAGATACATTTTAGTTATCTATCTAAATATCTTGAGAATACTTATGGAGAAGTTGGTTTGATTCAGAGTACTTGAAATGAGGAGCAATCCACCAAAGGGAGATGGGGGGAGGGAAAGAGTGCAGTTTTGTCAGTGTTTGTTATTCATAAACCAAGCTAGACATGCTTACAAATCGTGAAGACTATGATGTAGCTCATCAGCTGCATAAATCTATTAATGGACATGGAAAAGTACTAGTGTCAAGTCACATGAGAATGTGACCTCATGACAAAAAAAGGCAGCAGTGGGCAAAGAGTAAAGTACTGAATTTCCTTGTGTTTAAAAACTTCCATGTGAAAGGAAAAACCTTTCACGTTCTTGCTCCACAGTGGTCTGTGGAGATAGGTAGATGCAAGCCTTGTAAATTTTGACAGGCTTCTCAGGGAATGTAGGGCTGAATGTTACAGAAAGTGGTCTTTCAGGTAACTTGTATAACCTTTTTTCTAACTAAGAATCTTGCTGAAAAATTCTTATGGCTGGCCTTTCCAAAACTTTTGGTGTCACAAGGGTTGGTGTTATTTTCCAAAACAGAGGAGTCTGAGTTGAGTCCCAACTGCAACAAGGTACAGAAAGTTGCTGGGAAGAAATGGACCTGTTTCACTTCTGTTGATACAGTGAATATATGTGTTACTAAGGTGATTATAGTTTTTAATTATTTATTTTGCACTGAATTGTCTCCAACCTCTTGATATCAAATAAGATGACATTGAAACAGCTATCTCAGAAAAGCCGCAAGTCTATCAGTGGCATTAAGAATATAAACTGCATCATCTGACATTTTATTCTTTTTATTTGCACTTCAGAGAAATTGTGGATTTTGTCGAATGACAATCAATAGCTTGTTCTTAAAGAAAAAATAAGAAAAAAAAGAAAATTAATAAATTGAGCTGCAATTTTCAGATCTTGAAGCTTTTTCTGATTACAAAATTTTTATTTATAGGCTTAGAGCCCAAATATGAAAGTCTTTGGCAAGAACCCATCCGTCTTTTACCCAGAACTTTGAGATTAGGTTTTACACCTATTTAGCAGCCGGTCACTTAGCATTGGCCTATTTTATGCAAATAGTCTTCCACTTAAATAACAGTCATTTCCATTTATTAGAGTAATGCAATTTCCTAAGGACTGTCTAATAATACAGCTGCCCCATCATGACATGGATGAATGTTGTCAAATAGTGGTAATTATATTTTAAACAAGTTACTGCTATTTAGTATTCTGTCACACCTGCAGCACGATCAGTAGCTCACAGATATGAAGTACAGAGATCCCTGTCTTATCTAGAGAGCTTACAGTGTAGGTCCCTATTCTAACAAGTCTTGCTTTATTGGTGCATTTTGTAATGCTCATGTAGGTAGAATTACCAGAGTTTTAATGGAGAAAAGTTTAATTGACAATTATTTTGCACCCATTATCTATAGGTAGTTCAGCAGAGGGGAATTACTGTAGTAATTGCCCAGGATTTTAAAGAGTCCTTCTTCCATCTAAACTCTGAGCCTGGTTTTGCTGCAGGTTGTTATACCAAAAAAGAGAGGTGCATTCACAAGGTCTCAATTATCAGTAGGAGAAAATATCCTAAAGATCTTTTATAACTAAGCTCATCTGAGACCTTCCTCGAGAGGTTTATCCTTAGTTGGGATTTGTCATAGGCTCCTGGAAGCTGGTGAGTTTGTCTTCCACCAACCCTCTGTTCAAGATGCAGTGACAGAGACTGTTCATTCTCCTGTTGACTTCACCCCTTTGAAGGGGTCACATTGCTTGCTTTATCCCTTCCTTGGTGCCCAGCTGAAAATCTTTTCAATGGTCAGAAAAAGTGTTGTCTTCTACTTAGTAACTTAGAAGTGCTGGGTGATATTTACACTTTCAGAGCTTTGTTGGCTTACTGATGCCAAATCCATAGAATCGTGTAAATCAGGAGAATTATGTGAGTTTTCAAGTATTTTAATAAAAATTGCCATAACACTACCCTCTCTGGAGAAGGCACCTAGCAGTTACTTAGCTGTATGTGCTAAACACAGCAAGTAGTAATACTTTAAATATTTAAATACTGTGATGGGTTTTGTCTTTCATAAGTCAGGAGAATATTTTATAAAAGTATTATCTGCATCCTGGGCTTGTCACTTTCTGAAATTTGTACAGATGCAAGCCCAAATTCAAAGTACTTACAATCAAAGAAAAGCAATATGAAATAAGAGGAAAAAGGAAGAAAATGCAGCTATCCTCAACTGCCTTTCCCCTGAACATTATGAACTAATTACTTTTCTGAGACATTTGACACCAGCTTTAGAAGGGATGTGCAAAAGGGAGAAGTTTACTATGCAGCCTGTCTCAAGAAGGATATGATCTTGTCAGGCATAGGAGAGGCACAAATACAGCACTCAACAGATTTGTTTTCATGAAAGAGGCTTAGAGAGCACCGATGATGTAGTAGAGGTAAAAGTACATAGGGCAAAAGTAGAGCTGTGAAGAAACTCATATATGATGAACAGAAACAATGCAATTTAGCAAGAAGGACTGAAAAGGTATAATAAGCAATATATATAATCTGGAGACATACACAGTCTGGGGACAGTAAAGCTGGAGACAGGAATACTACCAAAATGGGTGATGAGAACCACGATCAGTGGTTCCAGGAGAAGGGGTCATCAATATAAAATGGTTGTGGATGCAGCTTGAAGGGGAAGCCCTCTAGAGACAGATGGAAAGCCCCCGGCACTCTCAGTGTGAAAAACAATGCACTGAAAGGGATGCTGTAGAACTAAGCAGAGGGCTGGGGAAGAAAATTGGAAGAATGCTTCACCAAACTCTTTGAAGGGTAGTATTTTGAAAGAAAAGATTGAATTGACAGTGTCAGTGGAATAAAGAAAGCAAAGGAGAGGAAAAGAGTGGAAGACATTCCAAGCAATTCCAAGATTTGGCTAGCTGAGAGGAGCTTCAGAAAAGTGTTGAGATGAAACCTGACTAGAGCCACTCGATGTGTAGTTACAGAAATGAAGTAAATACTTATGTTTGCAAAGCCAATGAATTCAGATTTCTAAAGAGATGGAGTAGTGGAAATTACTGAAGGGACACTTGGCTGCAGCTTGAGGCATTGTGTATAGATAGGTAATTATGTGGTCCATAGTATCTATAAATTGTATAATCTGATGGAACTGCTGAATTTATAATATATGTTTCTGTGAAAAACAATGTCATCTATTTAATTTCTAGCCATCTACCTGTAGAAAAAATTATCTGTGAATGCATATCGCTTCCTCTTGTAAATGCCTATACATCACACTTCTCTTTGTCATTTCTATGTTTAGTCACATAGCTGAGTTTCATTGATTACAAATAAAAATTAATTAGCACCAAGATGCTGCCAGCACAACAAAACCAACGTGCAATTTGATATGAACAATTTATCTCTTCTTCTTACAGCTGTTTATACATTTGAACTATTTGGTGATCACTAGCTCCATAAGGAAATGTTGCAGTTGAGTAAAGAACTCCTTCCCCTCCCATCATTAGCAGGAAGACAAGTCCCATTAACTCCAGCATCAAACAGAGCTAGACAACCCCAAATATTTTTTAAGATCCTGCCACTCAAAGAACTGAAAAATCATGTTGCTCCAGTTTACAAAATGGAGAGGCACAACAGACCTAAAAAAAAATTACACAGGCTGATAAATCCAATTTACACTTGATACACTTCTGTTAGAGACTGAAATGGTTAATGGCTTAAACATTGCTAAAATCACCAAAAGACTTTTGTCAAACTGCAAAAAATCAGCTGCTCATCCAGCAAAATCCTTCCCCTCCCTGAATAAGCCTGCTGCAAAAGGACCTTCACACAAGACAAGGGGGTGCCACTGTCCAGCTATCCCAGGTGTAGAAGGGTGTGCATACCTGAAGCTACAAACTGGATTTCCAGATAAGGGAAGAGGTTGATAAGAGACAAATCCTGTGAGATGGAATAATCCTTCTTATCATGCCAATGCCCTCCCTTACATGACGATTCTGTTATAAATATGCCTCTGGGGAACATCAAAGACTCATGACATGTCCCATGACATCATCCATTGAAAAACTCCTCACCCTAGGGGAGGTACAAGGTGTTCCTACCTAGGCTTGAAGTGAAAACTTTGAGTTTTGGGGGGACTTCCCCCAGCCCCAACAGATCAAGACCATCACTTTGACAGGACTGCAACCGCCACTTCAACCAACAGTCGTGGAAGCTGCAACTATGAAGTTTCATCGCTGGATCCAGTGGGTGGTGACTATAATATATCTTAGGACTCTTATCCTTTCTTTCTCTTTAATATTGCTGAATTACTATAGATGATAACAACCAAAACCTCTACACACCTGTTTTCCTTTGAAACCAAACAGTTCTAAAATAAACCCTCCATATATATATTGACAAACATCAATCATCCAGTGTCATTTCACTCTAATCCACCTCAAAGGATTTATTAAGAAGAACCTGGGTTACCCTCCCCTTCTGAGGCAAGTCGTAACACCTTCCTCAGCTCAGACCATACTCTCACAGTCCTACAGCACAGCTCAGCGGGCCAGGTTCCTTCTTGATCATCATCATCAACATGTTCATAGTTTTGAGCTGCTTTAACTGCCCAAGCCTGCATAACACAGATCTGGGCAAACACTGACATTGACACCAAGCATGCAGCTCTGGGCAGTGCGAGGGAGAAGGGACTGTGGCAGCTCTGTCTTATGTCAGCTTACTCTGTTTTGGAACTGCTTCAACAGGAACAAACCAGCAAGGGGACAAAGGTGCCACCATCCCCATAACCAAAACACCTGACACCGTTTTCTAGTTTCAAATTCCATTCTTCACAGTCCAGCAGGGACATTATAATGCACTAATCTTCTGCAAGCTTAGAACAAACTGCTGTTTTAAAATTTAAATAACATTTTGGAGCTTATATCCTGCTATTAGAAAAAAGAATTGTAAAATGTGGCTTTCTTATCTTCCTCAAAAGTTTAATTGATTTTATGGAAATGGAGGATTGTACCTTGAGCACTCTAGCTGCAAGCTTCAGAGTTTTTCTTGAGAGAAGAAAATTGGTTAATATATTGTACTTATATGACTGTAAAGCATTTGGCTTAATTCCACATTCTGAGCTACCACATTCTTGCTGATTTCTTGGAGTGAGGGGTGGATAATATTAAATACAATGGCTTAAATGGTATTTAAATTATTAAGGTTTGTTTTTAAAATCATAAGTTTGCTATTATTTACAGCTCTTACAAATATATCCTAAATTCCTCTTCAGCTATGTAGGAGTCTATAGGAATGCCTGTCTAATAACAGCATTTTGAATATGGACTAGCCAGTATTAAAGCCTTAAGTCTTAAGTATCATTTCCAATGATCTGGAAGAAAATACAAAGCGATTGCTGGCAAAACTTGAAGAGCATGCAGAAATTGGTGGAGTGGCAAAGAATAAGGCAAATGTTCTATAGAATGACCTGTCTTGATTGGTTAGGTGGCTTCATTTGAACAAGATAAATTTTAATGAGGACAAATGCAAAGTCATTAATCTGGGCACAGGGAATGGAGGCCATATTTATCGGATGGGACACTGGAAAAAGTGATTCTGAAATTGTAGGTGGATAAGGAACTGTCTGGGAATTCCCCATTCAAAGCTGTGGCTAAGTGAAAACTAACTTGATCCTTGGAAAAATAAAAGGATATTAAAAATAAGTAGGTGCTTTTCATTATTTCTAAGTACAAAAACTGATGTCACCAATGTTGGAACACCCTTTAGTCTGGGATTTGAATTTTTTTAAAACATATGAAAAAAAATTATAACACTCAGAAGTAAATTAAAGCATATTTTGACACCTGAAAAATATGTCTTAAAGACAGATAAGGTCAATATGCTTAGTTTATTCAAGAGAATGCTGGAAAACTACTTGTACATGTTGACAGAAACTAGACTAAACCAGCAGAAAGTATGGAAGGAAATAAACAAAGTCTCAGTTGTTTAGAGGAACATGTATATATTATGTATACAGAATTCATAGAGATAGATGGCAACTAAAGGCTGTTAAATAGTTAAATTCTGTAGATGTAGAAGGTGTTTTCCCTTTTTGTGAATACTAGACAATATAAAGGATATTATTGCTTTTAAAATGAGAGATTGGCAGTGTTAGTTTTCCAGAAATCGGGAAAACAGTGCCAGAGTTAAGGAGAAAATGTTTTATCACCAACCATGTTCAGACAGGGCAGCAAAGAAACAAGTTTAGTCACCATCTGAAAACACTGTGAGAAATATATTTTCTTTCATCACTCCTTCATAAAGAAGGGACAAAGGAATCTGGAGTAGTCAGCCAAAGAAGGATTAAGATAAATTCAGATCTGAAAAGAGGATGAAAGAGTATATGGGGACATTAAATGGGGGATTCAGAGGACAGGGGAGTGTGCTTTGTGGTTTGTTGGGTTGTTTTTTAAGCCACAGCATTGGAAATAAAAATACTGAGAAAGTCGAAAGAATGATTCCTTTAGAACCACCTCGCCAAATACAGACAGTATCTCCAAAGAAATCAATAAAAATTGAATGGCTTGTTTGCTTGCAAACCAACAACTCTTCCTGTGTTATGCTCAACAAACAAAGATTCAGTAAGCCCTGTGTGTCACCTATCAAATTCTCATTTCCTTATTTACAGTAAGAGAGAAAATCTTCTGTAATATCAGAAGTTTCGTGCCACAAATGACAGTCTGTATGTGCCTACATGAAAAGATTTCAAATAGTGACTGGCTTTCTAATCAGACTGAGAGGTGTAGCAAAACCCAACATGTAGAATTAGAATGAAGTGCACTTGTTTACACTGAAGGTACCTGTTGAAAGATAAAACTCATGTGTTAGACTTTCCATAACCTGGAATCTTTAAATCAAGGTTTGATGTTTATCTAAAAAAAAATGTATTTGAAAAGTTACAGCATCATGCAAGAATTCCTCAGATGTGTTATGCAGGAAGCCAGTCTAGATTATTTTTCCCAGCTTTGAATTCATTGAAACTGTGAAAAATAGAAGGATTCCTAAATCCCACTGCAAAAAGAAGATAAATTGCACCAGAGAGAAACAGCAGCATGTACAGACAGACTGCATATTAAATGAATCCTCATCTGCTGGAGAAGGGTAGGTGACCCAGCACTTCCTGGCTTTCTTGAAAATATATTTTATAAGAGGAATGGAGGGAAGGAAGACTTAGAAGAGTAAGAGGGGCATCAGAAATTAAAATGAACCTCCATATGTTTTCATATTTCTTCAGACTGCACCTAATAATTCCAAGGACACTCATAATTAAGCAAGAATAGAGCATTTCATTTCAAAGTACTGTACACACATTGATTAATCATCTAGAAATACTTTTAATTTGTTAGGTTTTCAGCACCAGCTTCATTTTTAAAAGTTTAAATATTGTTTATTATAAGCCTGAAGTATTCTGTGTGATGTTTCCAAATAGATTCTTTTTGAGTCTTTAACACATTCTCTGTTAAAGAGAATAGTATGAAATATTACTCTGTAGTAATGTATTTTAGATTATGCTGATTTTATTTTATCAAATACATGGAAATATTTATTGCAATAAATAATAATAACAATGTAGATAATTTCTGCACGGAAAGAAAATATATACACAGAAGAAATCTATAATTCTGTAAAAAATGAAATGCAATATTTTTATGACACCATGACAAATAGCTGGTAGGAAACAAATTGGAGGGAAGCAAAGGAGCCAAAATAAAAATTATCAAATTATTCAGATGTATGGCACAACCATTTTCTTCCTGAATATGGATTTACCATATTTGAAAATAAGGCTTGGTCAACAGCACTGACCTTGAATTTAAAGCTTCATGGATTATTTTAATCTAAAATCATCTCAGAATTACAGCAGAGGTGAAAATAATTTCTCAAAATGGGAATGCAGATAGAAAATTCCCCTTCAACCTTCACATTGTGGCAATTCCAGCCAAAACGAGCACTACTTTCTGTGACTGTAAATTCTACAGAGCCTTTACCTCTGCCTTTTCCCAAGGATGTTCAGAAATATAACCTGCTCACTTATCCTCCTATCTGAACAAAAAAGAAATTGTATTTTCTTAAGACATCAATTTTTACCTCTTCCGTGATGATTTATAAGATTGCAGTTTCCCTTTTATTCTGTCAAACAGACGTCTATATTCTCACTGCACCTGACCTCGGAATGCACCACAGGAAGCAGGAAAGTTTGATACCATCACTGCAGGGTAACCTCTCGTTACAGAAACAATGACTACTCGAGCAGCAGGGGACTCTGTGAGAAACCTCTTAATTCTAATCATTGAAAAGAGGACTTCTTCATCAAAATGATCCTGGAGTTTTGGATCTGATTCTTGAAAATGACAACACTGAAGGAGCAGTGTTTAGTCCAAGGAGGATTTTATTAGGAGCAGATACAGTAAGCAGGACCTTATTCCTCTTGGATGTTTCTGGGAAATCAACCTGCAATTCTTTATAAATTCACCACACTGCACTTTCACCTTTGAACTATTATTCTAATCCAGATTAGACTCACTCTATCTGTGCTCCGTAGTATATGCCTGTCAGTTCTTAAATAACAACGAATAACTTTGCAGTTCTATCATCGAAGGTATTGCTTCTCAAAATATGTTTGGATGTTAGCTGATGGGAGGGTACAGAACATATAGGATGAAAGCAAAAGCAGACTTTTGAGGAGCCTCTCATTTTACTCCCCTTTCTCCTTGCATTGCTATTCAAGGAAAATCACATTCATTCACACACACACAAAGATGCCTTAATTTCACAAAGACCACTAATAAAACAATCAAACAGGAAAATTAAAGAGCTTTTGCACACAGTTACCTGTGAAAGGTATAGTCTATCAACAACAGAAAAAGAAATGAACCACTACATTTACAGATATAGGTAATTACGAGGAAAAACAATATAATAGATAGGACACACTGTAATGGGTTGTTACAGGAATCTGCTGAGCACCATTGTTAGAAGTGTTGCAAGGTTGGGATAGCTATAGATTTAAAGGCAAAGAATCTGGAATTTGGCCAACCCCCTGAAAAGAGGACCATAGAAAGGGGAGCCCCTGACTATTCACAGGGCAAACAAACTCAATACTTAAGGTTTATTACTAAACTATATCTTGTTTCCATCATCTATAGAATGGTGCTATGGACACCACCACAGCCCCTGGAGCTGCTTCAAAGCATTCTATGGCTGTTATAATGTTAAAAATCACTCACAGACCTCCTGACTTCTCCTGGTTTTCTGAATATGCATAAAATCAACTTATTAACATTTACAAAAAGCTTTACTAATCTAGTATATTTAAACAACTAACATTTTAAACAAAGAGGTTTCTTTTAATTGTTCTTCCAAGAAAACTGCTTTGGTTTGCTTGAAGGTGGGGGGGATGGAGTGGTGTTTGCCTGGTTTTTGTTTGTTTTTAGTGGGGAAGCAGAGATGACAATACTCTGGCCATTGCAGAAAAGTACAACAATGACATCACAGCAATGCTACCTTCTGCAAAGCTGCAGATCAATCCCAAAGTAGTATTAGCTCTAGCAGTCACTTGGGAAATAAAAATATCAGGTTGACTTATAACTGCAAATGCTAAAGGCTAAGAAAAAAGAGGAAACTGTAGGGTCAGCTGCAAATATCTGAACCTACTGGAGAAATAAAAGCAGCATGAAAACACTGTTTGTCAAAAAAAATATCTGGTGAATATTAAATACTATGTAGGTCAGCTGGATCAAATTATTTGTTTCCAAAACTACAAAATTAACAGGTAAGATAAGTTTCTCTTTCATTGCTAAAACCCTGCCTGCCTTTCCTCGTTTATGGGATGTGAATCGCAGTAAGTGAAGAAATACATTTACATCGAGGAAGAATCATAACTTCCTAAGGAGTAACTGAAACTCTCTCCTTCTGTGTACGGCATTGAGAACAGAGGTAGAAACACAGATCTGAGCACTGAACTGTCAGTTGAAGGAACATGCTACAGAATGTTAACCTTCTTCTGCTCTCTGATGGTTTGTGTTTAGCAGAGCTCTAGGCCTTCAAAATTCTGTCACTTTTTCTTCGGGTCTATCACAGGATTTAGGAATCTTTGTGTTCCTCCTGTTATCTCAACAGTGGAATGAATCTACTTTTCTGCTTAGCTTCCAAGCGCTGAGGCACAGTTATCTACAGTCATCGGTCCCCAGCTCTCTCCAGCATAAACACCAGTTCAAAACAAGTACCAGGCTGTAAACATTGTATTTTGAGGAGAGGGGATGTCAGTCTAAAGATACATGTGTCTATAGAAAAGAAAATACAAGGCAAAACCCAGTACTGCAGAAAAACATCACAACAGAATAGGTACCACATCACAGACACATCAGAGGTAGAATGGTGTTAGCAGCAAGACACACAACTAGGAAATGTCCATCATGACGAGAGAAATACAATATCAAATATAATAGATATGGCTGGCAAATGGAGGAAAAGGCAAAGGTACTCTGAAGCAAAAATAAATCTATGAGAGATTTTAGCAGCAGCTCTGAGACTCTGTAGTTCAACTTTTCAAAATAGAACTTCTGAAGGTTTTCTAAGAGTGGCTTGAGATGGTGAAAATCATCACTATTGACAGATATGTGCAGTTGTTTTCTTCTGAAAGTATATAGATATTTTATTTCTATGTCATAGGGATATGCAGAGTAGTCCTTCATAAAGGAACACCAAATATGAAAGATTTAAATTTAAAAATTTAAATTTAAGTTTTTCAGAAACAACATGTGCACTCCTAAACTTGTGACATGGGGACTTTCAATATTCAGAGGTGCAGAATAATCTTCCTTTCAAAACCCCAGTATCAAAATACTGCAGTTTTGGTCTTTTTTGAAATCAACACTTCTGTTTATCTAAATATTCTAACAAATTGAA
This sequence comes from Acropternis orthonyx, assembly GCA_035583155.1. Classification (NCBI taxonomy): domain Eukaryota; kingdom Metazoa; phylum Chordata; class Aves; order Passeriformes; family Rhinocryptidae; genus Acropternis; species Acropternis orthonyx. The sequence continues at coordinate 13,650,159 of JAWWEU010000125.1, read as the reverse complement.
GTTTTAGGAAGTGTGAATTTGAGATTTACAGATCAGTTCAATAAATAGTTAAAGTAATACAACTTCCACCACTTTCTAATAGTATCATAAGTTATCATATCATACTAATAGAGAAGTCTCCCACAATGAATCATCTGTCTACCTTAAATCTCCCAGCAGAAGACTAATTAAGCATTTTGATAAAGGAATTAGAAATTTTTAACCATAAACTATTTGTTTAGCACATCCAGGGACACACAGGCATCTTAAAATCTAATTCTCAAACAATGGGTAAAGAAGACTGCTAGTCTAGCTCTTTTTGGTCAGGCATGTGCCTTTAGTAACCAGTCTGCCACATGCTCTCCTACCATACAATATGGAACATTGATTTACTTTTATTAACAGCTCTCCGGAAATCAAAATGTCTCTATGAAGTCACAATAGCTATAGACTCATTTTGAAGAAACCTGCACTGTTTGCTCAGCAGGTCCTCTCCCCTGACACCATCTAAAGATGTAGGTTTGAGGCATACTCTCAAGCCCCATATTAAGTAAAGCCCATAAACATCTCTCTTCTGCAAATTTAGTTTAACTCTCCATTTTTGTCTGCTCCTTGCAACAAAACAAAGCAAAGCAAAGCAAAACAAAAAAAGAAATTAAAAACATTAACGACAACAAAAGATGATTAAGACATCAGCAACAGTACCTCTTTGGATATCTTGTCTGGGAGAGTGGGATATTGAAGCAGCACAAAGTTCTCCAATTAATTCTGGAAAGGAGACAGAGAAATAATCAAAAATATTTCTTTTTCTGCTCACCTGTTACAGTTTTAACCACTATGAACTTTTAAGTTAGAATTACTCAGAAACAATTTAACTTATGAAGATCTTTCAATTCAACCTCCCAAAACGAAATGTCATTAAAATTTGAAGAACTTGGAATTAATTCTATTATAATAAGATTTCTTTCCTCAGAACTTCTTTACAGGTTCTGTTGTATACCTGAGGAGTGAGCACATTGTCTATCACCACTGGAATTTCCACGATCCAAAACAGGACTAAAATACTACTTTGACAGTAAAAATATTAAAAATTACAATAGCTATATTAGTCATAATCACTGAACTTCTGTACAGCCTTACAAAACAGTGACATGGCCTTATATACCAAAAAGGAACTTATCTGGCACCTTATGTAAAAAATTATACATCTCTTTGCAAGGCAGCAGCACATTTTTCAGTCTGAGACCTCCAAATAAACAAAGAGGTACCTCTAAACTAATACTCCATTTTGTCAGTCCTTGTAAGTCTTGTATTTCTCCTTCATATCATTTATTAAATCACAAAGTATGCACCTTACTCTGATGGTGGACTACAAAAGCTTAGTTTGTCATAAATTTTCTCTGCCAACATCAAAAGCAAAATGCATGAGAAAGAACAAAGGAACTAGAACACCTGACCTCACTAAATATGTTCTGCTTCCTAAAAGGTTATTTATCTCCAGACTGGATACAGCTTAACAGAGCTGGGCCTGCAAAGAGGCAGAGTGCAGGGATGGGTCACAATCCAAACACAGGCACAGAAACCATGGGCTTGCTCCGTTCTAGAGATCTTTGCATGTTTTTGACTTACAAACCAGAAACTGTTATTCTCAGATTCTGTTCACTATTCTTCCCTACAACATAAGGAAATATTCGGTTAAATAATTGCATAAGGACTTCTGCCTTCTTTGACATTCTTTACCTAAATGGTTGCATTTTGTGTGAGAGTCTACCAGGAGGTTTGAACGGTTTTTATAAGATAAAAAAGTTACATGAATAAAAGCCTGCAGAGACTGCATGACCCCACTTCAGCAGCTGGGTATTTGATTTCACTGGAGTCAAAACAACAATTGTCAGATGCAACTGAATGTTCACAGGCACAGTGAGCTAATGTTTGTAGTTGTAAGTTGAAAATGTAGCCATCATTTTTTCAGCTGATTTTTATGAACATTTTAATTGTGAAGTGTGCTGTGTATTGTAACATGCCACTTTTACCAATACAGTAACTAAAGATGGATTCAAACTAGAGTTAATGGATTTGAAATCTGGAAAAGAAAATAAAAACAAATAAAAACACACAGACACAAAAAAAAGGAAACAAAGACAAAAGTAACAGGAGGGGGGGAGGGAAGGGAAAAAAAACAAAAAGAGAGAATTGATTCAAATTCAAATATTTCCAGAGACATTGATATTGAAGGCACAATGTGAACATCTAGACCTCCTGGCAATAGGTGTCCTTTCTCTCTTCTTCTTGCATTTGGCAAGGAAACATCTCATGTAAAAGGCTATGAGCAGGGCCTTAACATCCATAAGGGTCAGCAATGGAACCTTGGTGCACAGGGGATTGCACTGTATTTTCAAAGCACTGTAGCAATTTTTCAAACTAGAACCAGAAACCTACATTCCTAAAATGTGGAAGGGTTACCTAAAGCTTCAGCTTTTAAATCACCAGTTGGCAAGAGAGCAGAACATTTAAAGTTATTTAAAATTATTTAAAATTAACATTTTTATGGCAGATTAACACTGAAATACACTAAGATATCATGTTAACCTGTTATTCCCTCTTGTTTTTGTAACTTCAGCAGGGTATGGCCATAGTTGCTTACAATATCATCAGAACACCTCACTGAAATCAGAACCTCCAAAATAAGTCCTGGAAGATTCAAGTTCGAAGTCAAGCAGAGATTCCTAATCAGCAGATTTCTCTTAAAAGGCACTTGGATTAATAAAAGAACGATTACTTTCACTCTCAATCTTCTAAATTGTTTTAATCTTGGATAAATAGAGTTTAATGAGATCACCTTATGCTAAATTGATTTTTCCATTCTACAGAGCAAAGTGCTTTTCAGTTCAGAACTCAACAATACATGCAGTGAAGTTATCATGATCAAAATACTCCTTTCAGTATATGAAATGTGAAGACATGCACAGTATATTGCTTTGCTATGAAATTCTAATATAAATGTAGGTCACTTCTATATTCAGATTTCTAAAATGAATGTTTCGTTCCTTACAATAAATTAAATTTTTTTTCCCTTTCCAGTGCAGGATTTTTTAAAACCAGATACATTGCTTTTGGAAATCACATATATCCTCATAAGACAGATAAAGACATCTTATGTTGAATTGAAGTCGGGACCTACCAAATCTAATACATCTTTTGAATCAAATATATGATCTACTAAATCTTAATGGTATTATGTATATTGAAAGCTAAACTGATGAATCACTGGATAAATTAGCTAGCAAATGCATGACAATACAGTATTTATTAAAATGGATCAGTGATTTGTTTCAGTTCATAGAACCTCATATATCAAATTTTGAGGAATTATTTAAAAATGCAGAGATTTTTGAGAAAGGCAAAAGACACAGGTAAAAATAGACTAGAAATGGGAAATCTGTGTTTGATGATACTAGAGGGTGTTGTATCATTAGGGCTTTCCAAAAAAATGCAGCTATCACTGCATCACTATTAATCAGACTTAGGCATTTACTTGGGATTTTACATTTCTCAGGTAAAAAATGCAACAACACCCCAAAAATTACTAAGTATTTGAGAGAAAAAAAGTTACAAACCTTAATGAAAGGCTCAGTAAAGTAGATATATTCACTCAAGAAAGGAAGATTGAGATATGTAATACACACATTTTTTATTTCAATCTCTGTTAATATTATTTAGACATGGTTTTCAACAAGGTAGTTACTCCAAAATTTCTTACATTGAATTCTAACTAAAACTGCATATCTCAAAAACTGGACTGTCACTCTACTTCCAGAACATCTGTCCCGGAAGTTCCAGGAAAGACCTGAGAACCCATGTTCATTTTAATATCTAGTATTTTCCTGGGAAAACTGAAATCTGTGATTACCTTGAGATGTTAGTTTTCTAAGCATCACTCCATTTCCACCATTTTCAGGATTCAAATATTACCTGAACTATCTGCCAGAATAAGTGCTCCAGAATTCATTCCAATTTACAAGTCTGCTTTTTTTTTTTTTTTTTTTTTTTTTTTTTTTTTTTTTGTTGGT
>JAWWEU010000125.1:13634709-13646010 GCA_035583155.1 Acropternis orthonyx | reverse complement strand
TGACTGGTGGATAGGACGATTGGTAAAAGAAGGCTGTGAAATAGGATTCATACCAAGCCCAGTCAAACTAGAAAACAGGCAAATCACAGAATCACAGAATGGGTCAGGTTAGAAGGGACCACACAGGGTCATCCAATCCAACCTCCCTGCTCAAGCAGGGTCATCCCAGAGCACATGGCACAGAATTGTGTCCAGACAGTTCTTGAGTATCTCCAGTGAGAGAGACTCCACAGCCTCTCTGCACAATCTGTTCCAGTGCACAGTCAGAAGTTCTTCTTCATGTTCAGATAGAACTTCCTGTGCATCAGCTTCTGCCATTGCCTTTTGTTCTACTAGCACTTGGCACCACTGAGAAGAGCCTGGATCCATCCCCTTGGCAACCTCCCTTCAGATACTCTCAGACATGGATGAGGTCCCCTCTCAGTCATCTCTTCTCAAGGCTGAACAGGCCCAGCTACCCCCAGACTATTCTTGTATGAGAAATGCTCCAGTTTCTTAAATCATGTTTGTAGCCCTCCACTGGACCCACTGCAGGAGCTGCAAGTCTCTTTTGTGCTGAGGAGCCCAGAACTGGGCACAGCGCTCCAGATGTGCCTCACCAGGGCTGAGTAGAATGGTAGGATCACCTTCCTTGACCTGCTGGCAAGGCTCTTCCTAATGCCCCACAGAATACCTTTGGTCTTCTTGGCCCCAAGGGCACACAGCTGGCTCATGGACAGCTTGTTGTCCACCAGGAATCCCAGGTCCTTCTCTGCAGAGCTGCTTTCCAATCTGTTCTGCTGTGTGGGGTTATTATTCCCCAGGTGCACGACCCTGCATTTGCCTTTGCTGAATTTCAGTTGATTCTTCTCTCCCTCTCCTCTCCAATCTACCAAGGTCCTTTGATCATCGAGTCCAACTGCTAACCCAGGACCACCATGCACATCACTAAACCAAAAACCCAAGTGCTGCATCAGTGATGCAATAAAAACCAAAAGGAAGCCATGAGAACAGTATCATTTAAAACTTCTGAAAATGAGATCATAGAAAACCAATATACCACAAGACAATAGTCAAAGCTGAAGATGTTTCTGATCAACTGAATAGTTGCAATAAAAACTTCTATTTGGAAAGATCTTCAAGATGTATGTATGAGTTAAGGAATTTCTTTTTTTTAACTCTACTCTGATTTTTGTAATTATAATATCCATATATTCATATATATATATTTGTGTGTGTATATGTATGTGTATATATATATATATATTTATACATATATTTATGCAAAATATAAAATATATGTATGTATTACAAGACATGTAGTCCCTATATTCCTCCCTGCTTAGAATTCATTTACTTTTGCCTTTCTCGTTCTAAGTCTGAAAAAACATGCTTACACATTTACCTGATTTAATGCCCTACTAAACATTTCTGAGTCTTTATAAAGCAATATTCCTTTTTAACATCTTTTTTTTATGGCTTCTACTCTCTTATTCTGTGATTTACTAATAATATTCACTGGTCTGTTTGATCTGTTTTTGTTTTTTAATGTGGTAGGTAATTTGAAACATGATCTGGTTTCTGATAGCCAAGGAAAAATTCATATTTGCTTTGAGAAGAAATTGAGTTCCTACCTCAAAAAATGCAGGATATAATATGTTTCATGATCTCACTCCCAGTATAATGTTGAGATGCATCAATCTATCACTCTGAACAGCTTGTGTTTTTCATGGTCATCTTTTTAACATTCTTTGGAAGACTATGTCACATTTTCAAAAGCCAGTTGTGAGTTTTGGAGCCTAATTCTACTTTTTTCCAATGGATGTTAGGCTTATTTATGCCCTTCAAAATTAGAACATTGAATAATTTTGAAATTTCTACTTCATGACCATTCTTATTGTATTTACTGCCTGATAATTAGGCAATTAGATTTTTTTTCTACAGCATCATTGGCATGCATTTGACATACTCAACTAATTTTTCAGTACCGGACTACTTTACATTTCTGAATTAATATCTACATCTTCAAAAGTAGAACCTTTCTGATTAAAGCTAACAGCAAGGGCTGAGGTAGAGCAAACTGATAATATAGTTCCTGTTCACTGCATGGTACAATTCACAATGCTCAGTGAACAATGTGGTGACAAACTTGCAAGAGTGACAAGACAGCAGTCTGTATGCTATGAAGTTTTTACTTTCTTTTGTATTAGGTTACGGCATTGGGGGTTTTAAGATGAAGTTGTAAAAAAAATTTGCATTAGGAAATAGCAAGCATAGCTCGAGATAAATCTTATATTCATCACAATTTATGCTGTTAGATTACCTTTAGCATAGCTCATCTGAGGAGTACCTTTCCATTTCTTTAAAAAATCTTTAATGCAGATAAATTAAAACATATGCACTAATGATTTAGCTGAGATGCTATGCTGTGTCTACAATGGAGTCCTTCTCTGACCTTGCCAAGTTTACAGTGTGCCAATAACTGAGCTGGGATTTGAAAACTGACTGATTAAAATTTTGCTCAGTAGGATAAAACACTTGAAATGAATCATCTAATTTTCCAGCATGTCCTCGGGTTGCTGCAGGCACAATAAATTACATCCATATAATAGCAAACAACTATAAAAAATTAGAGTTAATACATTTCATATATATTGTAACGCTACACTATGTCCTATTTTTAAAACTCTCAATTACCTTACATTTTTATGTTTACAGAGGATGAAATACATGAACAGTATTTTTCAGGGTGAAATTTCAGTACCATCAGTCTGATCCAAAAAACACAGAACTCCACTGAAGGATTTCTCCTTACTCAGTAGACTCCTGAACAACTCCTGTCCTCACATTTCTGATTAACATGAAATGCTGTGCCTGGTATCTCCACAAAGGACAGACTTTCAGAGATGTTGAATGTCTGTGTATAACCTTGCATTCCGGTGAAATGAGCAGAATATAAATAGAAAACAGCAACAAGCAGTTGCAGCATCAAATAGTCAGCAGAGGTAGTAATGGAATTAATGGCTGCCAAAGCCTTGCACATCATGGCAAAAACACCATATATTGTGCAGCTGTTTGGCATCCTTGCAGGGGGTTTCAAAGGACTAGGATTCACCTAAGGAGGCAAATCTCTTGGGTTTTCTCTCTAGTGAAGAGATACAGGCTCCTCCAGACCTGCCTCTTCCAATTTCCTTCTCAAGGAGCCCCCTACTCCACCCGCTGTACATAAAGCCTGATAAGATTAGGTGCCATGGGGTAAAAGCCCATTATTTGCAAAAGCAGTTACACAGAACTCGGTTTTTCTAGCCAAAGAAATAGTTAACATCTACATTTATGTAACAAACTCTGTCTTCTGTCAAGACACTCACAGAGGTATTCAGCTAGTTTGGTGGGCTTCTGAACAACATAACCAGCAGAGGAGTCTATGTAAAGATTCTGAAAATATAAATTAAATTCTTTTACATCACTAAAAATATTATTCTTTTTGTATCTATTTTTACTGCATCTGTTACAGCAGTTCGCAAAAGTTTCAGAGCAGATTATGGCAGATGCTCTACAAAGACATCAAAACCCCCCACAATATCTCTTTACACTTGCCTTCCTTTTCTGTTCATCTGATGCCATAAGTGACTCCTTCAATTACTGAAAGGTACAGGAGTTATATTTTGCACTCTGTGCATTAATTGGATTTGAAAGTACTTGAACACATATATATATATGTCAGAATGCCAGCTATCAGGCAAATTGGGGAAACGCCAAACCTAAAAGAAAACTGTAAAAATGAAAGCATTGCAGCAGTTCTCAGCGTGCTCAAAATGTATAAAAGGCTTTTGAACCGGATTTGAAAGCATATGGGCACTCTCAAAAGGAGCATCATAATTTTTTAACTCCTGAAAGGCAACTTAAACTCCTCAGAAGATCCTACCATTCTGCTGCTCTGGAAACCTGGTAAACCCAAGATAACAAAGATTGCTGTGTATCACGAAATACCCCATTGTCAATCCAGTAAATTACTGTGGGGGAATGAATTTGAGAACATAAGTAATCATGCTGAAAACCAACAAGACAAATTCTGAAATAAAAATAAGACGAAATCAAGACAACTTGAAATCCTAAACCTCAGTCTAATGTATATGTCCTAAAATACAATCACTCCTCAATCATTTTGTTTCTTTCTTTTACAAATGAGGTACAAACTAGAATTCCTTACATAAACAGGGACAGATGTTCATTGGACTACTATTTTTGTAGATACTGGCTCAAAGCAGTGTGCTTTTCAACATTTTTCAAGAGTAATATATTAGAGTTTCACGGTAGATTTGAAGATACCTGAATTTGGTAAAGGATTTTTGATGATAAATACAACACAGACTCACAGATACTTACCTTTTTTTTTAAATGAGGTAAAATAGTCTAACTGTGCAAGAAATTTACAACTTCAAATGCCTTTTCTGGAAAATAAACATGCACAATAAAAAATTACATACAATTAAAAAAAAAATCAGGGAGAGGTTCCTAGAAATAATACGTATTCCTAAACACCCTCTAAAGCCTGATAACTGGTATTAGATTTTTTTTTAAACATTGCAAATTGCATTACCGTAACAAGGAGTTAATAAACTCCCAAAACCAAGGCAAAAATATTAGTAAGTAAAACTGGTCTGCTGCTGGCCTTCAGCTGAAAATATTTCCTCTTTCATGCTGAAAATATTTGCCTTAATTTTTAAAATGACAGCCATTTTTATAACAGATGAACAACAAGTTAATCCTAACAGCCATTTATCTCAGTAGTAATAAGGTACAAAAATATTACCCTTACAAATGCATTAAAAAAAAATCAAAAGCCAACATTACTTCATTGATTTTGCTATATATGAGCTTCGATGTTTTATGAATGACTGCACAGGTGACATATGAAAGGCTTCTTCAAAGAATAACCAAAGGTAGACCATAATCTCTCTGAAACCAATCTCCAACATTCATATATGTTAATAAATTTATAGCACCTTTTAAAGAATATTTCTTTATTCCTTAACAGTCCTGAATGAAAGGTTTGCTCTAACATTAATATGTTACAACTAAACAAAAGAATATGCAGTTTGAAAAGGAATTCAATCCGTGTGATCCAATTTTTTCTTTTTTTTTTTTTTTAACTAAAAGAAAAATATGTTGACAGAAGCTCAGACTTTGGTAGAATGCTGAGCAATTCTGTGGAAAAAGATGTTTACTGTTCACACAGAGTGCATTCACTCTAAGTTCTTGTTCAGGAAAGCATCCTTATTCAGGAAGACACTTAAGCACATGCTTGACTTTAAACACATGCTTTGGGCCCAGTGAGGAACATGAGATTTAATCACATTCCAAATAATGATGAATATAAAGCCAAAAGTTATTAACATGAATGTTTTTTGGATTCAGGCTTAGCATTTTTCAAGTCTTAAATATACACATAGAGACATGTACATACACATATACATACACCCACACACAGATACATACACAGAAAGATCTGTCTCCAAACTAAGCCAAAACATGCAAAGTAGAATTCAAAGATTATTTTCTAAGAAACCAGAATTAAACTGGAAACAGAGATTTTAACTTACAGTGGCTACTTCACCTTACTGACTTCTTAAATCTCAAGTCTATTTACTCTGAAGTAAACATTTACGAAAGACTGAGCCTCTCCTATCTGAAGGTTTCCTTCCAGATTCTCATGCCCCAGGTTTTGATCTCACAGAAAAGAAACCATTTGGCTCTAATGGAAATCCAGATTACATAGGGTTTTTTGTCATGCTTTGATTCCAGGAACAAGAATCAATTCCTTTTCTAAAGAAATGAGTCTCCTGATAGGAGATTCATGTTGGCAAAAGCAGACTTTACATCCCAGATCACTCTATGGGCTTTTTCACATGAGATAGAGAAGAAGAAATAAGTAATCTAATCTTTACAATTAGATTATTAATTAATTGTTCAATCACTTATTGGGCTCATAATTGCTGATAAATAAAATGAGAGTTTTCCCTTATTTTATATCTCAAATGAAGAAAAGATGCCTTTTCAGAAGCAATTGTTAAAAAGGGGGTTGGGTGAAGCTTCATTGAAAATATGGTGCACATTAACATTTTTTTTTTTTTTTTTTTTTTTTTTTTTTTTGGTGGTACATTTAACATGCAACTAAGCTCTTTAAAAGCCCAATAATAATTGAAGCTGTAAGACTTTCCCTCTAAAACACAGCACTTGGACAAATCTATACTAGTAAGACTATATGTTTGAGGAGGCTTTTACTGTGGATTGAGGATAATAACCTGATTATCACTTGATGAAGATCTACAGTTGTGTGGAGAGAGGCAGCCAAACAGGGGAACAGCAATAGAACTGCTTACCATCTGACTATCAGATAGTCTTTCCTATTTGGAAGTAAGAATTAAACACAGGAAACAAATTGCCATCTCTTTCATTTGTGTTGTGCTTGAGGGAACAGTTTGTTACATCTTCAGTAAACAAGCAAAGTGGCATCTAAGAAATGCTGCTTAATACCACCAATTTCTCCCCATAACAGAAAGGGGAAAAGCATGCCAAAACAACAAGGAAATAAACCCCAAACCCCCAAACTTCTCCCCCTAAAATAAACCCCCAAAAAACAACAAACAAAATCACACACAAAACCAACAACAAACGAACAAAGCCACCAAATTAAAAAGGCCCCCACAAAACCCCAAAGAATTTCTACTTGTTTGAAAAACTCACAGTTGAATAGAAGAACCTGCTTCAACCAAAGGCTTATAAAAATAACTGGAGAAAGTTCTTTGCCTTGATGCTCTGTAAAAGGTTGGTCTAGTGGTTTCCTGCACTATTAAATCAGGATATATATCTCCACACCACTTCAGCCCAAGCATGTCATGGGGGGATGTGGAACACAGACAGAGAGTGAAAGAAGAGAATCAGCTCCGTGTAGAGAACGCCTACACCATGCCTACTCAGTCTAGAGGTCTGACTCAGCACGTGTATACTGACTGTATCTATGCCAGGAGTACACACAAGAGATTTTTCTTTTTACCTGTGGCAGAAGACCCCACCTCTGAGAAATGTGGCATTCAGGATTCTGTGCAAAATGCCTTTCTACACTTCTTTTTGTATGAGAGAACAGTAGGGCACCAGTTGTGATCTAATAGCCTGAGAATGAAATGCAGTGAAAATAATGCAATAAAGTCTGTCTGATTTCCTTCCCACATTTCCACAAAATCAAAATATGAACTTGTCCCACTAATCTCCCTCTGTCTGGGGCACAGATGAAAAGCTGATCCTGCAATCTATACTAATTTCAGTAAGCTGTGCAACAGGGTGACTTACATCTTCATTGTCGTACAAACTTAAATGAATCATTCCTGTCTTATTTGCAAAGCTGCTAACTTCCAAGGATGGCATAGCAAAGATGTAAGGAAAACATATCTCAAAGGCTGAAAAATGTAAGGAAAACACAGTGGAAAAAACAAAGCACACTCTATACCATACATGTAAAAGATACAAAGATGTCCGAGCTTGCAAATACATATATCACATAAACAATGATTTCCAAGCTAGGATTCAGAAGCTGTGAAATTCTCAGTGCTTGAAAACAGCTATGCTGCTCTAAGAACTGAGATGAAGACGGTCCTGGGGATATGAAAGATTTTCTCCTTGCTTTTAATAACTCTTAATACACAAGAGTTATAAAACTTAAAATTGTAATGGGTGTTCTATCAAGGTCATCACTATAAAACCTTTTGGCAGAAAGAAAGGGTTGGACTTGAGAAGGGCACAAGAACTATGATGAAAGACAATATTTCAGATACAAAATAAAAACCTGCCTACACAGCTATATAAACATCCATATCAATGACTAGAATATTGGGATCCATAACAAAATGGTGTTGGAGTTTTAAGTAATATTTTGATGATTGATTGTTCCATTTCTATTAGGTATTGAATCTGATTTGCTTTTCAATTTGATGATTGCTTTGCTTTATTTTTTATGTTAGCATAACTTAAAGAACAGCAGTTTCATTTAAATACATTTTCTTGAATGTGTTCGTATTATTCAATAACACCAGTCATTACCCAAACATTTAATTTTATTTATATAATTTTTATTAGCTTATGTACTTTTATAATAGTGGAGTCTAAGCATTTTTTTCTATATATATACAAATATGTGATTCGCTATTAGACAATCCAGGATTTTACCTAAATCTGCCATTTGCCACTTTTATCTGAATAATTACTTACAAGGAACAGCAGAGAAGCTGGACATACAGCCCACAGCCAGCTTAGATACTTAAACCGACAAGCATTAAGACTCCAAGTGCCCAAAGGAAGGTTTCCACCTAGAGAAGCAGTTATCACTTGCCTCTTAATCAGAAAGAAAAAGAAATATGTTCTTCACAAGCACAGTATTTTACAACCTGTCCAACTAAAAATCACATTATTATCCTTTATTTCAGACTGTTGCTTTTTTCCCCCCAGATTACCCTATGGAGGATGATTACTACATGAATTCAAAATATTTTATTGAAATGTACATAAATATGCTTCAAAGGGTTTCAGCCTTACTGAAATAAAATGTTTCCATGAATCTTTTCAATATTCTCAGAATGGAGGTGTCTGGAATTTTTTTATTAAGCCTTTAGGTTTCTATTTTGATTCAGAACCGACAGGAATTCTGAGTTTTGACCAGCTTAAAAATAGCTAAATACTGTGTCTTAGCATTAAATGTTACCATCACAACTTCGTCTCTTTAGAGATTCTAGGATGGAAGTACTAGGACCTGTAGTAATATCATTTTACCTTTCATCATCATACATTGCCCACCTACTGACAAAAACCTCAGCTTATCAAGATTAGTCTTTTTTCCTCAAAGCAGATTTTTCAAGATGTTCTGCAATTAAAGTTTGAATTTAACCTCAAAAGAGTAAGGTCAAAAGAAAGTATTTACAATGGCTCATAAGGTATCCCTAACCAACATCACTCAATTCTGCAGGGGTTTATAACAATTCATTTACATTGTTTTCATTTCAGCTTCAGTACTCTCAGCACACACTTCAGATATGAAGAGGTAATACTTACCCACACAGAATGCATTTAAAAAAAAAGAAAAAAAACCCAGAAGAAGACAACATCAATATCTTTTATTTCTGATGACACCTGTACAAAAGAATATTTTCTGTGCTTTCCTTGCAGATTTATTGAGATCTGATACTAATTTTCCTTGACTGGTGACCTTGACCAAAATTTCACTAATACTGCCTCTCCACTCTCTCCCCCTAGTTGGGAAAGAGCTGGTTGCAGTCAGTAAAGAACGTGGAATATTTGAGCTCTGTTAGGGTGAAAAGTAGAACATACTGTGCACGCCTTGAAAATTGGATGCACAGTGCCCACTGGTTGAGCTGCTGTAAAGATAATCAGGGAACTTGCACCCAGAATCTCTTAATAATATAGATAATTCCTCTGTTAGGCACAGCAGATTGCCGAGAAAGAGAAAAACAGAAAGTGCTCAGACTGCTGGGAAAGAAAATAATTCAACAACAGCACTTTATTTAACTCAACGTCCCTAAAGTGCTTTAAATGAAGCCAGTTATTAAGGTCTTATAATTAAAGCTTTGCACAATTATAAAATAATTAGGGCCTGATCTTGTAATATTTTCTCTCTGGAGAACACACACATCAGATTCCCTTGGAATACTCGTACACTAGGCACAGCCTCTGCTAGGATTGATGTATCTGAACCAGCTTTGACAAAACTAGCCTGAGTACCGGGCAGCTGTAACAGAGCAAAGCTCAGAAAACACAGTGCCATCTTAAATACTTTGAAGTCGCCTCACACACATTTTTGAAGTCCACACTGTATTCTGTCACTGCAGCTACTCTGCTAGAAGAAGCCAGTGTAGACCATTTAAAACTGCAGTGCAGTTCTAAATTACTCTGATGAGCATTTCCCACAGTAATAATTCTAAGCCTTTAGTTTTCCTGACTGTCTACAGATGCAAGATACCAGTTCTCACACTATAGAAAAAACAACAGTATTTTAATAAGAAGAACTATGTCCAACTAATCCTTAGGGCTTTACTTACAAAAGTCAAATCAGAGTTAAGGAAGTGTAATTGAATTACCTTTGCTAACAGCTTTTATGAGCCACTGTGCTGGATTTGGCTGGAGTAAATTTTCTGTGTTTTGGACTTTTGCTGAAAACAGTGTGGATAAAGGATATATGTTTTCCTTACTGCTGAGCAGGACTTATGCAGAGTCAAGGCCTTTTCTGCCTCTCACCCCACCCCACCAGCGAGGAGGCTGCTGGTGGACAAAGTGTTGGGTGGAGACACAGCTGGAACAGCTGGCCCCAAACAACCCGAGGGATATCCCACACCATACGGTGTCATGCTCCACATATAAAGCTGGTGGAAGAAGAGGGAAGGTGGGGCAGACTTCTGGAGTGATGGCATTTGTCCTCTCAAGTCACTGTAACATGTGATGGCACCTTGCTCTCCTGGAGGTCGTTGAGCACTTTCCAGCCCATGGGAAGTGGTGAACAAATTCCTTGTTTTGCCTTGCTTGAGTGTGTGGCTTTTGCTTTGCCTAATGAACTGTCTTTACCTAAACCCACAAGTTTTCTCACTGTACTCTTCTGATTCTCTCTTTCATCCTGCTGCAGGGAGTGAGCAAGCACCTGCATGGTGTTTACTTGCTGACTGGGTTTAAACCATGAAAGTCCATTTCAGTGTCCAACCTGGGGCTTGTAGGGTTTGAGATACTGACAGATTTCATTAGAACATGCAAAATCAAATTTGTAGTTGTTATTGCTGTTTAGCTAATAATGGCCAGGCTCCCGTGCTTGCCATGGGGCTTGCTTGTCTTGCTGCGTATTTTAGTCTACTGCTGTTTTTTGCTTTTGCTGTTTGCCATCCTGCCGTGCTGATTATCATCTTATTATGCTCTGCTTGGGAACAGTTTGATAACAGTGATGGCCATGCACGTGGGCTTGGAGATGGCCAGGACATCACTGCTGTTTCTGTGCTGCTGTACTGCACAGGGTGGACACAAGTCTAAGGGACTTATATAAGCCTTAAATGAGCCCACATGAGAGCAAGACACCCCAAAGCACCTGTGGTCATGAACAGATCCACACCAGAGCAGGTACATCTCGAAGGGTCTGTGGCCACGGTTGTGTATGTTCTGCAGCAAGTGTACTCTGAAGGGATTGTGGCCCAGGGATAAACCCAGCCTGCAGCAGATACACCTTGAAGAATTTGTGACTGTGCATGAGGTCATGCTGGAGCACCTCAAAGCATT
>JAWWEU010000125.1:13410348-13634609 GCA_035583155.1 Acropternis orthonyx | reverse complement strand
ATCATTTTAAAAGCTTCACTGGGCATTTAAAGAATAATCACACTTCAAACGATGTCCTTATTTTACACCACAGAAATGGCTGCATGAAAATGTAGTAACAGCCTGATAAACAAAACTCGTGGTCCCCTGAAATGCTTTGGGAATAATCACTCTTGCATACAGATTTCACACAATGACATTAGACTTCAGTTTTATAAGTCAAAATTAAAATATTAGGAAATACAAGTTAATCTATCAATATCCTTTCAGAAATTATTAATGGTGCCTTATATAATGTTAGTACCAAGGCTTTGAAGATATATGATGCTACATCAAGGAGCTAACTATTGTTCTGAACCAGCCTGTGTATAATAGTCCCCCCACACACACACAAACCCCTCCCAGAAGGGACTAACTAGCCAGAGATTCAGGCAACTCAAAATGCATGCCAACCAAAACCACTTTTCACTGCCAAAAGTTTTCCCCAAGAAGTGAATAAAATTTTCCATAACCGTGGAAATGACTGAATTAAGTTTGGTAATAAAATAGTCATAACTACTTTTTATGTATGATTCAACATTACATTTCTCTACTGAAAAATATGGGTTGCATTAATTACATTAAAGGGAAGCTCATATTTATTATTCAATGAAACTATTAACAGTCTAAAAAACACAATATTTTAAAACACTAGGGAATATTTAATTCAATGTTTAAAGCATGAAATTTGCTTACTTTAACCTACTTTTCATCCTGAAAAATTATTTATATTAATACAGTTTAATCTTACAGAATTTCAATTACATATTAAATATATTGAGCGCATTTTGTATTGAATGTTGCTAATTATACAGTGGATATTTTGTAATTTAAATACCTTAGATTTAATTTTCATGCAGTTCTGTACATAGACTGATTCGACAACCACCAATCACAACACTACTAATGAGTTTAGAAGCAGTATACTTTTTCATGTTCTTTTCCCAGCAAGAAGTGTTGAGGCAATCCCATGTGTGTGATGCCCAGCATTTCACTGAGACTTCACTGAGATTCTCAAATCTCTGCTTAGCTTTCTGACCTTTTTTTAGGGTTACTACCTACACACATAAACTTCTCTACTGATGTTGGCTATTCTGTTGTCCCACTGGAATAAAGCTCTAAGAGGAGGTGAAAGCTGTGCAGAAAGCAGCTTTTCAGATAATACAAATTAATATAGCAAAGGCCTGAAATTATGAAAACTCAATGCCTGAATTTGCCCCAGTGAATTAAGAGAAAAGAGCCATGAGATTAAATATTCTTGGTGGGCTTCACTGATGAGAAAAAGCACTGAGCTTTCATGCCCCACTCAGCTTGGCATTGTATTCATGTCTCATTTGATTGCTACAGTAGATACATGGATGTTTACAGTAAAGCCTACAAGTAACATCTGCTTGGATCGTACTACTAAAATCCAACAATCCAACAGAAAACAATCTCTGGTTGTCAGCTGCCATTGTTGACGTTAGACCAGCACCTTCTCCTGTGTGGGAAAGATAAAAGTGAGGACAGGACGTGTCTTCCTGTCTTCCTCCAGCACTGTTTTGAAGAATGCGGTCACGGTGAGAGAACTGGTTCAGAAGATAGTCTGGAAGTTGAGTGTCAACAAGATGACATGGGGCCCAAACGAAATCTATCCCTTCTTTCCATCACACTATGAGTTTAAGTGTTGCTTCTGACTGGCTTCCTCCTGATACCTAGAAAATCAGGACAAGCTGAGATCTATAGAATTGGAGGTACGTTGGTGATGGCCCACAGTGAGAGAGGGGAATAAAGTGAGTTAAATTAAGCATTTCTTCCTCACAGCAAAGAAGGTGACTTGAAAGGATAGAGACATGTTAAAGAAACTTTACAAGATGTTAAGGGCAAGTAATTAGTTTTGCTTTTTCTTTATTTGGCTCTTTATACCATTGTGTTTATTTAAAAGTGCATCCTTCTGGGAAGATGATGAGCTAATACTGGCTGTAATTAAGCTGTGCTCCTCTGCCTGAAGTAAAGCCACTGAAGTCAATAAGAAACTTAAAGGTCTCATTTTTGGACCCATTTGAGAGGTGCTTATTCCATCCTGCACCATATACTTACTCATCTCTACTTTCTCCATCCATTTTTTAACTCAAGCTTAATATGAGGAACTCATGTAATTAGTTAATGTCTTTTTTTAAAAAAGACATTTATTATATGCACTGAATGTAAAATAAACTTTATTGCAAGGTTATGTCACAGTTTATTCAGAATAAAGCTAATGAGTTTTTATGTTTAAATTTTACTGTTTGCAATAAATTCTGCTCACGAAGAACACTTAAGTACAAATGCAGGCACCATTGTAATTTATTAAAAAACTGGTCAGTATCAAAATAGAAATATCAACAGCAGCACTCTTCTAGTCTGGCTTTCTCCATGAAATATGGAACAGCTAAAGTATTCAAGCAATTCCTCAAATTTATGTGCTGAAAGCTATTCAAATATAAAATAAGCACTAACAAACGGGCAACCTTGTCAGTTGCAATGCTAATAAATCAAATCCACCAAGGTAAGTTAGCTACATTTTCAGTGCAAGTGGATATATCATAAGAGTCTGATAATGATACAACTACCAGAAAAATAAATGTGCATTCTCTGACCTTGACAATAATTCACTAACAGCTTGCCTCACAATTTTTCTAACATTGAGGCACTCTTCACAGGCCAAGTGTTTATATTTCTGTGGATAGATTTTCATCTGTGTCATCACTATTGTATTAGAGATTTTAGTGCAGTATTAATTATAGAAAATTATAAATTTCAGGATAATAGACTACGAAACTGCCCAGGGGAATTTGGGGGATAGAGATCAGAAGAACAATAGGGCGTTTTGTTGTGTTGGTTCTTTTTTTCCTTTTTCTTTTGGAGTGCTAATATAATGCCTTTCACAGCATTTCACATGGCTCTAAAGCAACCAAGGCTGGATTTCCTTTACTATTTTATTACTCCCTAAAACAGCTAAAGGGTGGGATTGCTGCTGAGCTTGAAAGGAAGAAGCACCTTAATTACTGGACCCTTAATAAATCTTACCAACTTGGAAGAATAGTGACTTCAATAAGGGAAGATCAAAAGAATGCATTTTATTTTAGGTTGGTGAAATGGTAGGATATGCCCTTTATTTTTACTTTATATGTAAATTACAGACAGGAAGAAGGACTATTTAAGCTAGAGGATGGCCATGAAAAAAATTCAGGCTCAAAACTAGAAATGGAAGAATATAAATCTTGATGAGGAACCTAAGCAGTTAGAAGATGGAATTTGATAACTTCATGGAAAGAATTACAGGATGCAGTTCCAGAAGAGGCAAGAAACTGAACCGGCAGATTCTCACATTGTTTCTAATGTGAGCTTCAAAGAGAGGATTAGAGAATAATGCAGGTCCCTTTCATTCTCTTTAAACCTAACAGGCAGTAAAGGAGGACTTCTTTATTAATATTAGCATTCTGTTCCCTGGTGTTTGTTCTCATTTTTGGTAAGATGGTTTAAAACATGCACAATCAGACTTTCCACAACAGAAAGCAGTAGCTATCACTGCCACCACCATTTGTTCTGTGCTGACTTGTCTTTCCATGATCCTGTGCTGCCAAGAGGTATTTGTAGTCTGGAGCCCTGTCACTGGTCAGAATGTTCCCAGACTCTGCACTTAGCACTACGAGATGACCCAGAAGTATGAAACATCAAGGAATCATTGTGACCCACCACATCACTTTAGGGACCTGAGCTCAGGCTCAATGTACTTGAGGCTCAGACTTTGGAATCGTGTGTGTAGAGCAAGGTGCTGAGAGCCAGCCGTGGGACTGCTATCGTGTTGCCTCAGCACAGAGCGTGGATGTACATCTCATCTCCCTCTCTTGTCTCTCCACCCACAAAGCACTTTTAAGGTCAAGAAAGACACTGATACACTGTCAACCAAAAAAGCCACTCAAGGCATAATGGGATTCAATATCAAGACCAGCACCTCAGTCAGATGTACCTTCTCTAAAGGTATCTGTTATTAAAAAATGACATATAACCATTCATAAATCATATTGATTACAGTTGTTTTCAAAAAGCTAG
Source organism: Acropternis orthonyx (assembly GCA_035583155.1). Lineage (NCBI taxonomy): Eukaryota > Metazoa > Chordata > Aves > Passeriformes > Rhinocryptidae > Acropternis > Acropternis orthonyx. The sequence goes on along the minus strand of JAWWEU010000125.1, from coordinate 13,630,517 downwards.
AAAAACTTTGTGAAATTTATTTCCACTGCTTTTTGAAGAAGAAAAATGTGTAGAAAAAACATCTTATGTTTTAACTTAAAAAGCTATCTTCCTTTGGAAATAAACTTTAAGGCCAGTATCTCTGTCCTGACTGGAAATATATCAACATGTGCAACCAGCTTTGGGGATACGGAATGTGATTACATAGAGGGCTTGACTCACTTTACTATGATTTTTTCCCCATTGTCTAGAAATCTAAAGCAATGGGAGAAAGAAGGAAGAAAGTGAACTTATCTAATTATAAGATTTTACTTTTTTTTTAAACCATGTCAAGGAGCATTGCTTTTCAAGGGAGGGTTAGATTTTTTACTTTTCAGCAAACACATTTTTCTCTTGCAAAGTGCAATGTGTGTAGGAGTCAGCTCACGTAGAAAGTGGTTCCCTGATCAAAACAGATGGCATGCTGGCAGGGTACGTTTTAAATGGCAGAGTGTTGATGTTGAAAGATTTCAACAGCAGCTTCCATGACAGGGACAGAGACATAAATGACAAATACAAAATATAAAGACATTTCAATAACTTACCATCATATCACTTTGTAAGTTAATATTTCTCTCTCAGTTCTCAAGATGTTAGAGGAAGACTTCCTAGCTGTGGGTATGAAACTATATTCTAGCTCAATAAATCTCAAGACACTAATGAGGGTTCTATTTTTAGGACAATGAAGCATGAAAACTAAGGCTTTACTGGCATGGGGAAGGAATAAGAAGCTCTTGGAAAGGATTTTTGCAAAACTTGGTGAAACAGTGACCAAATATTTCCTCTACTGACTTACTGATCTCATCGAGTTCTTCTGAAAGAAGGTTTTTATTAGACTCTCTGAGCTTTTGTCACATGCATTTTAGTTATCCATTCATTAATTTGTGAGGCACAGTATATCAAAGTGCTCCAGCTAGGGAGTCTGTGAGGGCTTTTTTCACTGTGTGAATAATATTTTAATATTTTCCAAATGTTAAGGAGAAGTTTAACCAGAGAAATCATTTTAGATATCCAAATTTACTTAACTCCTGTCCTTGCTCTTTTCTCTTCAGTTCTCATTTCTTTTATATTTATCTGTAAGTCAATATTGCTTTGAAGATAGTAAGTCGTATTTAGACAAGTTCTTGATATTTTTTGTTCTCCAAACATTTCCTCATCTCCCCCTGTTTTCACTGTCCTTTTTTTTTTTTTTTTATGGCTGAGGGTAATATACCTTTCCCCCTAACCTTCTTACCAGTATTCAAATCTTTTTTTTTCCCCCATCAATCCAGATTCAGTTCTGAATCCAGCTGTCCATGCAACATTTACTACCAATAAGACAAGGCAGGGAGCTTTGCATTTTTGAAGCAGAAATAGAGAAATTTTGCCTTAACTCCTTGGTGCAGACAGGGATGCAAAAGATGGAGTGACAGATCTGTGAAGCAACAAATCATCAAAAGGAGATCAATGATTTCTTTTTCTTCTGCAATGAGAAGGTGTGCAGATGTCAGCTTGTACAGGAGGTACTTCCTGATCAAAATAAGTGATATATAGACAAGGAAAATTTAACATATTTTACAAGAACATTTTTCTCATAAATTAATCTGGGCAGGAACCTATGAAGAAGCCTGACATGAACAGCAGCATTAGGTAAATTCTTTGTAGCTTGCTCAAAGCAATAATGGAGGAAGAAGATGGGGAAAACATGAAAGCTGTTGAACTTGTACTTAATTGTTGTATCTGGTAATCCTTGTGGTCCAAAAAATGAACAGTGAACAGATTCTGTGCATTCTTCAAGACATTGGCTTTATGCCTTTGATAGATTATAGATGACCTTTTGTCACAGTCTGTGTTTTCTATGAAACAGATAAACACTAAATACTGAGTAATACATAGTAGTAACTAAGTAATGCATAATAATAGTAATACATTTTAAATACTAAAGAACATAATGGTCCCAATTTAAAATTGCTCTGAAAGACACATATATAAGTTACTAAGGAAGGCTGAATTCCTCTTCATAAGACAAAATATAATGTCTTTTCAGGGAGCTGCATCCCAGAAAGTGAGCTATGCCTGTGCACTGTTATCAAGTTGCCACCTATCACCACAATCACATCATTACTGAAGGGGAATGATAAAATACGGGGTGTTGTCTCACTCATTCACTATGAACACCAAACTGAAGTAAATTTAAAGGTGTTTGTAATTATTTGATATGAAGAAACTGGAATCATTTTGTCTATCAAATACTAATTAATTGATATTAATAAAGCAAGGTCAAGGAAAAGGAAAGTAATGAAACCCCTAGTTTTCAGTAAACTTCTTCCCACTTTCAATTCCAAAATTATTTGCTTATGGCTAATAAAAATATACAGCTACAAGCAACCTGAACTGTTGCTCTCCAGAGCAACTGTTAGCAGTTCTTAAATTCAGGTGTGCCATTACATAAATGTAAGTTTTTGCTTCTTTCTGTCTCTCTCTCTGTCTATATATATATATATACACACACACAAAAAAAAAAAAGTTGAATAAACTTGAAGTATCCTTGCCAAGTGCCTGCTTGGTAGGAGTTAGAACTGCTAACAAGAATTTTAGACAGATTTGGCTAGAATCAATCAGCTATGTGCAGCACAATATTAGACTTCACAGCTACATGCCTAACCAAGAATTCATACATTAGTTTTTAACAGACAGGTTTAAATATTTAGGCCTATGTTTCCAGTTTTGCACATAATTCCATTATTTTGGGAGCGGGGTGTGGGGGCTCGGGGGTGTGTATGCTCAGACTCCAAATAACAAGCCACCCTTTCCACAAGCCAGATCTGAAACCACAAAAATGGCACCCACACACTAGATTGCCAAAATCAGTACAGTCTTTCTCTTAAATGTTAAGTTTAAAAAGAAGACTTTGCAGACAATCTTGTGGAATGAAATTCAGTGAGAAGCTTTATGATACAGTTTTTTATTTGCCATTTCTATGCCAAATAGAAGTTTTATTTTATTTAAGCAAAAGGGGAATTAGTGACTGTGCTCTGGGTTTACTACAGCCAAGTGTCCTAAGAAAAAGCAAAGTACTTCCTGAGTAGAATTTAAGGCCAGAAAGGGAGGAAATCAAAGGCAAAAATAAAGTGTGTTTGCCACAAGTCACTGCAATTTATGGTCATAGTAATACAGTTTGGCAAGGTATCAGTATGTCATGAATTCCCCTTGAAAACCTGACTGTGCCAGTGTTCCATTCTTCTTATCAGGATTGTGTTCACTGTCTGCAGACCTCCCTTTCCTAGGAAGAGCTTAGTGATTCACACCACTGAGCTCTCTAGTTTGCCCTATCTTGTGCAAAACAGCTAACAGCTGAGAGAAGCCAGACTGGCAGCATTGAGTTTGTCTATCTCAAGTACTCAGAGTCATGAGTCACACTCCAATGTCCTGAGCTTTAGGGAACAATCTGAGGGATCCTCTTATTTGCCTTCTGGTCTTTGAGACTTAAGTAGTGTTTTAAGGCTTTTCTCTGCAAAACCAGAAAAGCTTGAACAGTAAGTAAATAAAATACAAACATAAGTCCTGAATTTACTCACTTCACTTTAATAAAAACACAATGCATCTAAAGGCTAGAAAATGTCAAGGTCTGGTTATTATGCTAACCTGTTCAACTTCAGGCAGCACCCATTCTAAAAGAGGGGAAATGCAGCAATCTGGGTATTGCATCCCTCACACTTCTCTGTGAGAGAGTGAACTGTTAGCGAAACAAAAGCAGCTGGCAGCTAGCAGTAGGGAACAGCTAAAACAACCAGTGTGGGACAAGCAGAGAAATACAAGAAAGGAAAGAAAAAGCTGCAAAAGCCCCAAAACAAACCAGAAAAGAACACAACCCTGATAATTGTTCCTAACATTTGCATCTTGATCTAGAAAAGTCTGACAGAGTAACCACACAATAACTTTGAGAGACCTAGAATTCCAGGGTGTTAGCTGAATGATACCAAGTTCCCTGGGATTGAAGACCAGTGTTAGGAAAAGCTCACTGTGTAAGTCCTGGTTACATAATAGTTACAGCTGCTTCTGCTATCAAATTGTAGAAAAGGTTAGTGCCTATTTTAAATTGGTCAGCATCATTTGTGCTACAGCTGGCCCCAAGATCATGTGGGTCAAGATGAAAGGGCACTTAGAGGTGCTTCACTTCCAACCACAAGCTGCCCGAATTGGACAAGACTGAGCCTCTGACCCACAATCATCACAAACCACTCAGCAAAATGAGTCACTATACTTGTTACAGTGGCATAAACTTCTTGTTTGCTTATTGTACTGTTATCCAAACATTCTGTCCACTCAGCCCTAAAATTTTACTTGGCAGAAGCCTGATTCAAGATTTTGAAAGAAAACAACAGAAAAAATGGAAGACAATAATGGGAGATACACAGAACCACACACCTGGCTGGCAGAGCCATTGTCACCAAACAGATGTGTAGTCAAGCCATTCAGAAACGAACTGGGTGATGGCACCTGCTGACAAGTTCATCATTAGCCATTCTCCCAACAGTTTAATACGATGACATCCTGATAATGAATGAATCATCCAGAAAAAAAAAAAAAAAGAAAACCAATAATATTAGTTAAAGGGAAGTGGGAGTAGAGAGGCAACACTATACAAACGGAATCCCAATCAACATCTGGAGCAGAGAAACACAGAGAAAGAACCTGTTCACCTGGCAGGTGGAAATGGAGTGCATGAATATAAGAATGCTTGCAAGTCAATGCATGGAAACAACGAAACACACTTAAAAACATACTCCCTTACAACAGCTTTACACCTCTAGAAGAGACTGATAAATTCCTTGAGTATTACAAGACCTAAGCTATGTCGAGACTGAGATGCTAGCACTCCACAGGCTGATTTGACCCCTAGCTCCACAGCATCATATGGGAGACAACTGCCAGAGAAAATGGACTCATCCCTCTTTAAAGAGGGCAGCTAACATGAACCAATGGGATAAAAAATATTCCCAGGCAAACAATAGCTTCATACATCATGGTGAACTGAATGAAATCAATAGATGTTGCTGTTAAACCAACATGAAGAGAGCTATGTTTCACTGTTCCAAAGCAAAAACATGTTAAGGATGTCATAATTTAAAAAATAAATACTGTACCTGTGAATTTCTTGACCAGAGAAACCAGAAACATACCTTCCTCTTCACCCTTTACCTCAGAAAAAGAACTGAAATCACAAAGCAGCTCAGAGCTAACAGTGAACCGTAAGCCGTTTAAGTATTGCCCAAAATAATTTCCATGTTCACAGACCAGTTGTAAAGAAGAAAAATACCCAGGTTCTACCATATTAAACCCACCTTATTTCTATACTACGGTACAACCAAGGTTATTTCTTACACTTGAGCAAATGCAACCCCCACTTTATAAAGAGATATTATCACTGCTGCTCTAACACTATTGCAGCTGTATTGTCCTGCTGGCTCTAACTGGAAAAGGGCATATTTAGCACCATAACAATTGACTCTCCTTACAGCAAAGTCTTGTGCCTTTATCTTCCGTGGGTGAACATATACTGATAATCTGAAAATTGTAAAACTCTCGCTATGAAATACCCATTCCTATTTGTCTGACATAATAACACTTTCAAAATTACAGGCATCATGAATAGATTAATCTATGACAAAATACTCATTCAAAAATAATTTGATGGTCCAGGGATCTTCAAAAAGTTCCACATATTCTGCAATCTATCTTTTAAAAATGCTAATTTTATAACCTAAAAACTGAATTCTTTTGCTGTGTACAGCACACAATACGCATTGACTACCAGACAAGTAGGCTATTACAAAGAGACGTTGTTCATGGCTTATAGTACATAATAAGTACTTACAATGACACAATATATTGCTCTGATAAGATTATAAACACAATATCAGAAGAAAATCCATAAAAATCTAATTATGCCCACAAAAGTTGCAGCATGAAAAGCTAGCTGAGGCATTTGGACAAAAGGTTTGAAGTTAGAATTAATTTTAAACATAACACTACTGGTGGACTTAATTCCTAGAGAAATTTAATTTTAAAGTTTTACTACTATATTATTATTAGAATAGAACTCCAAGGCCAAGAGGCTTTTAGTATTGCTTTTAATTTAATACAGATATTTAGTACAAACCCAGCTCAGGTTAGTAGAAATAGGGAAATCAGATGTTTAAAAGCTTAGTGATTGAAAGTTACCTGTAACATAAGTTAGTCTGAGGCATTGCAATGCAAGAGGTATTTCAACTATCACCTTTGAAAAGCTGGGAGCAGGGAACTACAAAAAGCAGTGCACAATCCAAACTGCAGGAAAGAATAACAGTATGAACTCACCATGAACTGACACAACCACAAAATTCAAGTGCTCTGCCCAGATTGCCACAATGACCTCCTTGGACCCATATTAACACAAAGGACCTGATGCATAAATTTTTCTGTCATGCCAGCAAAATGATACAGGATTTCCACTTCTCTATCATGACCATGACCTCACATAAGTAATGGTAAAGGGTCTGGGTGACCAGCTAAACACAATGCAGAACACAGATCCTAAAATTAACTTTTCAACAGGCAGACTACCCCTATATGTCTTCATCTGTTCAGCTGCTACAGGAGTCAGCTAGAGAAAGAGAACAATATTACAACCTGGGTAGTATAGGGATGATATGAAAAATGTATTTGGAGACTCTTCTCCTTCCCATCAGAATCAAGGAAGAGGATAGCATATATGAAGGAAAACAAATACCTTGCCAAGAGACAAGTTTGTTAAGTTTTTAACCTTAAGTGCTATGGAGTCAAACCTATTAAAGGCAGTGACAAGATTTTCATTGACAAGATGACTGAGTGCTAAAATCTCAACAGGACACAAGTGGAAGAAATCCAGTTCTTTGTTCTATATGGTAAACATCAAGATCTCCAAGATGTGTAAGTACAGATATAGATTTCTATATATATTTATATACACAGAACGAGGAGATATTTATTTATTTGTTTGTTTGTTTGTTTGTTTGTTTATTTATCCTGATAATAAGATTAAATGTGGACATTGAAGTCTCAAGAGAAAATGACAGAATCTAAGCAGAAAATGGAAACAGCAAGTCAAAAGGTGAAGCTGAGTTCTCTGCAAAGGCTGATAGCTCAGAGTGTAGTGCTGAAGGAGGTTTCAAACAAAAAAAAAAAGATTCAGTGAAAGTGATGGATTATATGTGCAGAATCTTGCCATGGTATTTCTAAATTTTAAGAACACTTTTTTGGAAAGACTACTAAAAACAGAAATAACCCAGTCAGGAACGAGCAGTGAACATGCTACAAGTGCAAACAAAATCTGACTGCATTCCTGCCACAGTACTCTGTGGGGGGAAAAAAGAAATTAAAAAAATAAGAAAACAAGCAATGAAGGATTTGTTTATTTAATTTTTACCAAACAGATATGCTTTATTTAAAACATTGGAGTCCCTCTGTCATACTATGTTCTTTCTTCCTCCTGCCTATCACTCTATTATCACTTATTATCATACAACTTTATATATAAAATACAACTAAGATGCTTTAATAAGATCCTAGCAGTGGGAAATTTACGTATATTACTCAAGCAATATGAAGACTCAGAATAAATTCTTCAGAGCTATCAGAAAGTAGGTAAGAAGCTGAGGAACTAGCTGTCACACAGCCAGGTAGTCTAATTCTCCTTTCAATTTCACTTTTGAGAACCTATGCTGTTGCAAAAAGGAAGCTGGTGAAAAATGTATTCTGTAGTCTGTGATACCCAAGACTGAAAACCTGCAGAGAGAGAAAGGAAAGCAGAACAAAGTTGAAAAGAAGAAAAGGAACTCTAGTTATTCTCCTTTTGACAGGCAGGGGGAAAACAAATGAAAAAAAATAAAAATAAAAAAAAAAGATAATAGGAAAAAGTAGGGGGCGGGGGTTGGGGGGAGGGATGGAAAAGTAGGATACAAGGATACAAGGAAAAGAAAGATGGAAAAATCCCTTTCTCCAGGAGATATTGTGAATAACAGTGGGCAGACACAATTGCCTGTTATAGCTGGCTCTGATTTAGGATGTCTCTTTCAGAACAATAAAAGTTAAAATTACTCTTTGTTTCTTTAAGATTAAGGTTATGTTCTACATACATATGCACTTAAGCCCACACTCACCAAACATCTACCTCAGCCATAAATGTCAAGGCTTTGTTGTTTCAAGAAGTTGCATTGAGAATTAGATAAATACAAGACTCCTTCAGAAGAAGAGCATAAAGCTCTGTTTACTCTCATGTTATTCACAGACAAATCCATGTTGAGTAGGTTTAGGCTGAACTCTGGAACAAATCATCAAGGAGACCCTTCCATAGTCTCAGCACACATTTAATATTGACAAGTCGTGCATCAATAAGGCCAAACATTTCACCGTGCAGAGCAGTGTCAAACACAGAGCTTCCTGCCTACTGTGAGTCTAAGAGCCAATGATTTCAACAAAATCACACCCAATCAAGCTTCCTGTTGGACAAGTAGATCTAAAGTTCGCCTACATTTGGGAGATGTTAACTTTAAGACAAAATAAAAAAATTAAAACAGAGGCAAAAAGTCTCTTTGCTACACACTTGTGACTTTAGTAACTGTATTCATCAGCAATAAATGCACATGGTGTTTAGATGGTCACATTATTGCAGCTCAGTGGTTTGCTTATCAAGAGAGACATGATAAAGTTTCGTTTGCATTCAGTTTTTATATTACCATTTTCTTGCTACAATACTACTTTATTCAAAGTAAAAAGCAAGAATGTATAGCAATATTTACCTTAATTCGTCTTTTCTACTTGTTTCCTTCGTCAATGCTGCCACCTTCTGATAGTCAGAAGCGTCACCAAGTGTCACAAGTCCAGTGCTTAGGTTACAGCGCTGTGGACAAGTTCAGAATTGCAGAGTTTGTGGCCCTCAGACTCGGGAACCCTCTCTTCCCTCCTCTGTCCCATCTACTTCAGTGGGATTTTCACATGCAGGTGGACGAGAGAATTTGAAGGATATAAATTTGTAACACATCAAATGTTTATGAGATCAAACTTGAAAGATGCTGGAGCTGACGTTTGTTCGTCAGTCTGGTTCTAATTTGACCACAATCCCAGTTCACTGAAGCCATTGAGGGGTTCTGGGAGTTGCTGGAAATTACACTTTCTGCCTTTTTGCTCTAACTCCTGGAAAACTTACCATGGACATTTCTTGTTTTCGTATTAGCCCTTATTTACTGTTTCTGTGCCATAACATAGTTTCCCATTCTAAGTTCCTGGGTCTCTCAAAGTATTGTTGAGCCTTTTTGGTTTAGTCAACTGTTTATCTGTTCTATCTGTCAAGGTCAGGGTGACCTGGGTAAAGACAATGGTTCATACAGATGGAAATATTCTCTTGAAGGATATTAAATGCTGACCTACAACCTTGAACTGAACTCTCCTCATTAGGAAAGCTGCCAATTTAATATGCACTGATACCCTTAAAGATTTTTAGCACAACTCACTTCATTTAATAAATTCACAGGCATTGACATTAGTTTGGGGGGAAACAAAAAAAAAAAATTCACAATTTCATAGAATTCCAGAAATCCAGTTTTGTGGAACATTTTTCCTACTGAACATAAACAGGTACAATGTTTGGATGGTAAACAGAACAGTCATATTTTATTAGAAGTAAAAAAAATCTATTTTTTTTCTTTTTTAATTTGTGTTAAAAGACATGTCTACATCCAAAGCAAGAAACCAAACTTCATAGCCAATGGTCTGTCACAGCTTCCTTTGCAGACTCCCACAGCTTTCAAGAACAGGCCATGTTCATGTACAGCAAGCACGATTTTCAAGCTTAACAGAGTGAGCACAGACAAAGAAATCATAGATACTGTAAGATGATCTTACTCCAAACTCTTTCACTGGAGTAAGAACCTATACATAACTTTCTTAGACTACAGTTAAATGTCCCAGCCTATTGTCTACTGAAATAGAATCAGTCATTCCCTCTCTTTCACTCAGGGGTCTAATGAATATTTAATGCAAAGTGGAACTGCTCTGATCTGACTCCAGAGCAGACAGATATTTTAAACGGCAGTCTCTCATACCCCAGGCAAGCGGCCTGATCACTAAACCACTGGTTAAACAGGATGCCCATGTGCCTCACTATGTTGAGGGTCGGCATCAGTGAGTGTTGGCCTCCAGGTGAAAAAGGCAGAGAAACTATCACTTCATGAATGGTGGAAACATTCAAGCAAAAAAATCCCCAGTCTTTTCAGCATTTGACATTTCTAGGCATAGCCATGTGTAAAAATGTACTTGATATGTGGAGTTTATTGAGAGAAATCTAGGCAGTCCTGGGATTGGCCAGCTTCTTGGACCTAGATTTTGGATTAAGGTCCCAAAATTAACAGTAGCAAAAACTATCATGTCTAAGACATAAAACAGTACAATACAGAGAGAGCTCTTATGTGCCATTTGCAGTTCCAGAGGCAGCATGGCTCTCCCCCATGGCACTGCACCAAAGGGAGGTCTGCTGAAAGGAATTCCTTTTAGTATAGTTCTTTCCATTTTGTTTCATTTTATTGTTGAGAATATGTTCACAAGGGGCTCAGCAGTATAATATGGTCCACGTGGCTTTAGGTTTGCATATGCAGCTATAATGCACAACAATATGATTGCCTGTGGCTTGTTGAACATCTGCTACTTTGGTGAATTACTTTAACAGCCCAATAGAACAGTGCACTCCATTGGCTTTTAAGTGCTTTACAAGACATCTAGGAAAAGAGGTTACTTACTTTCACAGTTCATCAGAGCCAAAATTCCTAGGTTGTATGTCATTAAAATAAAATCTCAAAGTTTAACAAATTGAAAACACCAGATAAGCTTTTAATACCATATACTGAAAATGGCTTGTGACACAGAAATCATCTTAGTTGAGTACATCTCAATACACACTGATTATTTTTACAGGAAATCTTCTGGAAAAGCCACAACTCCACATGAACAGCCTATCAGTCCTGCCAGCTGGCTCATCATATTAAGAAATGGAGAATAAAACATCTATAGATTTTTAGGTCATTTTAAGATACAGTGTGAGTGCAAACCTGTGTTTACTGCATAACCAAAATTTCTCTGACAGAGAATGCAGGTGCAGAGTCAGCTGCTAGAAATGTTTACACTGTAATAAATTTCCAAGATTAGTAGTATTCCTTTTAGAAATTACAAGTAATACTCATTTTTAAAGAGAAGCTTCCACAGAAGTTTTCTGAAAGGTCTGTATAATAGCCAACAGCACTATTTAACTCTGGGGACTTAAATTACTCTACAAATTCTTTATTCCACGCATTTTAAGCTTATTTACAAAGGGTGGATTCTACTCTTGAGTAAAACCTTTTAGATGCAAAGAAATACGTGGAATACTCCCAAAGAAAGGTATGCAGTCACTTGAATAATAGTTACAGAAGAGAATAGAATAGTGCCAGACCAAAGGAAGAAAAAAAAAGCAAATCTCTCATCTTATGGGTCAGTAGTGTGTTAAAAAAAAGCAAGGCATGTACAGTATGTTCACAGAATGCCATGGAACACAAAAAAACCCTGATCCACAGATGTCAATGACTACTGAATTAGGTCTAAAATATGTCATGTGAAGGAAAGCCAAAAGCTGCAACACTCATCCTTGAGAACAAACTCCTGGAATTTCCCTGAAAAAAGGGTTTTAATGTTATGTCAGTATTTTTGACACACTCACTCACATTATTCTTTGAAGATACATGCTTTTATTATCCAATATAATTAGTATAGCTGAAGTGTACAGTAATGCCATAAAATAGTGAGCTGCAATATTATAATATTAAGGTACACAAACCCATTGGAAAATATATGTATTAACTTCTTTAATTGCCTTTAAATTATACTTTTTTTTTTTTAGGACACATATCTTCAGAGTTTTTTGCTTCAGATAAAAGATAGTAATTTCCAAAAGGTTTTTATAAGAATTACAGTTCACTGAAATAGCTTTGGGAGAGGGATGTGACAGCTAGGCAGTGAACCTAAATATTCTTGCTTTAGAAAAGGGGATAGGGTTCCCCAAGCTTTACACATTTGATTTATCTTTTCATACCTAACAATATGTAGAGAGAAAAAGGATTGTACAGAAATGGGATTTTACCTGTGGAAAAAAAAATATGCTCAATTTAAAAATGGAATGAGGTGGAAACTAACATAAACAGAGATGGCAACAACTGAAAATCCATATCGTAGCAGTACAACAGTGATATCAGATAGTGAGTGCAGATTATGAGCTCTCCCTCATGATGGCCAGTAGCATCTCACAGAAGGGAAACTCACCAGAGTATCCCTGTGAATAACAGCTCATTATTGCAAGGCAATAACATGGCAGCACTAAAAAGAAGTTACCCTGAAAAGCCTGCTGTACTGGGAAATGTATTCATACCTAGCTCCTTATGCTGCATTTCTCTTCCAGCAATATATTTTGGGAGATCTCCGTACTGTATGGAACCAAAGAGGAAGTTGCACAACCTGTTGTTGAGTTGTAAGATAAGGCTGCAACGTGTAAATGAAAATGTAAATGCAAAAAAAAGGTAAAAATGTTTGAAGTAATTCTAGTCTTTATAAGATTATACATACTATAATCTATATAAGTACCACTAGCAACCAGAGTATACCAAGAGCCAGGCTGTCTCTAGGATAACTCATAGCTCTGAACTTGAGTATTTACCTGAAATATTTATGGTAAAAACATCACAAATAAGCCTATTTGCTTCACATTCATTCTCACTATCATTTGTTTCTGTGGTCTGATCTATGCGAAGAATTCAGCAATGTACATTTGCCACGTGGATGGAAGGGAACCACGGGGAAAAGTTGAGCTGAGCAGTCCAACTGCATCTCCCTCCGCTGTAAAAAAGAACTCAAATCAAACAGAGCTCAAATCAGCACTTCTACAGGAAACAGTCTTCAAGATATTACCATTATTTCTGTGTTCTCTGATCAAGACTAGACCTGTGAAGTCTTCCTTGTGCTCACAGACTGAACTTTTCAGACTACTACTGCAACTTTGTGACTATGAAGAAAAATTATGATGGAGTGATGATGACAATATAGTGTCTTCTATCTGAAACCGCAGGTAGCAAGGTACCAGGCACACAGAATCAGTAACCCAGGTGTATGAAGTGCCTCTGTTGTCTCAAATAAATTGCCGTTTTTTGAAACCAGTACCACCTTTACTTTGTATAAGGACTAACAAAAGAAACTTCTTCTGAGGAGCAAAGAGAGAGTAAAAAGTATAGTGGAAGAGAAATATGAAAAACTGAGCAAGAAGAGAAGACTTGCACCAACAATTTTCTAAAAACTCTTATGGATCACCAAGTTTAGAACTGCATTGCCACTAGATGTACTAGCACTGAGAAAAAAAAATAAAAAATTTTAAAAAAATACTTCCAGTGCTTAAATAAGTCTAGTGTTATTTCGCCTTTGCCTCTCCTCCCAGGCCTTCTGTTGTGTTGGCTTTTGCTGTATCCAAGTAACAATCTCTGATCTCACTCTTTGACTGTTTTTTCCTCAACAGCTATTTGTTCTTTTCAAACCTTATGTTGCTCCCCAAATTGGTTGCTTTAGCTGTTTGCTAAACCTCTGGAAAAAGAAAAGCAACAGTCCCCATTACCAGGCAACATCCAGTTTCTTTGCTGTGAGGTGTGATGAGGTACAGTCCTGCTGTCACTGCTGCTCACAGCACTTGGAGCTGGCAGGGAGCAGTTAGTCTCTTTACTTTGTTCTGATAGCTATTTTGTAATTAAATCAGGTAATATCAACTTTCTGCAGCTTGATTTCCAGGCAAAATTCACAGCAGCAACAGGCCAGACAAAAGAACTTAAGTGTAATTATAGTAAGGTTATTAGATTAACAAGGATTGCATGAATAAAGTGGTATATCTAAATAAAATTTCATCCTTCAGCACACAAGGTGATTGCTTTTGGCATCACAAATAAATAATTTTTTCTTTTCATTATTTTTTTTTCTTTTAATCAAGTGCCTTGTTCACATCTTGGTCAATGGAGCTTAGAAAATAAGGCTGGGCACTGCAGCCTACACAGATGGAGAGTTCATGGTGGGTCTCCCCATACCTTGTGCACAGCCAGCCTAACCCCAGAACTTCTCAAGCCTCAGGCACTGCCTGTGAAAGTGAAAATCAGTCCATTTTCCATTCTTCTAGGTGGACACAATTTAATGTTTAAATTTTTTTGGTGAAATCCTAAAACACAGAGCACCACTAACAGAAAACTTCTACCTCTCTTTAAAATGCTTTATGCAGTCTGTATGGGCTTAGCAAGATGAAGGGAATGTCTGTGACGATGTGATTGTAAAGGTTGTAGATATTTCTAAGCCCACTACAAACCACCAATACCACAGTAGCAGTTTGAGCACAGCAGTCTCAAGCTCCAGAACAGGTTAATTTACCCATTTTCTCAGGCTCTGAAGTAAAGGCAAACCCTAACAATCCCAAATGACATTGCAGATCCTAAACTCCCGCATGCAAAACTCTTTACAGTCTGAAAATATCTCACTGCTCACAGAGACGATATCTTGCAGCATAGAAACAAGGCTTCACCCATTAGTTAAATCACTCCCTTCCTTCATATCCCTTTGTATGAATTGCACCAGACAGATTCTGCCTGTTCCTGAATGTAGGCTGTGAACACTAATCAGATCTCCAAAGGGGCCTTTGGGATGATTGACGGGGAAGCCCTTAATAAAGGCTTTCTGGTTTTGGCAGGCAAGCAAGAGAGCAAGCAAGAAAAGGAAGCAGCTTGAGTTATTTGAAATGCTGAGGTGGAGGCGTTTGATAAACTGTGATGGGAGAGATGTTTTCTGAGCCCCGAGTGGAGAGCAGCTGCAGGGATTCTGATGGGCATGATGAAATGGCCATGGAGTAAGTGGATAAGTCATGATTTTCCATTCTTGTCATTGGCAGAGAAGAGATGTATAGAGTACAGTCAGCAAAAAACAGACGAACAGAACCATCCTAAATTCCAGGGAAACAAGAAGCCTGGAGACCTCCCTGTATATTTTGAAGGTTATGTCTGAAATGCTTGCATGGTCACAGTCATTGAGGGGGACACTGTTTTCAGAGCTCTCACTGAATTCTGTGGTAGATTTCTAAAGACATGAGAGGAAGAGAATTCATTATTTTGCTTCCCTGTACTGTAAACAATAGAAAGGCTAGTGAAAATACTCGGAGCATTTCAAGTAACAAGTGACAGGACAAGAGGAAGCAGCCTCGAGTTGTGCCAGGGGAGGTTAAGGTTTGATATTAGGAAAAATTTCTTCCCTGAAAGGGTTATCAAGTACTGGAAGAGGTTACCCAGGGAATTGATTGAGTCACCATCCTTGGAAGTATTTGCAAGGCATGTAGATGTGACACCTAAGGACATGGTTTAGTGGTGGACTTGGACTGGGTTAATGGTTGGACTCCATGATCTTAGAGGACTTTTCCAACCTAAATAACTCTGTGATTCTGTAACAGTACCAAGGCAATAAGGCACTGAAAATCACTGAAGAAATGGTCCATGAAGAAGCAAAGAAATGCTCACAGCATCAAGGCTGCTGAAGAGTTTCTCAAAGTTGTATTACAAAATAACCTAAGTCATTACTCCAGGCCAAGAGGATTTAGAATATGTCATCTTGATTAACTTGAATAACTCACAGCAAACAGAAAGATCTGAGATCTTCCCTCAAGTTTTAACAGTGGGAACAGAAACCATTTGATAACACTATGCCACAGAAGAACAAGCAGCAAGAAGATGAAAAAAGGGTAGGGAAAGATGTTGGCATTACATTTTACCAGTTTTTGTAACAATGAAACTCTTACTTTGATGCATTCCTAAAAAAAACCACAGTCTTATTGAGACTTCAGTAGATCTACTGATCAGCACTATTACTGTACATACAGCATGAGGGTTAGAACCAAATTCTGTGGTGCTGGCCTCAAGTGTGCTTTCAGAACTCTCCTACTCCAATGCTGGAATAGATACCCTAATTTTGCAGTATTAGCTGTGGCACTGAGTGACCACGTACATGTGTCACTAGCAGGGCAGTTGGTTTACTTCTCACAACACCAACAGACACTACTTTGCTTAACCAGCCCAGGAGTGGAAATAAGTGATGTTTAACCAGTGAAGGTTTATTCAGACTTCATTTGGCAAAAACAGATGGAATTTGATTTTCTCACAACTATTAAGTGCCGAAAATAGCTAAATTGTTGCTATGGAAGTGGGAAGGTACAACAACCAAATAACATACCAGACTAATAGTCTTGAGTCTCACATACAGATTCACCACAAATGGCACATTATAGTAAATCTCATAGGACGATTACACCTAATTATATAAGGAGAATAGGTTACTGTAGCTATATAACCATGTTGCTTTGCTTTCCTGAGCCAGTTCCATTATGCAAGACAAAAATGGCAAGGTATACATGGCACAACATTCATATTCCATGTGAAAGACATGAGACTACTGCTAAATTATTTTATTAGTAACCAGTCAAGTTTTCCCTCAAGCTTGAGTCTTCATATTATCTCATTAATGCATCTTCCAAGCTTTATACCTGATTTCTTTGTGCTTGTTCACAGAGCAATTACAGGTTCTGCTCTCTGACGTGGCCTAGAAAGGGGTTTACTTGGTTCCTTTCAAACATTGGGAAGGGATAAAAAAGAATTTAGAACATAGAAAATAACAACATTGGGCATAGTTCAGTCTCAAACTATTCTGTTCAGCCTATAATTTAATTCCCAGTACAGATCTGTACTCAGTGACCCAAAAAGTCTAGCCTCCATCCATGGAATTTTGCTACTAACTTCACAGGGATTTCACCTGAAAGAAATAAGTTATTTCACCAGATTCAAAGGCTGAGGTGCAGAGGGCAAAAATACTCATTGAAAATTCAACAGATGGATCACTTCTAGAGACAATCAAATTCACCCAGATAACCTCAGTTTGTCCTAGTTTACGACCTAAATTTAATGAAATCTCAAGTAAAGCTTCACATCAAAATGTCACAGAAAAAACACATACGTGTTCAATGTTTGGAACTTTAATGAATGGTGTTATCTTAGAGGATCTATCTTACTGGTACATAAGATGAATCTTTTCTTATTTTGACAAGTAATATATTTTGAACTTGATATTAAGACCTGTTTAGAGATAGAAAGTTTTAGCTGGTATCTAAACTAGCTGAAACAGTATTTACATTTTTCCAGTGGTGTA
Source organism: Acropternis orthonyx (assembly GCA_035583155.1). Classification (NCBI taxonomy): domain Eukaryota; kingdom Metazoa; phylum Chordata; class Aves; order Passeriformes; family Rhinocryptidae; genus Acropternis; species Acropternis orthonyx. The sequence goes on along the minus strand of JAWWEU010000125.1, from coordinate 13,613,216 downwards.
CAATGGAATCATTATTAAGAGATGAGTCACATCTTGGAATCCCTTTATACATTTTTGACTGACATTTTTAAATGCTGACTTCTCTAGTTAATGAGGAAAGTAAAAGAAGTGATTAAGAATATAACACTAACTTTATGGATTTAGGTTTCTTCTTGAAATATCAATTGGCAGCTAAGATTTACCAAGTACCATGGATCACGATTCCAAGACATTCTGAAATATGGACAATATTCTTGAAAAAAAGGTAATCAAATTTCCAAAATTTCTGTTAATCCAATTTGTTCTGTGTGCATGGAAATTTTTCAGCTGAAAGTTATTCTTCTCTATAAACATTTTCTCCTTTGTTAAGAAAAAGAAAAACAAAAAAAAAAAATCCAAGACCCCAAAAAACATCAAGGGGAAAAAAACCCCTGTTTGATTTTCTGTATTAGACTTATCCATTCCTATTCCCAATCCTCTGCCAAAATTTTCATATTTTCTAGCATAATTCATATAAGAATATTATCTAATATAATAAAGTTCCTGTTACCTTACATAGTATATTATTCTTATATATAAATCTATGTATAAGAATAAATGTATTGTTATGTATATAATTTTACACATAAATGAGAAATTATTTTATTTACACAAATATTATAAATGTCACGTTATAGTTATTAAATGGTCTGTTTTAGTTCATCAGTCTATAACATATACTGCGTAAAACTAAATAACTTTACTATGTAAAACTATGTAAAGCTTTTGCTCCTTAATCCTATTCATGGTTCTTTTGTAAATTTGAAAGTATCTATAACTCTCCTGTTCAGCTCAGCTCTCAGCATAATACCATGCTGTACCTCCAGTCCAGCTACCTGATTTGTTTGAAAAAGTACAAAGATCAGAGAAGGTGGAATTAGAAAAATGATGATACCAATCTTATATAAGTGGGGGTGACGAGGGGGAAAGGATGGGGCAATATGGAACTTTGTAACAACAAACTAACATATTAGCAGTGATTTCAAATTATAGTAATTTTTTTATCCTGCTTTAATATTCTGCGTATTTTTAAAAGTTTACTTTGGAAATAAACTCCATGGGGTTCCTGGCAGAGCTGCTCTGCCACAACAGTTTATACCGACCATCTGTGGTGTGCCAGAAGCTTCCCGAATGTTCTGCCACCTGACTCAAAATCCTGAAGCTTTTCACATTTTTCTGCCAATTTTCATCCATACTATGTCTGTTTCCAACACTGAAAACCTAAAAAAGCAAAATATATATCTAAAAGATGCAAAGGATAGTAAATTCAGCCACAGTATCACGGCCAAAAGAAAAGACTGAAGACCACAGTGATCTGCATCTGTGGGCTTTAGTCATCGGAGACAGTGGCATACTTTGAAAATAGAGTTGTTAAAGAGCAAGAGGGCTCCTGCCTTTTCTAGAGACACAGAACATGCAACACTTGGTGTCATTTCCTTTTAGTACAAATAATGTCAGGCTGATTTCTATTTCTGTAGGTGACCAAAACCTTTTTCCGTGACCACAGACAACATTTCTTCTGTCACAGTTTTGGTTTCTCACATGTAAAGCATAGAAAATATAACTATACTTTGATAATGTTTGGTCAATTTGCAACAAATGAAGACCCTCTTCTGCAAAATACAGCAGATGATCAAAGAAAGCACAAGAGAATAAGGACACTAAAATAATTGAACTGCTATTCTTGTCAACAGCAGGAAAGGCCATGATTCAGGAAAAGATTCAAATTTATGCTGCATGGAAATGGACTACCAAAAAACTACGAAAGTCTAGGATGATGTGTTAAAAGCATATAGAAAAGCAGCAGTAGAACCATCAGAAGCCAGTTTGCCTCAAAATTCATGTGAGCAGCTCTACAATAATTTCCTTTTCAAGAGCTAATAATAAACCCCTATGCAAGATTTGGTCCAGCTGTTTCTGTACAATTCTATTAATGTCAGACACATGCTGAAGCATCTAGATTCAGATTTTTTTTTTTTCTGGTTAAGCTATATTTTAAATCAGATTATAAAAACACTGTCCACTAAGACAACATTGATGCCACAAAATAGGTAGCTACAATTTATGAATATCTTATAAATCCTTCTGACATTTGAGTAAGAATATCCAACTGGCTCTTATGAGTATTGAGTATCTGCCTAGTAAGCATTCAAAAAGCACTGTTGTTTTTGAATCAGGATGCTGTCAAGTACTGCTTCCTGGCCACTTTCAGCACAGCAAGCTTCTTTTACAGGCCCAAATGACTCCCTAATTGTCATTGTCCCAACACCAACCTGTTGAGTCTGCAACTGTCTTTCACCTGGGCCCCCGAGGACAGATTTCCCAGAGCCCCCAGACAAGCCCTTCTAGTAGTAGACCCTCTCTACTCTTGAGCAACACTAGCAACATAACTTGGAGGGGAAAAAGGTGGGATGGGTGTCATTTCCTAGGCCTTGATGAAATAAGCCTCCTCTTTCAAGTGTGATCAGAAAAGGGCTGCATCCCATATTGTTTTGCCATGGTATGACCCAAATCAATGTCTGCTTCTAACAGGGATGTTGGGATCCCATTGTTTGAATGCTTATCTCTGACTGGGTCCTGCAGAAACTTTCCAGCCATGCTTTTCAAACAACATATTTGAACAAATTAAAAAAAAAAAAGGCAAATATATATTTCAAGCACCTATTGGTACTGGAGTTTTAGGAGTTTTAGGGGCTTAGTGTTGGTGGTAGGTTGGTTGGGAGGTTTTCTTTTGCTTCGTCTATCTCAGCTAAAGGATTTTGTCAATTTGCTTGGAACTCATACCTTGTGTAAGCCAAGTTTTTAAGAGTCATTTGGCTGAAATATTCTCAGCATGCATTCTTAAACAAGTTTACATAACTCCTGAAGCTCCTGTGAAAGAGCTGAGTGTTCAAAAGCCAAAGTCTTTCCCTAACTTTCCTCACATACCCTTTGAACTTTTTTAATGGGTAATGAATTTTCTCAGCTACATGCTTCAGCTGGTTTCCTTGGATTTGATGCTGATATTAAGAACACCACCAGCTGTCACTTGCTTTACCAGACTCTAGACAATGAATCAGAAGTGTGTTGGCCTCTGCATGTATTATCCAGCTTTTCCCAGTGTAGTATTATGCAGCTTTTCCTGGTGTAGTGGTCTCAAAGATGCACTGACAATTCCCATGCTACTGGATTGTGTGCCTTACAATAAAGCACATAGGAGCTTCCATACTTCCATACTGAGCCTTTCCCCCTATATTCTCTCTCCTGTTAATATCACCACATTTCTCTCTACCTTTGCTCTTGTAAAATTTACCACAATCTTTCAGATTTGTACCAGGAGTTTGCAAGTTGCTCGACAAAAGCCTATGAGAAGCAGCATGTCAACAACAAAACATACTGGTTTCAGACCTGCACTCACTGTGTTTTCCACAATAGTAAAAATATATCCAAAAACTAAACACCTTCTCCTGCCATTAATAGCTTGTTTTTCCCTGGGACTGCACAAACATGAGTTACCTTTCTTTCACACACAGCTGTTTGACTGACTTAAGTTGACTCCAGTAGCAGATAATTCTGTCCATGTCAAAAGTTACTACTGATTCTTTTCTCCACATAAAAACAGTTCTCTCTCCTTTTGGCCTGCATGCATCTTTTCCACTGACAATTCTTTTTATTTTCCTTTTTTTTTTTCACTGCCTCCTCCCCAAGAGAGACTCCAAATGTTTGCATTTCCTAATTGAATTTATGTAGAAAGGAAGTCCAAGTGAACTTTGGCTTGTGTTCAACAGTAATTCAGATAAGAAACAGAAGGAAGTTTGAATTTAAAGGAGAGAAATTAGAAACTCAAGTCACCAAAAGTGACTCAGTGGCATGTCAAATGCTTATCAAGATATCTTTTATGACATGTTTAATTGTTTCTTGTAATTTAAGTAATATGAAAGACTTTTAATAACGAATGTTTCACTGGATTTCTTTTTGAAGTGCTGTCTGAAACTCTGAAACATTTAAAAAGGATGCTATAATTAGACTTGGCTGGAAACTTCTTGATTAAACACTTTTCATTCAAAAAGTGCTGATTTGTCAGAAGTGCAACTTTTTGTAGAAATTTCTTTTTTAATGAAACTTTCATGAGAAAAACTTCTTAGATCAAAACAAGAGAGAACCAGAGATAAACAATGACAACACTCAGCAGCTCACAAAGGTCCAACATTGTTCTGCTGTTTCCTGAGACAGTGACCTAACCACATAAGAGGCTATTTCAGTCTGGATTCCCTGTAAATGATACAGGAAAAATTGCCACAGTATTAGACATTAACTGGCAGTTTATCTTTTCTTCCACATCTGATCTTGTTACTTTCTCCATGGCCATCTCTACATTTACTTATTGTAGAAACTTTGCCACTTTAGCCTTATTGAGTTGACCTGACAATTACTGCATTCTCCTTGCCTATCCAACTTCATTATACTCTAAATCTGGAGTATTTCTGAATCTGTAACATTTTGTTCCATCAGGTCACCCTCCACACTGCACCCAAATTTGGGAGAACTTATTTAGTTGTGTAGTTTTCTTTAACTGGTGTTTTTCACAACCAGTTTCAAGCTGATTTTTTTTTTCATGTCACTAAACTAAACTAAAGATAAGCCCCTCAAATTCTGCATGACTTTGAGAGTTCACAGTGCTATATTTAAAGTTTCATCTGTAATAAAAAAATACAGTAAATCAGTCAGTCAATTAAGACTGAAAAACCACTGTGACCTTTTCAATCTACTTCAGAAATTCATAAAGAGTTGCTTTCCAGAATGAGTAGGATTGCTTGATATAGTGTAATAGACTGAAGCCAAAACTAACAAGATCTTTGAAGGTCTTGAATAGTCTGCTTCCAGCGAAGTCTAGAGTCTCCCAGACTTGTTACCTGGCACATGAGCTATACCATCAGCTCTCATGAACAGATTGTGAAATTTGCAATTTCCTAGGAAATTTTTTGTACTGCAATCTACCCTGATTTTTTTCTGTTGTCAGGCTGCTCACTTCTCATGCCAGCTGCTCCACCCACCTGTTCCCCTGTGTATAACTTAATAATCTCCATTTGATATAAACTAGAGCAGACCGAGGAAGTGTAAACTTTCAGTGTAGGATGATAGCACGGGGCGACTCTGGGGGAGTAGAATGTCTGGCAGTATACATACAGCAGGCACACGATTTTGATCAGCAGTAATGAATAGATTGCTTCAGGAATAATGTTCATTAAGTCAGTTGCTGTTATGGGCATTGATTCTACAAGGTGCTGTTCATCTTGTAGCCACACAAACATTTTTGAGCAAATGAAATGTTCTTCCCCACTTTCCAAACTTCCAGCATTCCTCAGAAGTCACAGTAAGGATTCTGTATCAAAGCAGGAATTCTAGGTCCTACAGTCAGAGGATGAACAAACTGACACATTTTCTAGTCTTTGATCAAAAAACATCCCTCCCATGCAAAAAAAACACCTTACTACCACACCACTTTAAATCTCCCATGATACTTCCCAAAGTCTCATGTTGAAGAGACGGTGAGGATTTCCTAGAGCTTTAATAACTTACTGTTTCAATCTAGTGGTATGAATTCTTTGGTGAAAATAGTGATTTACTGTCACAGGAAATGGTGGTCTTTCCCTCTTCAAATATCAGCTGCTGAAAAGTTAAAAATCAAAGTAAGCATGCAAGCTGGACAGACTCCCCTTCATTGACAGCAGGAAGAGACAAACATTCAAAAAGGTGGTTTATCCCATCTTTCATAAGATGGCAAGAAAGATATTTTAGAGTTTCTTATTTCTCTTCACCGATTCATGAGGCAATCCATATTAGCAGATTCAAGCAAATGTCTGACTTTAGAGAGTTAAACTTTTTAAGTTGGGGAGTGACATGAAGTCCATCCTAGAAATGTCCCTGCACATGTCACCACATATATGTACAACTATCTGTATAAAATTACATAAGAAATGCCCATGTACTTTCATATCACTGCTGTTTCAAGTCTTTGAAGATCAGCTGCAAATACATTAATTTTCAAGATTATTTTTGAATACTTTATTAATTCAATGAGAAAGTTTTCACAGTTTTCTCAATCTGCTGGAAATTTTTCCCCTTTAGAACCAGGAAATACAGAACTAATTAGTTTTCTAATTTTAGATTTGTATATCTTGGTTTTGATTTTACATTTGTTTAATTGCATTTATAAGTATTGGTAAGGGGGTTAGATAATGAACAAAGGTCGTTAGCTAACTAATTTAAACAACTTGTTTCTTTTACAGAATCACAGAATGGGCAAGATTGGAAGGGACCACACAGGGTCATCCAATCCAACCTCCCTGCTCAAGTAGGGTCAATCCAGAGCACATGGCACAGGATTGTGTCCAGATGGTTCTTGAGTATCTCCAGTGAGGGAGACTCCAGAACCCCTCCAGGCAATCTGTTCCAGTGCTTGGTCACCCACACAGTAAAGAAGTTCTTCTTCATGTTCAGGTAGTACTTCCTGTGCATCAGCTTCTGCCATTGCCTCTTGTCCTACTAGTGCTTGGCACCACTGAAAAGAGCCTGGATCCATCCTCTTGCCACCCTCCCTTCAGATACTCTCACACATTAAGGGTATCCCCTCTCAGTTGTCTCTTCTCAAGGCTGAACAGGCCCAGCTCCCTCAGCCTACTCCTGTATGAGAGATGCTCTGGTTCCTTCGTCATCTTTGTAGCCTTCCCTGAACCCTCTGCAGGAGCTGCACGTCTCTTTTGTACTGAGGAGCCCAGAAATGGGCACAGAACTCCAGATGTGGCCTCACAAAGGCTGGGTAGAATGGCAGGATGACCTCCTTCAACCTGGTGGCAACGCTCTTCCTACTGTATCCAAACACTCCACCTTACTTAGTCAAGAAGTGCCACTGCCTTTGCTAGGTTACTTAGGCAAGTAAAATGAGCAGAGGTTGTTTGCCACGACTCTTAATTAGAGGGACAAGTCACCACTGAAATCTCTGTGTAATCAAAGGTCTAAATCTGGATAATTAAATACCTTAATACACCTCAGCTTCAATGGTTTTAGCATGATGAATCTGCTCCTCTCTTGCTGCTCTCAGTGCCAGCATCTCACACTTCTCTGCCTGCATAAGAGCTCCATTAAAGGCTGGCAGTAGCTCTAAGGACTAACATTTGTGAACACAGCTAAGTAAAGAGGTGTAGAGTCCATTTGGACTACAGCAGTGGAAGCAGGAAATGTAGGAGGGCAGGAAATCAGGTCCAGCTGATAGCATCTACAGTACTTTGAAAACAAAATGTAAAGAGCAGATCAGCAGAAGGGTGGAATTAGAAATTACAAATTAAACTTTATGGCTCAAAGGCAAAAATAAGGAGCATTTCTGACAGGCAAAACATTAATAACTCTTCATCACCACAGGCTTAAGAGAAATAGCCCAGAAAGCAGTATGAGAATAATAAACCACTATGAAAATAATAAGCTAAAGTTACAAATTAATTTAGAGAAAAGGAATGGGATATCTTTATGACTTTTGGAGGCTGTGATGGGGGGTTTTTTGTGGGCTTTTCCTGGTAACCAGGGTCAAAACATAGGAAGTATTCCATCTCATGTCTTTATGTAATTAGGTATATAAAAACTGAAGGAGGAGGTGTTAGTACTCTCTTTTCCTTCTCCGGCGAGCTTGGTGACAGACTTTGGTGTTTTGGCCTTGCTTATCTGTGTAAGCGAGGCTTGTTCCGAGGGCTGTTTGCCTGAGCCATCGGCGGAGGCTAAGAACATGCTTTTCCTGAGGAAAGCAGTGAGTTTACTATTGTGTTTGTTACCTATTGAGTTAATTCCTAAGTTTAGATTGCATATATTTGTTTGTCTTTTCCCTTTTTTGTCTCCTTTTCCCCTTTCCCTTTCTTTTGACCCCATCAGGGTTGTTTGTGGGTCCCTGTTGCTTTTTACATAGTATTTAACTGTATATAAATATGTAATATATGCAACATATGTAAATATAGATATATTTTTCTACAATTTTCTATTGCTACTTTTTGCTGTTTCGGGAGAGGGGAATCTTTCCCTGTGGAGTTTGGCTTTTGGCAGAGAGCCAGGCCAAACTTTCACAGAAGCCATGTCAGTTTTCTAGTTTTCCCCAGTTAAGGTCAGGACTGTGATCTGTTAGCATTATGGGTACCTGCATTTCATTTACTGCTTCCCTGCATATAAATATTTTAGTCTGGTCTTTCTAATCATTATGGATTCACAATGTGTGTGCAGATCCTTCTCTACCAAAGCACTTTTCTAACACTCAGCTGGCTATTTTTCCAAGAGAGTCCATACCTCAGTGATATCTAAAATCCGCTGACCACTTCTACTAGTTTTCCTCTAACTATCCAATTCTGTATTTTAGATGTTGTCACACAAGGTGGCAGACAGGAGCTCCTGTAACAAACCTGGAAAAATTTTTATTTCTGTAACTGTGACAAGATGCAGTCCTAAAATCCCAGAACTTTAACCACACCCAATCACACAACCAGCATATTCCAGTTGATTTTACAACAGACCACATGATGGCAGGTTCCAAAAACCTTCCCCTGAGGTATACTTCCACACTTGTATTGACATGGATACATTTTATGGATTACAGTTCTAAAGTACTAGCAGCTGCTCTGTGTGGGCCTGATAAATATTCCTTACATACATGACATAATTTGTTAAATTATTTCACTGTTACACTCCTGAAAAAACAAATCCTGCCAACATTTATGTATGTGCTTGGCTTTACCAGCCTGACTACTCCTGGCATCAAGTATGATTTTCATAAGATCAAGGCCTAAGATATCATATGCAGTAACTTGGAATAGAAATGCTTTCTGAAAAAAATGACACTTCAGCACTAGCTGAAAACTACTGAGATTTCATTGCGATTATCAGCAGCAGCCTGGTGAATAAACATGAGAAGCTCAGGGATTTACTCTGGTCAGGCATCAGGGAGAACAACATGAAACAAAGGAGGGAGAAATGAGGCAGAAGGGCAGAAGTGGTTCTTTATAGCTTCCAAGTTATGAAATGTCTGGTTATTCTTAGTGAAAAGTCAGGCAGGCCTAGAAAAGGGCCAAATGTGCAAATGTACGTTGGGGTAGAACTTAGCACTAGACAGCTTTTGAAAGTAAAGCTCTGGATTCAGAGTAGCTTTGCCTCTGAATTCTACACCTGGTTGCTACAGAATTGTTCAATGCATCTAACAGGAAAAGCAGATCTGTGTCTAAAGGCTTTCTTTCCTGTTATTGTAGTGGAACAGAGGCTATAATAGGTTACAGGTGACTAACAAATACTCTCATGCTGCTCCATGTCTGAAATAACCTAGATTTGGGAAAAGTGGATATTTATTAAAATGAGTAATTTAACATGCCAGAGAGTATATGGGAGCTGTGTCACAGAGTGGCTTGGAAATCAGTCTGATTTATTCCATATTTTCTTCAATGACAAATTAAAAAAAAATATATTTTTTAACAGCTTTGCTGTTTTTCACTGGCTACTTCTGAGCTTTCTCACTGCTGTTTCTCAGCATTAGATCTCCTCTTCTTAAATCACCCTCTCCTCTTCTGTGAAATCCTGATTTCCATAAGGGATCCATTATTATTTCCCTGCACTGAGAGGATGTGAAGAAGGCATCCTATAAACAATCTCAAATTACTGAGATAATTTTAAATGGTAAGTCAAGGACAAATTAACCAGTGACTTCTACTGTTTCTGCTAAAATTCCCTAAGTTTTGGCATCTGTTAAAAAGGGCGCTAGACTGTCACATTCCTTGTACATGCTTCTAGCAGCAACTTACTCAGTATTTTCCTCATATTAAATGTTTTCAGTACCTTAACTGCAGAATCTGGGAGCCTTTCCCAGACATTTGGTCAAGCTGTGGTCTCTGCATCCTGACCCCTGTCAAGACATGTGTTCACAAACTTTCTGGCTCCCCCTGCCAGTTTTTCCTATACCTTACCTCCCATGGGAAGAAAAACAGGCATGAAGTATGGAAGCGGGTTGTCACATGCTTGGCTAAGTCTTCAATTAGGACAATCACATGACCAGGTCCCAGTGTTTAGACATAGTCATTAGTCATTCAGTGTTTAGAGTAATACACACATTTCCCCTCACGTAACATGAGAAAATGTTGGAATTGATCAGTGTCCACTTCCTTTCTTTTATGAGGAATGGACCCAAGTTATTGGAATGTCATCCTGGAAGATCTCTGGTAAGAGAATCTTTGAAAGATGGATCACAGGCAGAGTAACTAACATCTCTAGGACTTCCCCCAGTGTCAAGGAAGTTATTCTTCATTTTTAATGTCTACATTAGCCACACTAGAATTATATTCTAATATCCAGGTGTGAGTGAGAGGAATGAAAGAGGATTAAGGGACTTAACATGAAGGTGCTGCAAGAGTTACTTTGTGGGCCAGCTTGCAAGGGCTAAAGCTACTCCAAGGAACAGCTTGCTTAGCCATAGTCCTAGGTCTGAAGGGACTTGTAAATAAAAACTGAATCAACAATGAAGGTCATAATTTCTAGAAAATAAATTACATTTTACACAGGGAGTTGAAGAAGAAGGAATAAAGCATACCATAATTGTCCAATGCGTGTGAAATTGTTGGACCACTTTGTGGTTCTTTTTCTCTTCTCTTTTTATTTCTCCATTACCGTTTGAAGAGGTTTCTAAAAACTGTTACCACTGCTAGAGCTTATAACTTCCTGCTGTGATTTGTTGGCAAGAAGATTGTCGTGTTCCTCTACTCTTTGGCAGTGAAGAACTAAGAAAGAGTTTGGAGGTTTCCTTCTGAGACACTACAAGAAGAGACAGAAGAGAATGAACCGCCTTGATATGTAAGGCACTAAAAAACTGCAAGTTCTCTTCGAACATTTTTCTGAGACAAGCAAAGGCAGTAGGGTCACTGAATAAATGATCTTTTCCTTTAAAACTGTTAGGGCAGGCAATCAAAGAGAGAATATTAAAGTTCTTACAGTGTTGATAAGATTATGGCATTACCTCTACGAGAAGATCTGGTTTGGAAAGAGATACACTCTGAGGAAACAGAAGAGAATGCATATTATTATCAAATGAACTGCTGAGCATAGCAAATGGAAGTCTGTTTCATCTGACCTTTCTGTCTCTACAAACAAAAATGCATAGTACTCAGGGCTGAAATAAGGATAATGTTCCTGGGCCTTTTTTTTATCCTCTAGATAGTAGAAACAGTGAGCAGGAATTCAGGAAGTTCAAACCTTATCCTAAGATCTAAAAGCTGAGAGAACAAGTAAGAGGAATTCACAAAAGGTTGTGTACCACAGAGAACTATTTAGAATTGTACGCAGTATTTTCTCCTTGCTCTCATACCAGTCGTTGTACTCATTAGGTGCATAAGTAGACTTTTAGAAAGTTATTCTCATTTTGTTGTGCAAGAGTTGAAACATACTTGGGCAGCTGAATTCATGTCACTCTTTTCAGTAGGTATTCCAAAATCATAACTGTCAGAATCTGGACTGACAGCCTGCTCTTATCTACCCTATTCAGCCAAGTTCAGTACAGGGTGGTCTCATTTGAAGATCCACTGATCTGCCACTCACTGAGCTATTCCAACTCTACCCCCAAGAGAATTACTCCTCCAGTTCCTCTTGGTTTCTCTTGAGTTATTTCAACTTTTCTTGACCAGCAGCCACACCACAGTGGGCTGTAAATCTCCCTTGCAGAGTGTGTGGTGCAGTAGAAGCAGCGGAAACTGAACCCAGTGTCCATCTTCAAAGTGATCCAACTCCTAAGCCGAGTTCCCCACTTCTGCCACCACAACAGAACTCCTTTCTCTCACCAGGCTGTCCAGCCAGCCAACAGCTGCAACAACAGTCTCACAGAAACACAAAATGAGACTGCACACGCCCTGGGTCAAAGACCAAGTGTATTTAAAGAAAGCATAGTTTAATCCCTGAAGAATTCTACCTCTGGTGAACATTTTTTGGCAAAGAGGTTACTGAGGCAAACAGCTTGCAATGTTATTTTAATTAAAGCAGGCAAGTAATCATGAACAACTAAATCCGTAAAAGGGAAAAACCCACATAGCCGACTACAAATACTGATACAAGACTTAATGTAATTGAACTTACAGACAAGAGAAAAACGTTCATGTGTCAAAGATGCATCACTGGATTATCCTAACAAGGAAGACACAGACTTTGTTGTTGTTGAAAGAAAATGGTTTCTTAAGATATTAAAGGCCCATTTTTGAGTCAAGTCCACAAGCTCATTATCACAAGCCTAGGCTCTGGTTTGCTATGCATATCTGAGAACAGAGAGTATCATTCAACCAGTCTGCCCTTAGTGCTTCTATCACACAAATGCTCATGGTTTTGTCAGATTCATTGAAACAGAAATTTCCAAACAGGTGAGGAAGGGTGAGGGCATAAGTACTGTTCCATTCCCACACACACCATGATTTCTTCCCTTCCTGCCATTGTATTAATGCCAAACTCAAGCTTAAAAAAATAATCATAAACTAGGAAACTCGGACTCTCTGAAGTAAAAATAATGACTTCATAGAAGCAGAACCAAAAAAAAAAAAAACACCCCAAAGACCAAGTCAAAGGCAAAGCAAACAGAAAGCAAACAGCACACTGCATAAGTAAGCAGGGAGTGTACAGGGCAGTGAGTTATTTCTTGTTATCCACCTTTGACAGTGCATTGTTCCAAGTTCTCTTAAGAAAGATTTCTCTAAGCATATTTTAGAGTTAGAGTCAGGTGATAGTATCTATAATTAGTTAACTCATGGAAATGTTTAGAGGAGACGTCAGTTCTCTTCAGACTACTTCTTTATACCATTGTATTTCCACAGCCAATACATATATGTTCTTCTGTTCATGCTTTTCTCAGAATACCTTAAAATGCAAACTTCAACAGAAGTCAAACAACACAGAAGAGAAAAATTGTCCAGACATCTTTTCTAACTACGTGCACTCAACAAGCCAGTTAGAAACAGTTTGAAAATACACTTTCTACCTGTGTATCTTGGTAATATATACTTGGAAAAATATAGACTTGCAAAGTCGTCTGTATTCAAATGTAGGGTAAAATTGATGACTAAGGCAGAAAAAGGAGAAAAAGTTGCAAAAACATCCTTGGTCAATGAATGTAAAAAAACCCAAAACAAACAAACAAAAAACAACAAAAAAGCAAGCAATCCTGTTATTAGTTCCACTCACATTTCATTCAAGATTACTTGTTCTGCTTTTAATAGACCCAACTGCCATTTGCAATTAGATAGGTTTTATCCAGTGGTCTTTTCTCTGCAAAAGCAACACTATATTTGCACCCTTCTTGAAAGGAATCAGGTAAGTGTAAGTATGACACAAAAACCTGAATTCAGTGAACGCTGTTCTAATGTTCTTCAGTTTTAAGATATACATACCAGAAGTGACATTGAGCTATGTCTTCCTTTCAGCTGAAATTACAAAAAATTCTTCCTGCTGAATATCTCCTCATAAAATAACATTTAAACATCAATAACATATTATTGATGCCAAGAGCAGGTTGGCCTGTAGTGTGAAAATCCCCAAGGACACTCTCTTTGCAGATAGTTTTCCACTAATACTTGGGAGCCTTTTAGATTGGTCAAGCAAGAGCAAAATTTGCTCTTTACCACATGTAACTTGCATGTATTAATTTGCCAAATCAACAAGTCTTCTAAAACAGCATTGTTAGGGGAGTCATAATGAGAAACACAGCTTAGCAACAAGGGGGGGAAAATTCTCTTTGTAATTTAAAAGAAATGGTGTCAGCCATTCTGCTTCTGTACTGTTTCTTGTGTATGTATATTGTTGCCAGCTCAAGGAGAAACTAGCTGTGAGATTTGAACCCCGCAGGAGATACAGATGGCTCCTTGATTTAGTTATTGATGAAATAAAAAGAAATTCTGCCTGTGGACAGAGAATTAGGATTTGGTTTTTATTTTCCATTTACTGAAGATGAAATCTCCCCTATGAGAAATGTAGCAACCCCTGCTGCATTTCTTGCCTATGCAGTCATCAATGAGTTAGCATACACACAATTGTCAAAACCTAGATTAAACACTGTAAATGACCACAGCATTTTCTTCCTGCAGCTAAAGCTAGGATGTGATCTACAGCCATTTTCCCCTTATTTGGAAACTGCAGGGTTCATATTCCGGGCACTGTAAAAACACAACACAGAGCTATCAAGCAAAAGTAATCCTCTTTATTTCAAAACAGATGACTAGCTATTTGCATGGTTAAAAATACCAGAGTTTTCCCTGGGTAATCCGCTCGCCAGTCTGGTCTACTTTTTTCCCCCTATAATGCTGGGTCATTCTTGGATTAAAGAAAAAAGAGTCTCCAACCTTAGAGAAATTTTCTTTAACATCTTCACAACATAAATTAAAAAAAAAAAAATCAGAAACAATCAACCAGACCTTTAAAACTCATTAGCTTTTTCTCAGTTATATTTTTATATGATGTTTCAAATACTCATTATTGTAAACTTCTTATGTATGGTAGTTCAACTTTTGCAACTATTAGATTTTTATGCTTCCTGAAAGAATAATTGAGGTTTCTGCAGGCATAAACTTAGTAGCAAGGTATCTGCCATGGAAACTGCAAGAAACTAGAGGAAACCTCCCCATCACTTAGTTAACTGTAGAGAGAGGGCACCAACTATGAGCATGACTAATGCTGGCTGTCCAGGAGGCTGGGCCATGCCCACCTGGAAAGGATTCAGCACCTGATGGGAGGCCCTAGGAATTGTTTAAAATTCCTGTCTACCAAAGCAAGCAAGCTCCTGAGGATATGGTGGTAGACACAGCTTGCCACCTTTTTTGCACACAGCACAAGGATTTTGCAAAGAAGTTCAAACTTCAGTCATAATTAGTGAGTTCTAGTGAACAGAACCGTGAATAGCCAAAGGTCCTTGGTGTGACACTGTCAGATATTCATTGTAGGAATAGATGGATCACAGCAGGTTAAATAACTCTCTCTGGTGATTTTACAGGTTTTGAAGTTGCATGTCAGAGTATGCATCAGTTGCATGAAGAAGGAAGAAATAATGTGCTTGCTTAGACGTTGGTATTATGACCCAAGCCACCAGATAGGGGCTAACTCTTAAGGAAATGATACCGTGTTGACAGCGGGAGGTTGGGGGGGGGGGTCCCATCACAAATACACATAAAAATAATTTAATTTTTTTAATAAAATAATTATATGAAAGAAAAGCCTAGAAAGTGAAAAAAAATTGCCAGAATCTAAATATTTTTGAAGCAATGCTAAAAATATTTAAAAAAATAAAAATTCAACGGTTTCAGAGAAATTTCATTCTTACTAGCAATATCACTGGTGTTTTTTTAAAAGGAAATGAGTACACACAACTATTAACCCCGTTTTAAAACATAACGCACACTGAGAAATTACTGGCAAGGTATCTAACACTGCACTGATACAGATCTCTGGTAACAGCCTCACACAGGCTGTCACTGCTACTCTCTGCTGTAGGAGGGAGACAAGCCTGTGAGGCAGCACAGACTGGCAGAGCAGGCTACACACACAGCCCTTGCCAAGGCGCCTTCAGCGAGCGAGGAGCGAAACCACCATACAGCCAAACGCGGAGCCTGTGCAAGTCTAGCAGCGACAAACAGTGACACCTAAAGGAAGGAGAGAACATTTCCCAAGGGAAACAAGCACTCCTAAGGGAAGAAAAAGCAGCAATGCAAGTCCTTTCAAAATTACATTTATGGTAATTTAATTTTTTAAAAGGGCTAGTTGTCTATCACACTGCCTACCCAGAACTAATAGAAAATAATAGAAATTAATAGCAAGCTAATATAAAAAAAAAAGTTTTAGTCATGCAGAAGGTCAAAGCAGCTGCCTCCATTATCACCTGGGGCAATTTCAGCCACCTTTGTCCTATGTGTAGATTTTAAAAAAAAACCCCTGCTACCCAAGAAAATCTCCACATCCACAACATTAAAAGTAATATATTATGATGCTGTCAATGTTATGATTAATACCACACCAATTCCACAGCAGAATGCTCCTCCAAAAAGGTCAAACAACTATCCTCTCTGTAGAAGAAATTGTTTCCACATCTGGAAGAATGTATTTGTAGCTTCATATCACACAAAAACAACAAAGCCTGCGCATCCTCTAGATGGTCTAGGTGTTAGCAGGGTACAGGTATATTTTCTGTTCTGTTGTTCTCTGACCTAAAATACAGGAGCACATTTCTGACTAATTTTCTGCTTCCCAGCCCTGATTACCAGCAGATCCCCACATGTGTCCCATTCAGAAACCAAAATGCTTAAAGATGCTGTCACCTGAAATAGAAAACTCTACTGGCAAAAGAATTGCATTAGTTTACCAGAGGGCAAGAGACAAAAATCTCCCTTTTTCTTCTGATATTAACACCTTGGAACTTACCTTTAGACCAAGAAATTCCCTGATGATAGAAATACGATGCTTTAACTGAGACTAACATCCCAAAGAACACTGATGAATTGAACCCTAAGCCGCAGCCGCAAACATAACCTCACCATTCTGACACGTCTTCTGCATGTTATTGTATCTTGTTCTTGTTTGTCCATGTCCCACAATATAGCATCTGTGTGTTTCTCTATCTTAATGTCACCAAATGCTAGTTTACACAGAAGGGCTTGCTTAGGTTCTAGCTAGTTATATACTGTACAAACACAAATTAACAGCTTACAAAAATTACTCTGCAATCTTCAATATCTGAGAATATAAAAATAGTCCATGTAATTTCTCCAGTACTGGTATAATAATAGAGGCTTAGGGAAGAGTGCGTAAGAACAGAGCAAACATGCAGTTATGTATCCCAGCACTCCTTCAGCTTCCAATGGTCTGTGACTTGGGGAATTAAATCCATCAGCTAGATGACTAATAATTGTGGTTTACAAAGTTGGGTTTTCTCTCATGACTTTGAACCTGCACAAATATTTTGCCATGAATGACATCTTTCTGCAGTGACCTCCACAGTTCAGATGCACACTATGTGGACACACTGGGTTTTGGTTTTGTGTTTTGAACATCCTAATATTTTGTTTTTATGCCCTTCTTTCACAGACCAGAAAAGGCATTGATCACTTGGGCCCTATTTCTTCTCTGACTGTCACTCATAATTTTATAAATTCTATTATAGTCCCCATCAGTAGACTTTCACAGACTGTGCAGTCATTAGGTCTGTAGTCACTTCTCACATGGAAATCATTCCGTAACTTCAACCTTCCTTGTTCTTCCTTCTGTTATCAGCTTCTGAGATCAGGAAATTTCTTATATTTATTTTGTTTTCTATCATCCCCAACACCTATCTGTTGTTCTGTAATCACCACAGAGCACTGTACTTACATTGTCAACAAAATACTCATAACTGTCCTGTCTCTTTCCTGCCAGGTAATAACTAATGCAGAACTCTTCATCACAGATACAAAATTAAGAATAATTTTCTTCATCTGTGTTGCTGTACCTTTCTCTACAGTGAATTTAATATGCCATTTCATCACTCCCTTTCACAAGACCTTTCTTCTGTGCAGAAAGTTTTATCTTTTACTGTTCTGCACAACTTAATGCCATCAGCAAGTGTTGCCACCTCCCTCTCTACTCTCTTTCCTAGACATGGAATAACATGGGCCTTAATGCAGATCTCAGTGGAATTTGCCAGGTGAAAATCCTACGCTGAGAAAACTGAACATGTTTCTCCCTTCTGTTTCCTATCTTTTCAACTATTACTAATGTGTGTGAAGACCTTTCCTTTTACCCTATGGCAGTTTGGCTTCTGTAAGTATTTCAGAGGGATTTTTGAAGACCTTCTAAAGTCAACCTCAATTAGATCACCTTTGTCAAACACACAACAGTGATTCCTTCAGGGAACTACAGCAGAATGGTGATACACAACTGTCTCCTGCGGACGCTACACTAGGTCTTCCTGAATATATTATATTTATCTATGGCTTCACTGCTTTGTACGGACATCAGACACACCCGTCAGAATTTTCCACATCTTGTCCAAAGTCCATTTAAAAACTGGTAATACATTTGCCATTTTCTCTGATACAGAGGCATTTCTAAGTGATAGTTTATGTAACACAAGTAGTGGTTCAGCACTACCTTGAATTACAGTCTCCAACTGTTCACTCACTTTTACCTGTGTATCTTACATCAACCTTTTCAGAATGTCAAAGTAACCTTTGCTTTGATCCCCCAAGGACTGCCTAGGTTCTATTAGCAAGAAATTTTTATTAAAAACTTTTAATTTTGTTTTCTTTTTCAATTCTTTTAACTCTCACATGAAGAAGGCCTTCTATATCAAGAAGGCCAGCTGAACAAAGTTTTTATCCTGTATGCAGCAGGTGCATTGCAAAAACATCAACCTTTTGGATGTTCATTCAAACCTTGACCACAACTAAATTGAGTTAGTTGAATTGAGTTAAAGGTTAGTTGAATTAGCAGTTAAAGTCAATTTTAGAAGCATATCTAAAATTATGTCTTCTCTTCCACTCACAGAGCAAAGATACCCAGGGAAGAAGATTGATATATAGAATACATAAATTAGGATCTGGATTAAATTAAGCTAGTTTGACTGAGAGTCTAAAAACTGCATGAACATACTTCAAATGACAACATTGTTTGCATAAACCCAAATAACAGTTGTATTAACCCAGTCAATTTATATAATAATTCAAAGAAATTTCCTACAGGCACTGTAATGAATAAGTTGTATAAAGTATTATAGAAAATTGAATCTTAATTATTAACAACAATACAAAGTCTGTTCTTATAAATGGTATAAGAACTAGAATAACTGTAGAACCACACTGTTTTCACCTTTATTCAAATCTACCGGCTTTTTATATAGCACAAATATTCAATACTCAAAATTTTTTATGAATCATAGATGTTAATGAAGGTAAGTCATCAGAGGGGACTCCACAAATCAGAGTAAGCACACTTTGATGCCTAACCTAGAAGTTCAGGATTTAACAGGTATCCTCCTAACTTGAATACCTGTGCCTGCAAATTTCAAGACACTATAAAGAAAAAAATCAAACTGACTGTTTACAGGGCAGAGATGCTAAACTATATTCCTTTAAAATAGTAAATTGGTGCTGACAATGTCCTACTTAATTGTGAGTTTTGTGAAATGAACCAAAAGAAAGCTTAGATTTAAACATATTTATTTGGTTAGAATCAAAATAGGCTCCTTTCTCATCACTTCTGCTAATATGTATAGAATTTATTTCATTCCTCAAACACATAAGCAATTCATTATTTGGGGGAGGAAAAAAAGAAAATTTATCATCCCTTTTAAGTTGTCATTTGTTGTCAAACTTTCCTAAAGTCTAAATTCAAGACCTTTTCTATTGAACACGATCCTCTCTGGAAGCAAAAAGGAAGACAGATGTCAAAATAAATCTAGCAGAGTGGTTCACAATGCAACCCAAGTGCAAACATCAATGCTGTGCAGAAGACCTTCATGATGATTTCAGTATTCTCTGTGTTTCAACAAACTACCATATTAATGGTGTTCATCCTGTTACCCACTCCCCCAGGAATCCCAGCTTTCTAGGAGAGTCATTTCTGTGCTGTCATTTCATGTCCTTGGGATAGTCCCTCACTCTGCAGTTTTGCCGTGGTTTAGCCCCTCTCCATGAACTTTTCCAGAATCCCGTCCATAGCACTGATGATAAATGTAAATCTGTAACATATCAGAATGATCACACCTCCCTTATCATCACACAGTCCTGACTTGCCTTACCTTAGCACAGGCTGATACAACACTAATGTCTGATCTGCTCAGTTTGAAAACTGAATTTAAACAGCAGGAGCAAACCCGGATCCTCCAGACGGTCATTACACTTTGCCTACAGCTAAAGGAATTCATAATCCCTGCTTGCCTGACCATAGCGCTGCTGCTTGTGGCAAACAAGTAAGCAAAATGAAGAAGGAGATGAAGGAGAGAAAGGAAATGAGGGAGGGAAGGAAGGAGGGAAGGAAAATGCAGATGAAATCTAATATAAACTACCAGAGATGGATTCAACAGGTTTCAGTTGATAGAGGCTGAGCAATGGGTACTCCATGATAAACAGCCCCTCTGCCAATTCAGTAGAAGTCAACTCACAACTTCTGTTATGTTTTAGGATCAGCTGGGGACAAGTTGTTCCCAGCTCCAAAGGTTAGCACAGTATAGACAAGAGAAAAACTTATTCTCCCCACAGGCAGAGAGGCTTGGTCTGAAGTGCTTCTATTAAACCCCAGGTGGAGCGTAAACAACTCTCCTCAGTTATAAAACATGTGAAAAGCTTGCAGTAGATTCTTGACCTTTTGTCCTCACCTGGGGTGAGCACTTGCAGTAGAGGAGCCCTGGTACAGCTCTGGTAACACCCTCCACGTTCCAGTATCATAAAATATTAAAGCTATTCAGTATCAGGCAGTGTAAATCTCACCTAATTTAACACCTGGTACAAAAAACATCAAGCTGTAATTACAAATGGCAAATACACTGGAATATGTTTCACAAAACAGAGTCATTAGTAACCTCCATTTAGAATGACTGGAGTAACCTCTACTCAGAGTTCTAACCATTTGGACTCCCATTTTCCTGTAAAAAAATGTCATTTCTGTAATTTCTCATTTAAGTTTGACAAAATTTAAATGGAATCTTTTGTGAAAACTCCCTTGCAAGGGGACATTATCAAGTATATAGAAGAATTTCTGGAAAAGAATACAAGGAATAAGAAGCAGCCAGGGACTAACTGTGAATATAAGACTGAAAGAAAACTGAGTAATGGAAGCAACAGAATACAAATACAGAGTGTGTTACTGCAGCAAAGGGAAGGGCAGCCAAAACACAGGATGAATTAGAGCAGTCAAATCAGTTAAGAGAAAATTGGATGGGTTATAACAAATCATGAAAAGAATAAAACTGGAGACAACGAAGGACTTTTAATAAATGAGGAGGCTGCTGAAATTAATGAGGCACATCAAATGCTTGAGATATTGCACTGCTTTATAAAAACATGCCTTCTGTGAGGCAAGTAGAGAACAGAACTGGCAAGTCATCAAGTGGCGGAGGTACGTTATGCATTACATTGACTGTAGGTAAGAGGGGACCTTTAAACATGACCATATGTACCCCAAAGCTTATGAACTTAGGAGAGAGGTATTCCTTGCCAAGACATGCATGTCTCGAGAGATACCAAGCTGCAGGAGAAAAGAAAGGCAAATTTGGTATCATTTTAACAAATACAAAAAAAAAAAAAAAAAAAATTCTTGTGATTATTATCAGTAAATTCAGCTCCAGTTACAGGTCAATAATGGAACAAAGCCCTTTCTTCTGCAGTAGTTAAGTGGCTGCATTCTAGAAACATCAGAGGCTGTAAATTGTACCAAATCATCATTTTAAAACATGTTAAAAAAAAAAAAAAGGCAGCATGGTTTTCAATCCACGTGTGCATGATAGTATTGTGTTAAGTCATCAGAAAACCAAAATCCAAATGAGGGAAACAAAAAGACTAATGGCCACACTCATTAGGGATTTGCCTGAACTGTTTCACCTTCTGAAAGTCAATCAATGAAAACAAACACAGAATATTTATAAAACTTTTGTTTATTGAGTTGAGGAGGTATGTCAGGAAATGCAAGTATTACACCTACACTGAAGTATTTTCCTAATTATAGGAAACATAAATCCAACTTATTCCTGAAAAACATGATGTATGCTATATGTCTTGCCATTAATGACTTGGTACGGAACTGAAACTGCATAGCAATTATAATTGCCAGAGGGAAAAAAAATTAGGAAATATTAGAAATACCAGAAAGAACAAAATAGCAAAGCAGAAGACAAATAGCTCAGAGGAAGGAGGAAAAAACTGAAAAATCCTGAAAGGACAATTAAACTACCTTTCAGAACTCCAATCTTTTATGGCCAAATCACGGCAAAACTGTTACAGAGAAAACTGAAAAGGTGAGTAGCAGATATTAATGATGTTTCCTCGTCAATCCTTCTGTCATGCTTTGCCCTTACCCTGCTATTCAAAATCCTTCACATATGCCACCACCCCTGTGTTTTGTACACAGCCCCCAAACTCTGTGCCATTTGATATACCCTGGTCTTGCTCTGCCAATCTACACTAGAAGAGTGAAATGCAAGTTAGAAGAAGGCAGGGAGTATAACAATCTTTCTCTGTTCTTGTCATTGACTGATATGATCTTAGTCAAATTATATTCTGTGGATTTCTTCACCTTTGTGACAGGACTGAGGGCTAGTAAAACAAGAAGACTTTCAGAGAATGTTTTGAGAACTAATTGCTACATGTAGAAGACTTGAATTTAGTGTTAGCAGTACCACAGAAACCCAGAGAACTGGAACCTTTTGCTCAGTCAGTACATGCAACTCTGCTTTCAGCATGGGGATTCTTGTTTGGATTTAGCTGCCTGTTCAACCACTGCCACTAACATGGACTATTCAAGTCTCCTTATTTATTCATCAGTGTTCAGGGACTAAAATCAGCACAGTTAGAATATGACCTTTTTGTTTCAGTTCATATAAATAATGTCATAAGATCGTATTTCTATTCTCCCTGATGTGAATAGCTTCATGAACTGGACAAAAATAGAAGCTTTCAGAACTTTTGCAGACACAAATACAGCATCTCCCCTAAGTGGCTGAACAGCAAAATGGGCAATTCAACCTCTAAATAGTGAGAATGCTAGAAAAGAGGAATCTGACCTATTTACTCAATGAAAAGGATATTAGTAGTACTTGCAATCCTCATTGATACTGATAGGGAGTGTAAGATTTCTTTTTTACTTCCTCCACATCTCCAAGAAAAGGAGAAAAAAATCATTTTACCCTAGTACTGAACTGCTCCTGTCTAGATCTTTTATTTTACCCAGACAGATCAAAATACTTTTGGGATATTTATGCAAGAATTATCTCTCCTTCACAGATGGAGTATGTGAAACAGATTCTGGTGGCTTGTTTAGTAGCTTTATATCAAAGAAATGTCGGAACTCTAATTCTGGCTGTATAATTCTCTGCTGCATGATCTTGACAAAGTTGGATCTAACTTTGAAGCTGGTCCTGCTTTGAATAGGAGGTTGGACAAAATGACCTCCAGACATCTCTTCCAATCTAGTAGTGTTCCATGATTCTTGTTGCCTTTACATCTTTCAGCTTTCCAGCCTGATCATACGAATCACTATGCAGACTTGAAACCTCAGATACACCGTATTGGTAGGCTCTGCACAGAGTCAGTGCTTAATCAGGAACCTAGGAAGACATAGAATTTTAAATAGCAAAATCTACTCCTTAAAATTTGAGCATCATAGTATCTGTGGAATGACAATTGAATAACAGTAAATTTTTAATTTAGTGCTAGCACATAGCCCATCATCATTTTCCACAGCATAGAACACCTTTCCTGGAATAAAGCATCCTTCACTTCACCAAATGTAAATAAGGGTATCTTATTTGTAAAGAACGAGATACGTATGGCAATAAAGATCAAAACTCTAGTTTTAAAATACCAGTTTCATAAAAGAATTCCAAATTTCTCCCCTAGTACTGAAAGGGGGAGACCTCTGGTGCTGCAGTTTTGTTTGTATGTCAGCATTCTGTCAAAATGGTTTGGTTTTGATTTCTCTACTCTGGGAAAACAATTTGAGAGCATAGAAAATATTAGTTGAAAATAAGGATAAAATCTATATATTTTAGAGCAAAGAGGCAGATGACCTTGTAGCAGGGATCTTGTTGAAAAAGCTGAAAAAAGAGCTTAATATCTTGTTAGGTGACCAGCAGGATTATAAAAAATCAAAAATAAAATTATGTTTAATTCAACTAATACCTTGCTATGGCTGGCTGATACCTGTGACACTTTTTGATATCGCATTGTTCTGAGTAAGTGGTTTTTACTCCAGCTCTGCAAAATTATGATTTTTTTTTCTTTGAAATAAACTCTGAGAAGTCACCTTGCAAGTATTCTGATTTTTGTGGATGTAGCTGTGTTTTCATAATTATCTCATTTGCCTTTAGCAATCTCCTGATTTCTCTAATGCCAGGGGTTTTGCTGACCATGTTCTAGCATCAACATTCTTCTTTTGTTCCTGCTTTCACTGCAAAATTTGTAAGAGATTTTTAAAGCTTTGCAACCACTTTTTAAAGTAATTCTATTTATTTTTATTTTAACTTTAACTTTCTTCCAAACTGATTTTTAGAAAAGTTAGTGTAAATTTTTTCATGTCAACTACAGCACTGTTACCTAAGAACCACACAATAATTTCTTTAATTCTTATGGTTCTTCGCTTATTTTTAACCTTCTATTTCAGTACTGCTTGTTTCTTCCAGATTTATTTTCCCTTAGAGGTTCAACAAAATATTAAACCACAGCACTAAAGCACAAAATCCACTTTTGGTGAGATGAACAAGAAGTTTGGAATCTGTGACATGTTTCCCCATTTACAGCTAAAAATCAATTACAGGTCATCATGTCTTTCAATGTACGACTTTTGCACTTGGGTGTTGATTAAACAGTTACCATCACCTACAGCCTTCCGTTCCACAAAAAGCTTTTCACCCTTAACAACCAAGAAAAGCAAATCTGTAAAACTACTCAAATGTCACAGGTCAGAGTGTGCTGCAGTTCATTAATTCACCAGCAAACAAACAATACCACAGCTAGGATGTCAGGTAGGGAACAGAGGATGCTGAAGATCTGGCAGGAAAAGTAACCTTCTCCAGAGATGAAGACAGACAGGGAAGTAGCAGCTTTAAACATCAGAGGTAAAGGTGACAGAACCTGTCAGAGCCTTTGTGGTTTCGTTTTGTTTTTTTTTTTGTTTGTTTTTTTGGTTTTTTTGGTTTTTTTTGTTTTGTTTTTTTTTTTTTTTTTTTTTTTAGTTAAAAAACCAAACACAAGCTCTCTTTCCTTTCAGAAGAGGAAAAAAGGCACTGAAGGATGTTTCTCCAGCAACATACGTCTGGACTCCTCAGCAGAAGCAGCTATCTTGTGTCACAGCCTCTCAAAAGAAACTATTAACCACCTTAGGCATTATTTGTTTTGTTAAATACTTGTTTGCCCTCTGTTTTCCATCAGAGAAAAAGCAGCCTCAGGAGCAATAGCCTCCAAGGGTGAGTCTGCATGTTTGCTAACTTCAGCTGTCAGAGCAAGGTAGAAAGTTTTGCGATTTTTTACTTTAAATTGGACTTCAAAGCTGCTTTTTTACGCCTCCAAAGAACAGCTTTGAATTCTTTTACTCTTTGAGTTCACACGCATCGGTAAATTAACAGGGAAAAGTACTGTGGAAACAAGTTATCTGTAGTGGCTGTGAAATCTCTGTGGATCCTCACAGCTGAATGAGGCGGAATCAGTTGCTCTGGAAAGGCTGAACAGAGCGAGTGGATAGGACACACCTGGAATATCCACTGCAGTTATTCAGTACTGGGCTGATTTGACTCACTGCATTGAGCTGGGCTGCAAGAACTGTGACCAAACCTGAACATAGTGATACACGCTAGGTTGGGTTTTGGTGTTAGTTTTTCTATTTTTGTTGTGGGTTTTGGTTTTGGCTTGTGGGTTTTTCTGGTTATGTTTGGGGGGTTTTAACTTGTTTGTTTGTTTTTCCTGTTTTGGTTTGGGTTTTGGTGTTGATGACCCTTTTTCCAAAAAGTGTCACATTCAATTAGAAACAGCAGGAACAAATCATAAATAAGGCTAAACTGTTTTCAATTGACTGAAAGATTTACACTCATCTTTTTTTACCTGCAGCCTTACTTCATCCCAGGTATTTCAGATTCTGGGGGCAAGGATATATAGACATGGATATTGAACATATATATATATATTCAATCTAGTTGAAGATATCCCTGCTCATTGCAGAGGGAGTTGGACTGCATGACCTTTAGAGGTCCCCTCTAAACCAAACTGTTCTATGCTTTTTTTATATGTTTGGATATCACTTCTTACACCTCGTTACTCTCAGATAGAGCAGGCATACTTGTGCAACAAGCAATACGGCAACAAGTCACCTGGCACCTTCCAAATGTTATTTTTCTGAATTTCTCCAAGAAATTAGTCTAGATTAATCAAGTTTAATGAGTTATCTTGATGTTTACATCATCAAATAGCCTTTCCCCATGCTTTTTTTCCCCTTTGTTGACAATCAAAGATGTACACAACACAAAAAACTTATTTATTTTCAATACATAACAGCACACAGACTGAGATATGGCCAGCTAGATACAAACTGGGAGCTTCCACAGTTATGCATAATCTCTTCTTGCAATCCTTCCTAGCTCTCCATTAAGAAATGTCCAATAATTTGTTGTGAAACAGCCTAATCCACAACAGAACTGAAGAGCAGTAGGACAGCAATAGGTCACACAGTACTCCTCAGTAACAGAGAGACAAAGATACAACAGTCAAGCCATCTGTTCTAAAAGGAATCTTTAAGCCAATAGGGGAGTTTTGTTTGTATGTTCTGTTTTACTGATGTGGTTGGTTGGGTTTTTTTTCCTAAGAGATGAGGAATTGTACTCCAGAAAATGTGGTTTAAGTTTCCCTTTTTATTACTGTTAAACATTATAAGCAGAAAATACATTCCTTAATTTAAGAAAAGCAATGAAAAAGAAATAACTAGACAGCATAACAGGATACAAACACATGATTAGCTAAAAAACCAACACGTATTTGGAAACTATGTTCTTTTCACATTTACTCATTGCTTATAACACCAAAATTTTCATCCTGCAGATATTAACCTATATAGATACAAAATAAGCAACAAATATCTATGTCCTCGAATTACCCACAAGATGGCAGAATAATCAGACCAAACAGACTATCAGTACAAGCAGTCTTTCCCTGACTACAAACACAGCTCTCAGAACATGGTATTTTCTCACAATCAGACAAAACCTACTCATTCAGCACCTGGCTTAGCAGTATTTAACAAGCCGTAATAATCAATGTTACAGGCTACCAATTGACAGCCAGATTGAAAAAGGTCATTTGGGGCTGACTCTTCTGTGAGTGTACTAGTCTACAAACCTACTAAAAAATAATAAAAATTATAGGCTTCATCTCTGGTGCAAAGGGCTGCTAAATTGCTTGGGTTATCCCCTACAGCCAGCTGGATATTTCCCCAAGACCCGCTCAACAGCTTAAATCAAACTGGTGACAAATTGTCCTAATCAAATACCATCCTGTGTGTTCCTATGCAGCAAAATAAAGGCATGATTGTGCACGTTACAATGTGTGTGCTGGTTTGATAGAACTATTGCAGTGAATACAAAGCAGCATGTGCTGTCAACTATAGTACGAACTCCTCACATCCCCTTAGATTCCATTCACCTTGCTGCTGTTGCTCATGCTATCAGGATTAAATATACACAGGATACCTTCAAGGTCTACAGTTATATTTTCATGTAGCTGCATATCTTTTCTCTGCCCAGATTGAATCATATTTTACTGAAAAGCAAAGAACTACCATTGGTTTAGACAAAGGAACAAGACAAGGAGAGTATTTCTGCTACTGTGAAACTATCACCACTCTGCTTCTCTTTCATTACCTATCTATGTATCTTCAATCTAATGCAAAGTTAGTGCCACCCTTTCCCCCCCAAATTTAAAAGTCTTCCAGGGGGAGGGAGGATAAAATAAATCCAGCATCAAACAAGTAAGATCAAGATTTATGACCTTTTACCTGAAGAAGTTTTCACATAAGAAATACTTCATAAACTAAATATTAACCCTCCTTCTATCCTCCTTTTTTAATCCACAGCATTTCCTTCCAATAGATGTTCCCAGGCCAAAGCATACTGACCTAAAATTTCAGAGATTACTAGGTCTCTGATAATTCCATGCTTTACACTGAATGAACAGCATAGTGGCGAAAGTTCCATCAAGTTCACAGCAAAGTTCTTTTCTTACCATTAAAAACAAGAGTGTCATTGGGAAATACAAGTGTCCAATTAAAAAAAAAAATAAACCATCAAACTAGTGGTATTTTTATAGTATGATAACAGCAGACTCCTATGACTAATTTGCCAATAAAGGATCAGACATGAGAACAGATGGAATATCTGTTGAAATATGGAGCTTTGCACATCAATCAAGTATATACCATCCCAGCTGGTGTAAACCCAGCTCGTATTGGACTATAAGCCTTTATATTAATGGCTGAAACACTAAAATAGGACAGTTCCTGCACTTGGATTTGAACTTTGAATGAACTAGTATGCTTATACTCTTTTTCACCTCTGCATGTCTTGCTAAATTTGAATCCCTTTTATATAAGAATAGAATTGCAAACTAGCACAATTTAAACTACTTTGACATATGCCCTTGTTAAGCAGATTAATAGCCTAATTCCCTGTTATCTGCTCTGGCTAACTACTAGTTTCCAGGTGTTACAGTTTTCTGTTCTATAAAGTAGAACACATGCTGAAACGATATGTGTCTCTGTGTGTATGTATATATATATATATATGAGAATTTCATCTTTTTATAAAGACCTATAAGAGCTATCATATTTCCTAAGAGGTCTCTACCAGAAAAGAGTTCCTAGAAAATTCCTAGAAAGACTTTTTCCATAGATTTTTTTTCTCACCGTTAAAATTCACCACTGACTTATGCACAACAGCCCAGACCTAGTGACTTTTAGATCACAGAGGGACATAGAACACCTGCGTGTATGTAACTGAGTAGCAGTGAATGGTTTTTGTTTCCCTTGTACTACAGTCATTTAGGTTTTTTTCTGTATATGGCAGGAGAAGAATTTAGGAGTGACAAAAGAACTCTATAATTTAGAAAAAAAAATAAATAATAAAAGATCAAACGTTTAACGGTAAGGAAAAACCCTCCCCAGGACACTTTATTGCAGCTCTTGTGTTTGTCAGTAGGATTTTGGCCCTGTTCTGCAAACACGTGGCTCAGGCTTTAAGTCAATGAATTACCATTTGCAGGCAGATCTGTTCTAGATAAGAACTTGGGACTGTAACCTCTGGGTTTAAGACCAAGTCCTTTCAGTGTA
This sequence comes from Acropternis orthonyx, assembly GCA_035583155.1. NCBI lineage: Eukaryota > Metazoa > Chordata > Aves > Passeriformes > Rhinocryptidae > Acropternis > Acropternis orthonyx. Next base: position 13,584,137 of record JAWWEU010000125.1, on the reverse strand, counting down.
CAAGTGGCACTTGGTCTACTGTCATCATGGAAAGACACAAGAAAGAGCTAAAACCCAGCACTTTGGGAATGCTTTGCTTCTCCTGACTTCGACAGAACCAAAGGATTATTTTGCATTAAAAATGCCCATATTTGAGATTTGAGGAAGTTCATAATGAAAATAGGATTCAGACTCCTTAAGTTCTCTGAGAAGGCTTGATTTCTAATTAAAACCTAGCATCTGACTTTCCTACAAGTTAAAAAAGAAGTATCAAAATTATTACTTGTGTTCCAAACTCAGGCTCAACAAATATATTGAAAGCTCTGGAACAGCCCAAGGTTACTTTGTGCCTATAGCCATAGCTGTTCTTTTGTCAGCAGTTAGCTTCTGTGTCTCCTTCATCTCCTATGCCTCTTAGCTAGAAGTATAACTAAGAATTATTCCAAATTGAGTCACAACTGACCTGGAAATTATTTAGCTTAAGGTTCTGCCTTTTCAAGAATAATAGTTGGCTTGATAACCTCCACAAAGAAAAAAAACTTTGGTTCTATATTATTTCCAGCTCTTTACAAAGCAGCACAGACCCCTACCCCTTCAGAAAGAAACGTGACTGGCTTTGCAGTAAACTGTTCACTTGCTAGTACGTACATGCTACCCCGACCTGAGAAACTCATCAGATTTCCTCACTTACCTCTCCTGGTTTCTTTATTTACTGACAAATCTCTTGACAGATTCTTTTCCTCTTTGTAGACCTATCAGGATGAATGATCCTAAAGGAAACAGTAAAATAAGGAATCATAAGGTAGCAATAGTCTCAATCTAACTCATCTGTAGAAGAAATGTGATATTCACAGTGTTACTGCCAATAATTAAGCCCCAAAGCTGCACGTCAAAAGCTCAATCTGGCAAAGTTCCAACATGACTTCGACCATGCTGGCTGTAGTAGTTGAGAGACATCATTCTGCTGCTAATGTAAATGGTTTTGTCTGGCAGCAAGCAGTCAAATGTATAGATTTCTTGTCAAAGATACAAAGAGTACCAAAACATGCAAACTAAAGGATGACTGCTAGAGAAAGAACATGAGAAGATTAAAGATTTTCATAAAACTGTATCTGATTTCCTTGTAAAAATTAAAGCAACATTCTCATCAAATGACAGCCAAGTGTCTGCTTTATCTTTCCCGTACAGGAGCTGACCCTATTGACTGAACTTCATCTTGTACTGTGCCAAGGAATAGATAAAATAATTTTGCTAAAATTGACTAAAATCTTTGCTTGTAATTAGTAATAGAACAATAGCATGCCATTCTCCACTAAATCTGACAACACACACACAAATATTCACACCACAACTCCTAAAGCAGTCACACAAACCTAGAAGGCTGGGACTGGGTTTGATCTCTCAGATCCAAAACAACAGTTAGCTTTAGATTCAAGAATTCTCTAAAAAAAGTTACTAGAGCACTAAGCTGAAATCAGTCTCTAGTGATGTGCACAGAGCACATATTAGCACAAAAAGAGTGAAAACACTCTGAGGGGGATACAACTCAGACTCTCTCAGTAGCTGGCTAGGTGACAGATCCTTAAATAATGCTATAAAATTCTCATCAGCAGTTTCTGCAACCCTTTTGGATCATCTTCATCGCTGTATTGATATGGCACAAAACAAGAAAATGATCTGATACTTTATAAAGTCTGTTACTGGGAATATCACCATGGCCCAGGACTTCCACAGCCAAGTACTAACAAGGATAAGTCCACATACAGGCTTCGAAAAATAAAATTTATTATTCTTTAAAAGAATATCAGTTACATTCAGCAATTGCTTAGTCAGAGAGAGTCTCTCTGCATTATTTTTTAATTAAATACTGCACCTGATGGCCTTCAGGTGAAGAAGGCAAAAAGCTATATTTGTTTTCTTGCAGCTTAGCCAAAACTTCAGATCAACAGTTCATTGCCCCCTTTCTTCTCCTCTGTTGTTTCCAAGTGGTGAGTTTTTACTCCACCTTGGAGTAGAAATTAATTCTTAATTACATGACTTTACACTTTGACTTCTACATGTCATTCCAATTCTCCATCTTCAAGGTATTTCTGTAAAGCATCACCATCCTCTGCTGCATTAATTATGCTTTTCAGAATCCTCAAGGGAATTACAAATCCATCCAGAAAGTAAACCCAAGAAGCCAAATTCTTATTTCTACCAGGTATTAAAATTCACAGTTCCTATGTAAAGATGAGAGGTTTTTTTCACACATAATGTTTTTCTTCTAGGCAGTTCCTTGTTAAGCCTCTACCTTCCATATGTAAAAATCACCTATTTTACCCTCTGTATCCCAAGGTTAGTAAATCTGCTACTTTCCTCTTGCTAATATACCACTCTGATCTCAACTTTGACTAACAGAATTAATTACTTAAATAATATTTCTTAGAGCAAAACTGTGTTTAAATGGCACTAAATATACTGTTACTTTTTTGGATGTGAAAGAGGTTTGTGGGCTTAAAAGTTTGTCCGTTTTCTAACAGCTGTACTAAGTACTCTGATGCAATGTGATACCTCACCTTTTCTTGCACCTTGGTGATATTGTCAAAATATGTCATTCTTTTAACACAAAAACATTCCTTGGATGAAAATGCCCCTGAAGCTGGTGATGTCAGTTATGACACTGGAAGAAAGCAAGAGTGAAAATTGTTACTCATTTTATTCATTGCAGTTGTTCTATTGTACTCTTCACAGGCCTAAAAAGTTGATGCTCGTGGCACAGCTACACCGTACAATGGCTTTGTTCTAAAAGCAAGCTAAATATGCTATGCTAACTTCCTGCCCTATCCCCTTCTGGAGGTGAGGGTTATTATATAACCAAGAACATTTCCCAGATAAAATTTGCAGATATTTGTACCAGCACAAATAAGGGCAGCAGCCCCAGGTGGGTGAGAAAAAACATCTAGGAATAGGAGTGTAGATAAGGGAATTCTGTGTAGTTGGCTTTGTTTCTGTAACCACCATATTATAAAATTTTATATTTCAGAAATTCCCTGAGCAGTTAACTTGTTTCAAAATGTGTACTGTTTCATTGTTGTTTTCAACTCCAGTTTCCATATTTTTCCAGGTATGGGGCATCAGTGAACTTTAGACTTCTTTCCTGAAGAAGCTCTCTCAGAAAGCACATTAATTTTTCATTTTTAATTATATTGGTAATTCATTATAATAAATAACTGTTGGCAGTGATCTTGGAAAGACTTGTTGGAATCTTCTCTTTATAAGTTATTTAACATCTGAAATAACATAGTTCTCCAAGTTTGTTGAACCAGAATTATAGCAACTACCCAGACAGCCATTTCTATTGAAAATACAGAATTTTGATGTCTTGTCTTGAAAGAGCAACAGATGGAATTAAAATTATTAATGATTACACAAAAATGATGATGGGAGTACCAGCAAAAAAGTAATAGATACATTTTAAAAACCCAAATGAGTTCTTTCTAAATTATCTAGAAAAAAACAGATGAGTAAAAAAGGCATTTCTTTGTTTGTAAATCATGCCTTTTTCCTCATTAAATTATCTATTTTGTAAATCTATTTTTATTCAGTTACAGTCATATTGGATAGTTGGAATTCACCATATGCAAAGAGAAAGTGAGTCATACAAGTCAATGTAGCCATCTTGAACTATTGGCAAAAAACTAAAATTCACACCTATCTTGCAGTGTAGATTCATTAGTAAATATATACAATCCACAGGTCTTCTAATGCCTCCTCTTTTTTAGACTTTCAGCTGTGTATTCTTTAAGATTTGAAATGGTAACTTCCGTCTCTCTTTCCGCAGCATCTGGAGAATCTGATGAGAAAGGAATGTGAGGAATTATTATATAATCCACCAGAGAAGGCACTGGGAGTTAGGCATTTATTTATATCATAGACACACATAATTAATTTAATGTGGCCATCTCTGATCCAATTGAGTGGGTGTCACTGGACAATCAATTATAAGTAGGAACTGATTATTACTGGAACACAAAAAGACTGAGATCTCAGTGGGCTTCAAAAGGAGCCTACTGGGAGGGTGTCCTAGTGCTTCCAAGATGTTCACTACAGAACAAAAACTAGCTTTACATGATGTATTTACCTATTTTGAGAATGTTTAACACCTTCATTCATGCTGCTCTGAATGGGGGTAGCATCTCACTCCTCTCATGCATTCCAACATCAGAGACAGGAAAATGGGACAAAAATGCATCTGCTGAATATCAGCAAAGTGCTAGAGATGTTTTGCAGGAAGATGGTAATACGAAAGCAAAAAAAAAATATATTGATATGAAGAAAAACACATTCATTTGATGTGAAACCTCAGCCATGACAAGGCTTTAAACCAGGACCTTGCTGGGAATGGCTTTGGTATATTTGAGTCTTCCTTGGTACAGCAAATTGAAATAGAACATAATGTGAGGATCTCTCATCTCTACATTTTTGTGTTTCAGATTCAACTTTGGTTTTATAATGCTTTTATTTATATGTTTTTTACTACTTTCAGAACTCTTAAATAGATGTTCAGAAATAATACTGTTAAAGACAAATTTAAGGACAAAGGTATTCTTTGGGAAGAGTACAAAGTTGTTTACAAGTAACTGAACATCTGTATGGCAATTCCATCTAGTCTATCAAAACAGGTGAATAATTCTGTGATCTTTTGAATACACATTTACAATGACTTATCACAGATCCTGGATTCAGACACTGCTCTTAACTATGATATGTTGAGATGAATTGATATAATTCAATATTCAATGACCCTCAGACTCACATTCCCATTAATCAGTAAGTGTTAATGTGACAAGGACATGCTTCATAATAAGATTATGGAATCAGAATTGTTTAGATGGGAAAAGACCTTCAAGATCATGGAGTCCACTCTCTAGCCCAGCACTGCCAAGACTGTCACTAAACCACGTCCCCAGGTGCCCACCTACACATCTTTTAAATACCTCAGGGACGGTGATTTCACCATTTCCCTGGGAAGCCTGGTCCAATACTTGACCACCTCTTTGGTGAATTTTTTCCTAATATCTAATCTAAACTTTCCTGGTGCAATTTGAGGCCTTTTTCTCTTGTCCTTTCACATAGGAAGAAGGGACTGACCCCCACCTGGCTACAATCTCCTTTCAGGTAGTTGTTGAGAGCGATAAGGTCCCCCTGAGCCTCCTTTTCTCCAGGCTAAACAAACCCAGCTCCCTCAGTTGCTCCTCATCAGACCTGTGCTCCAGAACCTTCCCCAGCTCTATTGCCCTTCTCTGGACTCGCTCCAGAACCTCCATGTCTTTCTTGTAGTGAGGGGCCAAAACTGAACACAGGATTAGAGGTGCAGCCTCACCAGTGCCAAGTACAGGGGGAAAATCACTGCTCTGGTCCTGCTGGCCGTATTATTTCTGATATAAGCCAGGATGCCAGTGGCCTTCATGAGCACCTGGGCACACTGCCAGCTCACTGAGGACTGAAGATCTTTCTTATGCTGCCTATGCTGATATATTTCTCTGCTACTTGTGAAATTACTTAAACTTTTGGTTTCCCATCTTATGTATCTATAAAGTAGGGCACAGCATCTCACAGGGATGCTGAGACATTTTATTGTATGAATATTTTAAAAGGATTTTAATATTCTTAGTTGAAAACAAATCATTACAAATAATCATTTAATTGTTTAAATACTCAAACTTGGTATTTTTAGTGCTACAAGTAAACATTTTGTTATTGAATTATTAAAATGCTTCCCATGTAATAAATTTTAATTCAACTGACCCCAGCTTTATGGTGTTGTTTTTCTTCTTTAGCAACATTATGCATTATCATTTTCAAGGTGAAATCAATGGGCTAAATGCAAAGGTCAGATGCATAAATGTTTTTCTAAAATCATCCACTGTAAACCCTGATTCTTAGCTGAATTTCACCTATTAGTTCAATTAAATGTGATAAGTGACTTGAATTTCACTGATTACAACCCGGAAGGTAATGAGTTCAGGTAACAGAAGAACAGACATTGCATGTAATGGCAAAGTTTCCTTTGTTTCCTTTCAGAAATTTCTTACAGGACTTCATTGTTTTAAAGCAAATGACCCACCAACCAACCAACCAACCCACCACATAGGAGGCCTTCTAGATGCAGGAAGATATTTAAACAAACAATTCATTATACTTACCACAATGAAGCAGAATAAATAAATAAAAAAAACCCAAACAAAGCAAAGAGAGGTGGGAGAATTGATTAATTACATGGACATGAAAACTGGAAGCTCCTTTTGTTTCAAATAGGAAGCATGTATTTATAGAACAAGAATATTACAAGAATGAATGATAATCACAGCTTTATGGTGGCTGGAGATTTAGATTAATAAGCAAGGTATGATTTATACACGTAACATTGCTTGCAGTTAAGTGAACTGCTGATTTGTCAACTCTATTTTGGAAGAAGATAATGGGAATACATAGCTCAGTTCCACACAGAACCGCACATTAATGACATTTTCTAATGTGTAACAACAAATGTCATTCAGATGCATATGGGGTTGTTTTGGGCTTTTATTCTTCATCTTTGAAAGTCTTTTAAATCATTCCATTTTGACTACAGATAACTCTCTAGGGGAGCTACGGTTGCAAGGAAAAGGCAAAGTGTACACACAAATGGAAGCACTGTGAACCATTCTTAATGGGGCTTGAAGAGCTTATTAAAAATACACACAACATCTGAGGAGAACCAAAAAAGAAAGAGTACAAGTTGTAGGACCATGTTTGAGGTGTCACCAGGAATTTCCTTGGCAGTTACACATGCAGATCTAATCGTAACCTCTCTGTAAACAGCCTCTTAATATAGAAGCAGTTCAGTTTCACAGGCCAGAAGTCAATGTTATGTTTATATGCTCTGTAAAAAACAGTTGCTGCACAGACTTCAAAAACTCTCTGTAGTGGGAATTCCCTTTGATGAGGAGAAAGAACTTTCCTGGTCAAAGCTGGAGAATTCTCTTTTAGCTTTTACTTTATCAGAGGCTGTATAACATTCCTTTCCCTCTATCCCATCTCTAGCTAGAGAGTTCAGAAGTCAGAGCAAGTTCAGCACACAACATATCTACCACCCAGCCAAACAACTTGAAACCAATAAAATGCTCACCCTGGCACTGAATTCTCCAACCTAAATACACTTATAGACACAGTTAGTATATTAAATTCATATATATATATATATATTTTACATTCTAGTCAGGAGGAGTTGTTTACACATAGATGAGTGCTGTACAGTGGGTGGGACACAATAATTAACAGCTGGGAGGAGACAAAAGGTATGTGTGTGGGGAATTAAATTTCCCCGAGCTTTTGTGGTGTGCTTCTGAGCAAATTGAAAAAAGGTTACTTCAAATAACCTTCAGCTGATGTTTGAACTAAGTGAAGTGACTTGTTCTGCAAAGGCTATACCTGCCCACCCAGTGTTAAATAATACAGCATCACAGCTGAGACCAATCCACCTTGGAGCAAAGTTACACAGGTGAGTTTGAACTTCATCTATGTAACTTTGCCTGTAAAGAAGATGAGAAACTGGGTATCAAAACCAGTCTAGAAAGTTGATCCCTACAGTTTTGTGTCTTCTGAGTCCTGGTTCCTAGGCAAGACCTGCATGTCTAATCTTACTAGGTGTATTTACACACTGACTGTAACAAAATTCCCCTCTCCATTCAGTTCCTTTTGATGATTTTACCACCAGAGGAAATAATCCAGCTACACTGTTTACCATTTTTTTTCTTGTGAATGTTTCCAAGCATCACAGAAGCTGGCACTTCAATAAACAGTGAAATTCACTGATGTTTTCCATGTACTGTGTTTAGGAATATCGTAGCTAGATGTTTAACCTACTTTGTAAGAAACCCAATGATAATAGTGAGACAGTGCTTGATTTTATTGGTATTTCAAAACATAAAAAGTGTGGCAAAGAATATTGGAGAAAAGAGCAGAAACTGTGAGCACGTGTAATAACATAACACAACTGGAACCTCCCAATGCAAGAGATCTAAAAAAAGTGAAAAGCTGTATGTAGTTGTATTTTTTATGCAATGGTTATGCCAAGAAAACATATTCTGTAATACTTGAAAGTAAGTAGGAAAAAAAAAAGAGATTGCATCCATTTCAATGCATTTGTTGGCCATTTCTACCAAAAGCAAATGTGACTTGAGCAACCTAGACAGCACTGGGAAGATCCCAGGCCATTAACCGTGGGCTGCAGCACATTTTAGGAGGTTTAGGTTGTGTGGATAGGGTTATTTAGTTCCTCAGAGAGTCAGTGGCATTCCAAGCTGCAAATAGAAAATGATAGGATCACAGAATGGCTTGGATTGGAAGTGACCTCAAAGATGATCTAGTTCCAACTCCTCTGCCATGGATAGAGGCACATTCCACTGGACCAGGTAGCTCCAAGCCCCATCCAGCCTGGAACTGAACACTTCCAGGGATGAGGCAGCCACTTCTCTGGGCACCTTGTTCCAATGCCTCACCACCCTCACAGGGAGGAATTTCGCCCTATTATCTGGTCTACACCTACTCTCAGTTTGAAGCCATGTCCCATCACTACATGCCCTTGTGAAATACCCCTGTCAAATGACAGGGATGCGTAGTTTTCGTCCCGGGGGATGTATTTTAGGCAGAAGTCCATAGAGAAACAGCCCTAGAGGCATTTTTAGCGCTTTAAACTAGCGACTGAGCCCAAGAGAGCTGCACAGGGCTGGCTGGCAGAGGCGGGGGGCTCACAGACCGCTCCCGCCGCAGCCGCCACCAGGAGGGCAGCGCTAGCCTCACGGGGAAACCTGCTCCTCAAATTCATCCCCCTTCCCTGGCAAAATCCTTCTCCCTTCCCGCCTGACCCCGCGGAGCCGCTCCCACCCGGGCCGGTACCGCCCCCGCCCCGCGATGGCGCCGCCCCCGCTCCCGCCCGGCTCGGGGGCCCGGCGGGAGCCCCGCCCGCTCCAGCGCCAGAGCCAGCTCCGCTCCCAGCGCCGGGATCGGGAGCGCTGCGCTCCTGCAGGATCCGCTGCAGCAGGATCGGCTGCGGCTGTCTCCCCGCCGAGAGTCCGGCCGTCCCCGGAGCGAGGAGCAGCGCCGGGGCTGGCGGCGTAGGCGCTCCGGCGGGGGGAGGCTGGGCAGGGGGACCCGCGCATTGTGCGAGCCCGCATGGGCACGGCGCGGGGGCGCGGCCGCGGGGCTGCTCCGCGCATCCCGCCCCGCTCCCCGCAGCGCCCGTAGCCGGGCGGCGGGGGATGCCTTTGTGCGGGGCGCCGGCGGGGCAGGTCGGGCGCCGCGCTCCCCCGCAGCGCTGCCGGCGATGCTGAATTAGGCGGCCGGAGCCCTTGAGAGCGCCGGGGGAAGGCGTAGCAGCCCGTGGCAAAGAGCCGGGAGGGGCGGGCGGGCAGGGCGCTCCCCATGGCGAGCAGCCGGAGCATCGAGCTGGAGCACTTCGAAGAGCGGGACAAGCGGCAGCAGCGGTGCGGGCCGCGGCGCGGCGGGCCCGGGTCCGGTGGCGGAGCGGGGCCGCGGGGCAATGGGCTGGTGCCCAGCCCGGCACACAGCGCCCACTGCAGCCTCTATAGGACCCGCACCCTGCAGGCGCTCAGCTCCGAGAAGAAGGCGCGCAAAGCTCGCTTCTACCGCAACGGGGACAGGTACTTCAAGGGCTTGGTGTACGCCATCTCCCCCGACCGCTTTCGCTCCTTCGACGCGCTCCTGGTGGAGCTCACCCGCTCCCTGTCGGACAACGTGAACCTGCCCCAAGGCGTCCGCACCATCTACACCATCGATGGCAGCAAGAAGCTCACCAGCCTGGACGAGCTGGTGGAAGGTGAGGGGGGGGCACGGCAGAGCCCGGCCAGGGTCGGCGATGGGTTGCGGGCGCTCCCTGGGGTGAGCCTTCCTGGCGCTCCCTGGATCCAAGCTGGGATATTGTCCTGCGGAAAATGGTCAGCCGCAGAGCCCTTGTGGGCAAGTGGCCTGGGCTGCCCGCTGCTGTGAGGGGCAGGAGGCCTCGTTTCCCCGGTGTGGACCCTCCGCTTCTCCTATCGCCCCGGGTGCTGCTGTCTGCGTGCGTGGGGGTGACTCCAGTGGTAGTTTAAGTAGCAGGTACTCTTTTCATCTACGAGAGCTGTAGTAAAGTTCTTGGCCACCTTTCATTTGGAAAAGAGAGAAATGCTGTAATATAATTCTCTAAGTGTCATTGTTGGCTCACAGTGGCTTTAGCTCTCAGAGAGAAAGCCTCAGTCCTGTGAAAAAGGTATTTATACCCTACCACTTATGAAAACTAACCGGTGTGTAAAGTCCTGTTTTCAAATGTGATCAGAGTCCATGTTAGTAGAGAGAATTATCTACCTTGTGTCCTTTCAAAGGCATGTTAGAGAATCTGATGTATTTCAGAATTGTGCCTAAGTAGCTTTTGATGGTGGGACTTAGCTGCAGAGGTTGTGTAGACTGTGCAAATCTGATCAAAGCAGCGTTTGGCTGTCTCAAAATAGGCCAGAAGTACTGTTTTCTGAATGAAACACATGCCCCTTGTTTGTAAGGAATGATAATTATCGGAATGAGGAGCAGAATTCCCCAATGTTTCCACATGGTGTCTTAAAATACAGCTTAGCATTACATGCTTTTCAAATGCCTTGGTTATGCTGTCCACACTGTGAGGTTCATAATCAATTTGCACTTGATGGTTGTCCTCAGGTGTTTAATACACCTCCACTGCAGTCTTCTACCCGGTAACTCCGTATGCCAGGTGTAGCTGATTTGCATCAATGAAGAACTAAGATTTGTAGGCCTTCTAATTCCTCCTGCTTATTAGGCTTTCAGATGTGCATCCTTTAAGCTTTGATTTGGAAACCTCCCTTTTCAAAGCACTGCTGAATCACACCTGGAGAATTTGATGGGAAAGGGAACCTGAAGACATTTTTATAATCCACCAGTAAAGGCACTGGGAGTTAGTGCTCACAAGGAAGAGAAAGAGCATGGAAGAGAATTGCATTTGCTGCGTCAAGTGGGTCTCCCTCAAAACAGATACCCATGAAAGTGCACTTTGTAATAGTAACAGTGCCTGAGGATTTTCCTCATTATCTGATCTACCGTAAGTCTGTTCCACAGTGAAAACAGAGGAAATGTGAAGTGATTGCAGAGTGAAATGCTGACCCTGTGGTGATAAAAGAAATGAAATAAATAAAAAACTTGTTCACGATTTGGTGGTTAGTTTAGAGGTACCTAACAAAAAATATGTGGTGCTGAAGTGGCGATGCTAGTGAAAGGAGACGAAACAGAAATTGAATAAACGAGGGCTAACTTGTGGTGACTTTTGAAATTTTGCTGCAAAAATGATACCAAGCTTTTTATGATTTAAAGACAAAATTACTTGCTGGACAACAGTATAAATACAGCATATGTTCTCACAATACTAAGGTAATAACTGAAAGCAAAACTTACTTGTTTTCTCTTGAAATACTCCTTGAAAGTGTAACCTTTGTTGTGGCCCTTCACTGGAAGAATAAAGCAAAATAAATGTCACAACTGAAATGCCACTTCCATGCTTTTTCAATGAAATGAAAGTGGGGAAAAAGTGTCTCAATTACTTAGTCACCTATCCATGACCAATACAACTTTCAGGAATCTTAACAAAATCCTATAGCATTGTAATTGGATTAGTATGTTCTCCAGTTAGCCTGCTAAAAACTTCACCAGTGTAAGTGTAATGACCACACAGAAAAAGCAAAGTATATATAGGAAGGAAAGGAAAGCAAACAAGTAGTGAATTCATCATTCCTTGAAATTATCTGAGCTCGTTGCCATCTATTTTGTTCTTGAGGTGCTGGAAGAGATGTAGTTTGGTTTTATTTTCTTTATTTCTTGTAGTTACAGCACAGCAAACTTGAATTTCTGCTCTAGAATAAATACTTGAACATAGGTGTTATCCTAAAACTTGAACTGCCGTAGCACCAGAAGTGGTTTTGAATGGTGTTTTGCTGTATTACTTTTTAATTTTTTCAGAAAGGGAAATACAGTACTGTAGCGTGTGCCAGCTACAGGCTGAAAGGCAGACGGAAAGTAGTTGTGTGATGCAATACCTGACTGGTCTCTTGGCACCTTATCAGCGTTGTTGAACTGGTACATGGAGTCTCAGCAGGTCAGGTTCAGTAGTGGCATATCTATGAAGTGAGCAGGTGAGCACTCAGCAGTCCTTACCAAGCCAGCAGGATCTGCATTAAACCTCCCTCACCTTGAGTCTGTGCGTGTAGGTCTTGGACATTGGCATGCCCGGTGCAAGCAAGCTTTTTAAGGTTGATTTGCCATTATCAGCTAAGTATCTGTCTGGAATATAAAAGCTGGCAAAATCAAATTCTGTATCATAAAAGTCCAAACTAGCTGAATTGTGTCATTGTTGAATGTTTTTTTGAGATTGGCTAGATTTGGCAATCTGTTTTACTGTTTATCAATGGAAGAGAAACATAGTTAATGCACAGACATACTGAGGATATAAAATATTATTGTTATGGGATTAGTCAGTTAAAAATTTGACCAAATCATGTTTATTAGTCAGAAATAGAAGCTCTATTTTAAGCATATTGTTTTCCTTAACTGGACATGACAGTCAAAAAAGCATGCTCTACTGGACCAGCATTAGGCAAATATAACTTATATTCCCAGCCCCTGTAGATGGGGAAACATTATGGGTCATGAGTTTGACAGTTTTCACTGATCTTAGAATGGGGGGATGGAAGAATTTGATTGTCTGCTCCTGATCTGTTTGAGCAGGCAGATCCAGAGAGGGGATGGTGTTTGGGACTATGATGACTTTCTTATGGTTTTCTTTCAACTTTACTCTCAGACATTACATTACTGTTTACTTTTGAATAGAAGATTCTACATGTAATTTTAGATTTGCCCTTCAATAGCAAAAGTGGAACAGTAGATTAGTTTTTATTTTATATCAGTTAATTAATTGTCTATATCCTTCAGTATTCCTTAAAAAATGCAAGCTTCCTAAAGCGTGATGCAATGGTAATAGAACTGCATAGATTTTCAGTCCTTGGCAGTGTGTTTTACATGGATGTCAGCCATGTTCAGTATCACTATCCTTTGTTTTCATTGTCTTGTTAGTGGAAGACATGGGGAATCTTGATTGTAAAAGTCTGCTACAAAGCTGGGAGTTATTGGGGGATTTTGGTAGAGGAAACCAAGTGTAGACTATTCCTGGCAAGAAAAACTATGTTGATTTTGCATGTGACAGAGAATCTTTCTGGTTCCCTAGGTGGGAAACATTGCTAAGAGTCTTTGTTCTTTCTATGACAATGCTTAATTAATACAGTCCTTTATAAAATGTCCGTAGTTCTGTCTGCACAGTTGTGCACACAATCAACAGGCACCTATAGGGAAGTCTCTGGGCAGGAGGTGGGAAGGCTGGGAGCAGGGCAGTCCTTATGCATGGCTGGGACATGTATTACAGGGCAGTATCTGATTTATAGAAATGAGCTGTGCCTCCCTAATACAGAGTCAGTGAATGTTTTGAAATGAGATATTGAACAATCTGAGTTTTTACGGCCTTAGATCATTGTTGTTGTTACTGCATGTAACATTTTAATCCTGCATAAGTAGCTGTGATTTTAGTCAATGTGCACTGTTACATTAGGTCAAGAATATATTTTCTCTTGTCAGGGCAAGCAGATGGTAACACCAAGTAGGCAGTTTTTATTTTTGCTTCCTCCAAAAGGTATTACTACCTTCCTGTGCTAAAGCCAGAAGCTATAATGCTTTAAAAAAGAGGCAAATGTAGCAGTTTGAACAAAGAAGGGTAAAAAGGGAGGATAAAAGAAGGATTAAAAAAATATTAGAAACATATGCTTCCAAATATATGTTCAAATTGCTGTAGTTACACAGTTCTGGAGCAATGGGGTGTGGATGTGAAATGCAGATGGAATTGTTGGTTAACTTCCCATCCAAGTGAAATAAAATAGTTCCACCACTGTGCATCTCTTAGTTTCAGGAATGGGGGAAATGTAATTTACCTGAGAAGAGTTATTTACTTACTGTGGAGAAGGCACAGTGTATTATGTGGGTTTGATACCAGGTGGCATTGACTGTCTTTTGAAAGCTTTTACCCTGCCTGAGCAGGGGGGTTGAACCTCCAGAGGTTCTTTCCAACCTCAGTTGTTCTGTGATTCTGTGAAAACATGTAGGAAGCTGTCATTTGAAGCTCTTGTCTAAATAAAGTCAAAAGAGAAGTAGTAGCAGTTAGTCATCTGCTAAAATCCTGGTTGTCATCCCAGGTTTTAAGAAGTGCTTGAGGAACTTCAGGTGCTGTAGATGAGGAAAGATCGTGATTTATACAAGGTTATTGAAGGTGATGTGAAAGTGTATTGTAAGAAACTGATGAGGAGGGAAGTTGCTCAAAGGAAGGAAAGAGAAATCTAAATAACCTAATCCTTCATAAAAGGGGTTGTTTTATTTTTAGATCAGTCACTTTATATATGCCGTAAATATACTGCTCTGGAATTCTGCTTGGCTTTTTGTTACAGAACACAAACAGGGTAATCTGATGTGTTTCCTAAAGTTAGAAAGTTAGTTGTGGATGAGTTTTTAAGTAAGCAAGACAGTATTTAGCAACTGATGATCTAATGGTTAGTCAGATTGACCAGTGTAGTCTTGTTTTCTCTTTTATCCATTTCCTGAGTTCATCTATATTTTCCTGTTGTGAGGGAATGACAAGTGTTAACTGTTAGCCTTCTGGAACTGGAATCCTTTTACAGTGTGATTAAACCGTATACACAGCACACACAGGTCATGCTTGGTGGATAGTGTATCTGGTTATTAATGTAGTACGGCTAAATTATTTAGAGACAGGTAATGTTTCCTTGTTAATAGGTGATATTTCATGTCTTCTAGTTGATTTTCTGATGTCAATAAGACTTAGAGAATCAGAAGTAGACTTACTCCATTTGTTGATAATTTTGTGACCCAAAATATCAGCAGATGTTACTGCTTTTAAGTGAGGATATGCTCCATTTGAGGAATTTTTGGTGGTAACAGGATTTCTTCATGGAAGAATTGGCCCTTTTAGATTGCTTGGAGTACTGTCACGAAGCATAGGATGGATGGCATATATGTTTTGTTGAAATTATAACGCAAACTTATAAGGAGTTTTCCTACTTCTGCCAAAACTGCTCTGCAGCCAGGTTAAGCTTCTGCTGTAGAACAGTTTGGCTGGGCACAGGAGTCCCAGATGTAACCTATGTCTGTAATTCTTGGGCTTTTCTTTCCCTCTTCATTTAAATAAAAAGAAGAAAGTATAGCTTAATAGGTATTTCTGCTTCATTACCCTCTAGTTTGCTTCTTTACCTGCAAATCTCAGTGTAATATTAATGACTAAGTTCGTGATCTGGTGGAAAATCTGGGGAGTTGATTCCTCTCAGTGCTAATGTTGTAAGCTAAAGACATGTTATTTACTGTCAGTAATGTAACTGCTGTGATGGTGTGCTAGTTAAAGCTAGTATGCATTTAGCTTTAAAATCTTTCAAGGATTGTTAGTGGGAAGTGAGCCTTCAAACCATAAAACTGACCATATTTGAGTCAGCAATGTAAATATTTGAAGTATTGTTTATGATTCTTTTTGGAGTTGTGTCAACTTTCTAGGGCTGGTAGATGTACAAATAAAAAAAAAGAGAAAAGTTACAGCCTGATCAAAATGCTGCTGAACTGCCAGAAAAGATTTTCTTTGTATTTGGGAGGATATGTATTTAGGTTAGACACATGAAAAATCTCGAGCAAGGCAATCAGTGAAATAGTTGAATTATTTATGTGATTTTTAACTGTAAAGGTATCTGGTTTTTTTTAATTTTGTTAATTTTGTTAACAATATTTGAAATTAATTGGTTCAAACCCCCTCCCCCTTCTTCCCCCAAAATGAAGTACCATGTGTTATATTTTACAAATACTAGTTTTCTGGAAGATTGTGGAGATTATCAGAAGTGTGTAATTATACATGAATTAATCCCAGCCAGTTTTAAAATCAGGTCATACCTTAAAGCTGTGAGCCAATATTGTTTATAATATTGCACTTTCAGGATTTTACTTACAAAATATAATGTAAAAGAGAGATAATACTCTTACAAATGACTTAATGTTTCTTCCAAACAGACATACAGAAATGCATTTTCTACTATGGAGAATGACTGAAATAATTTAAACAATAGGACAATATTAAAAAATTATCGCTTGCTTATGAAGGGGTGATGTTTTCCCAGGCTTTTTGAATACACCATTCTGTAGGAAGGTTTCCTGTAGTTATCTTTCTATGTGTGATTTAAGTTGCCCTGCCATTTTTTTTCTTCCTTACATATTTTCTTCCATTGAATAATCAGTTGTATGCCCCTGTTAAACCCAACAAATCAGTGTCTAACTCATTCCTAGAAAAACATTCTTTATCCAGAGAGCAGCAATTGGCTTCTTAACCCTATTCTGTTTCTTTCTTCTTTTGGTATTTTGCAACAGACCTTTGAAACTGTGAGTGAAGTCCTGACTGTGGTGAAATCATTACAAGTTTAAGCAGTAATTTCAGTTGGGTAAAAACTTCATCCTTTGTCTTTTTCTCAAGTCATGAACCAAGCCAGTCACTCAGTGAATGTGTTTTCTCACTTACAGTCCTTGCTCTAGTCCTGCCATATGTGCCTGCCTTGCACGTGTAGCAGTAAAATCTGTTTTATATGTAAAACCTGTGTTGCTAAGTTTATTTCTATGACTGGTATATGAAGGCAGGTGTGGAATTTAAAACACTTCCTAAACAATCTGTAATGTAGTACTGTTCTCAAGTAATTAGGCATTCCTGTGTCTGGCAATTGTAGGAAATCTATCCATCCATTTTGCCAGATTTTTCTCTTTTTTTAAGCTAAAATAGTTTGTGCTTCAGCTTAAGGCTTGGCTGGCTGGAATTGAAACAAATAATTTGAAATTCATTATTTTAAGGCCTTACATTGTTTCAAGTTGAAAGGACTTCCTGTATTTTGTTTACCAGAGAAAAGAAAAATGTGGCCTCTGCTTAAAGGAAAAGAAATAGCAAGAAGAGATCTGCATTGCAACCTATTGAGATAATTCTAAGGAAATAAAGATCCTTTTGGATTAATATTGACTGAAAATTTTATAACAGGACAATTTTTGTTGTCCCAGAGGTTGTTGTAGTACTGCTGTAACAGATAAAACATCACATTCCATGGTAGTACAGAGATGCTTTTTTTGTGATTATGTGTCCATAAAAGACAAAGCCAGCATAGCACATTGAAACTTCTGTGGTCAATCCTCTAGCAAATGGACCTTTTGTTCTCTACCCATACTTCTTTATGTAAAGCAATTAATTTATTTCAAGTTTATTTATTCAATATATTATTTACTAAATTTATTTATTATTTATTTATTTATTCCATTTATTCAATTTATTTCAGAAACAAGACTGTTTCTGAATAGCTTTTATGTTGATGTATGGGTTGTTTTTTTTAACTCTGTTAATTTAAACTTCAGCCCTGAAGGTGACTTCATGTCTTTGAGATGCTTGGGGCACTCAGCATGTTTAGAGAGGTATTTGCAGGTATAGGATGCTCTCAGGTTTATTTTTATATAAATTATTGTCAGAGTATGATTGAATATTACCAAAGTCTTATGCAGATCAATAAACTTCAAAGCAGGTTGTCAGGAACTTTCCAAAGTTGAATGCCTGACATTATGCACCCAGATTCATGACTAAGTTACCTTCTGTTCTTTTAAATAATAATGAGCATTCTTAATCAACACACAAGCACAAAACCAAGTCACTCCCTAGATACATCCATAAAAAGGTTAGCATATAAACATGGGAAAAAATGTGCTGAGATTTTGTGCTGGTTTTGGCTGGGATAGAGTTAATTTTTTTCACAGTAGCTGGTATGGGCTATGTTTTGGATTTGTGCTGGAAACAGTGTTGATAACACAAGGATGTTTTCCTTACTGCTGAGCAGGGCTTACACAGTGCCAAGGCCTTTTCTGCCTCTCACAACATCCCACCAGTGGGTAGGCTGGGGGGGGAAATGAATTTGGGAGAGGACACAACTGGGACAGCTGACCCAAGGGATATTCCAGACCATATAAATCATGCTCAGCATATAAATCTGGGGGAACAAGAAGGAAGAGGAGGAATGTTTGGGGGTAGGAGTGTTTGTCTTCTCAAGTAATTGTTGGGCATGATGGAGCCCGGCTTTCCTGGAGGTGGCTGAACACTTACTTGCCTGCCCAGGGAAAGTGGTGAATGAAGTCCGTGTGTTGCTTTGCTTGCATGCATGGCTTTTGCTTTACATTTTAAACTGTCTCTACTTCAGTCTCTGAGTTTTATTTTGGCCTTCTGATTTTCCCTCTTCTATCCCACTGAGAGGAGTGAGTGAGCAGCTGTGTGGTGCATAGTTGCCGTCCGGGGTTAAACCATGCCAGGGTTCAGTGTGATGTAGTAAAGCAGTCGTAGAGGGGAGAATAACACAGTGACCAGCAGGTATAATTAGCAAGTCTATTGGTATGAATTAGAACTACCAGCTTCTTTGAGGTGCTGCTTATTTGGCAGCACTGTGTTCAGAGAAAGATAGCTTCATGGCTTATTAGAAACTGTTCGGTAAACAAGGGTAAGTCTTTTGAATCTAGAGGATGGGGTGGGGGAGGCTTTCCTTTCTATTGTAGCTGAACTGCTGTAACAGATCTTGGTTATCTCATGCTATTTTTGCAGTAAGAGGATAGATGAGAGAAACAGCTGTCAAAAGAACTGCACATCATTAGAATAATAGGATAAAATAGTTTAGAAGGGGCCTTCTGAAGTCATCTCACCAATGTCTTGCTCAGAGCAGGTTTGATAAAATCAGATCGCTTGGAGACTTGTTACAACTTAGCATGCAGCTCTGGGGCAGTATGAACTTCTAGACCACCACAGCCTTTACAAAGCTGTGTGGAGCTTGTTTTTTTTTTTTGCCCCCCTCCCCCCTACTTGTAAATTAGTGCTAGTGTGCATGCAGCTCCTATTCAAGGAGTTTATGGGCTGTTCTGGCTAATTTTTTGGGGAAAGAGCATTCTGGTTTTGTCTGTATTGATTTCTGCTTTGTGCGCCACTTAATCTATGAATATGAGGAGGAATGATGAGCATGAGTGAAGAAGAAGAATACAGGCAAGGCAGTGGCATCCAGACACCAAATTTTTTCATAGTACCTCAGTGCAGTGCAGTCCCAGTGATGTTTGTGGAGGCAGAACTGGCTGCCAGACTTTCCCAAACAAGATCATCATTAACTTCAGTATAATCTGTGTACTTTCAAATATAGCAAGTAGATTTTCAAGAAGTTCTAAATACAAGATAAATTAGACAGCAGTGTAATTGGTATTGGAAAAGGAACAGAAAAGTCCTTCAGCTCACAGTAATTCTTCAGGGCTTTGAAAGTAGTTTAAAGTCACGCTTTTAGAATAAGCTATACAACTTCTAAGACAACTCATCTCTCCAAACTAGAGTTCCAAAAGTAAAAGTACTGTTTAAAAGTTTTTCTAGTATGTATCTAAACATAGGTATACATTTTGTAACTCTTACAGTATTATCAAATAGATATATGTTTACTAGTCTTGGTCTGTATGTAAGGTGAGTTTGGTTTGTTTCACAAGTGACCTTGGGTGTGTAGCTTTAATCTTAGAACAGGCTAAGCTTTTTAAGATATAGGTAGCTCTTCTGCCTGGAGGAGTGATGTATTCTGTCAGTTTGGAATGCTTAACCTTTCATCCTTCTGGCAATGGGCAGTGCTCTCTCCCTTTTTGAGAAGGTCTTCGGATGTCATATGGTGAGACCCTGAGGATATGGTTTATATAAATAACCCAGACTTAGAGATGTTCTTTGTCATGGTTTACATCTTGACTATTGCTGTCAGACATTGCAGTTATGGTAAACAACAAGCAGCCGTTTGAAGAGAAAACTGTCCTTTTAAAAAAACAAAAAAAGAAATTAGTTTCCAGCCTTGTATTATGTCAAGAAATGGAGAAAAGTAACCAGTTACTTAGGTCTGCATCATGGCATGGCTGGTGCCTCTAGTAATTTGATGTGCTTTACTAGCCTGTGATAACGGTTTTTTTTAATTCAGGCTTTAAATTAGGAAAGGAATGAAAATGGGCAAGTGTAGATGTCCTGTTGTGCCTCTGTAGTCTCAAACCCTCATTTGTGGCCTCAGCAGGTGTTTCTTGGTCTAAAAAATATTGTAGTGACTACGTTCCATTTTTCATTTGTAGAAAGGCAGTAACTCCTGGTGTGTTAATGTGTCTTTTGTGGGTAAGGGTCTTGAGATGCTTAAATTTTATTCTGTTACTGCTGTTGTAAAGTAAGTCAAAATGGATATGGGTGTACATATCTTGAAGTATATAATTGAGGACTATATTGGGAAGGACCTGGATATTTGCTGTAGGAAAGTGCTCTTAATGTCATGTATTATGAGCTCAAGTAGTTTAAGCACTTGCAAAATTACTCAGAATCTAAAAGAAATGTGAAATATCTTTGATCTCCTCATAACCCCTTACTATTTTTTATTTTATTTCTTGACTAGAGGTCTTTTACAACTGTTGAAACCTTTCTATGAGAGTGTTGTTTGGGTGGAAAGCTCTGATAATTTACAGTCCTCCATTTAAAATGGCCTGTAGTTGAAATAAAGGAAAATCACTCCTGAAAAATTTTTCCTTTTTTTTTTTGGTTTGTTTGTTTTCAGATTATCAAAATATAGTTGCAAACATCCTTAAATTGTGAAAATGTCATCTTCTTTTCAGGTGAAAGTTATGTGTGTGCATCCAACGAACCATATCGCAAAGTTGATTACACCAAGAATGTCAACCCGAACTGGTGTGTGAACATAAGGACTGGGTCCAGTCGGTCCTTGACATCTTTGACATCCACAAAGAGCGAAGTGAAGGAGAGTAAAGATTTCATTAAACCCAAGCTGGTGACTGTTATTAGGAGTGGAGTAAAACCACGGAAAGCTGTGAGAATTCTGCTGAATAAGAAGACTGCTCACTCCTTCGAACAGGTCTTGAATGACATCACCGAAGCCATTAAGCTAGACTCGGGTGTAGTCAAGAGACTTTGTACACTGGATGGAAAGCAGGTAGGAGAATAAACTGCTGTGACCATCTAATAACTATGGGTTCACGTAAGCTGGTTTGTTTTCATAACTAGAATTCTTTTTACTGTACATGCTTTAACCTCTTCTGAATAAGAAGAGTTAAAAAACATAAACTTTAAAAAATTTTATTGAAATACTAATATATAAAACAAAATTAAAATATATAGTGCAAAAGAAATTGATGTTTACACTCTTAAGTGAAAGACAAATTATGCTAACTCTGTTGCATTGCCATAAAGGTGCCTGTTGCTTAAGTAATGCAATTAATTTGAAACGTTTGAAAGGAAACCTCTTAAAATACCTGTGTGTTCTCAGAA
The DNA here is from genome assembly GCA_035583155.1 of Acropternis orthonyx. Classification (NCBI taxonomy): domain Eukaryota; kingdom Metazoa; phylum Chordata; class Aves; order Passeriformes; family Rhinocryptidae; genus Acropternis; species Acropternis orthonyx. The sequence goes on along the minus strand of JAWWEU010000125.1, from coordinate 13,562,650 downwards.
GCAGAATCCTGTTTTCAAACTACTACATAGTGCTGACTGGTACAAGATAAATATTGATGCCTCCTTCCATTTTACTTTGACAGATTGCTACAAGTAGCAAAAGGACTGAATTGTCTTTCCACAGGTAGTAACTGACATGATCTAAGGTCAAGAATTTTATCTGAAATGAATAATTCTGGGAGGATGATCACATCTTTGCAACTTCCTTTTTTGCATTTAGTTTTACCATTGCAAAAGTATGCTGCCAGGATTAATTGTGTGGTAGGTCTGTATTCTCCCTCAGGAACACAGAGGAGTGGCCTACAGTGTTCTGCTGTACCATGCTGAAGTGTCAGGGATATTTTGCTGTTGGTCAGTCAGGGTAATGACTCAGCCCTTTGTGGAACAGCAGTTTGATACTTGGCACTGATGTGGAACTCTGACAGCATTGTGACTTAAGTAATAGAGCAACACAGGCTGCAGAGTAGATACCATTTGGTATTTGGTACCTGAATTATTATATTGTTGACTAAATATTAGTATCCCTGCTCATTGAACAAATAGTTCTGTACACCTGCATACCCATATATTTGCATGAACTATTTGTAAAAGTTTCAGTTGTGTTCAGAGATGTAGGAATTTTTATTGTCAAGCTTTTTATAATGCTTGTAATCATATAGACTGCTTAAAAATCACCTTTTTGTGGTGCAGATTTCCAGCAAAGGTGTTGCAGAGCAAGTGCACTTAGATTGCTTCAATACAAGGTCTGTCTCTGGTTATGTTCTGTGTGCTTGGATATACTTCTTTTAATTAAGTACATGGAAAGGATGACTTCTGGGTTCTGGCATTAAATATAGCAAGGCAAATGCATCACTGAGACTGTTGATTTCAGTATTTGGTGGCAGCATTATAGTGTGCTCTTTAGTTCTTCTAATAGGTTTGATTTTAAATGAGGTTTGTTAGCACTACTTCTTAAGACAGAATCCTTCCTAGGAACATCTGAAATGTGTTTTAGTCATGTTTAATTTAATTCATAATAAAATAGCATTGAGGATATCTATTATGCAGTAATTAGTCTTTTCTGGCCATGAAGTCCTCTGTTACTGTCTTGGATAAGATGATTTTAATGTTCTTGAGCAAGTCAGGAAAGAAAACTCATTTCATATTCACCTCTTCTTTTACATTGTTATGCAGTAAAAATTAACTGATCTTCATTGATGTGGAAGATGGAGTAGTGCATTGCAGAACAATAAAAGTAATTGACATTAAATCTCACGTACCTTGCTTGCATGTTACCATCACCCATGGTGGATAACGGCTGCCTTCAGTCCACAATGAGGATGACCAGTCACTGGTAATGCTTTAAAATAAACTTTCTAATTGCTGCAGTACCTCCTCTTGCCCTTCTGTGGTAAAGGCAATAATCAAACTTGGACTGCAGGTATAGAAGTGTTCTCAAGCATGACTGAGAAATCCCTAGTTCTCACTGGGAAAAGCCTGCAGATAGTTGTTCCTTGCAGCTGACTGTGTAAACTTTTTCAGCAGTAGTAGTGAATAAACATGGAGATCTCCCTTCCATTTGAAAGAAAGGCCTTTTGCTTTCCCGTGGACTTTGGGAAGGAGCCTTTGCTTGCACAACTGTAGTGAAATCATGTTTTAAGTGGTTGTGAAATACAGTGCCCCAGAGAGAAGACCTAGGGCTTTAAACACCCTTGCAATAAAAAGCCTTCTACTGCTTATCTAGGAAGATGGAGAGTTCTGGGTTTTTTGGTTGTTTGCTTGTTTCTCTTTCCCCAGAGTGAAGGGCTGACTCCAGTTTGGGGCATTAGGATTGGGTTTTTTTAATTTGTTTCTTCATTGCTAGTATATGTAGAGGTTGGTGCCCAAGGGCTTTTTGGGGTTTGGCACATAAAGAGTTGCTTTGCTGCCAATTACCAATTGGTGGAAATCTCTGAGCCTATTTTCTCTAATGTAGTAATTGCTTATTCTTCTAAATGTGCTAGGGAGGCAGATCTTTTATGTTTGTTGTAGTGTTGGCACAGCTTGAAAGGCAACCATTTAAAAAAAGGCATTTTGTAAAGGGCTATGTTCCTATAAATGTAGCTCTTGTCTTTCTCGTGAGTTTGACTTTTTTCTTCTCCCTGCTCCTTCATGTTTTTATCTCTATGGAAATACATACTTTTTTGGTGGGGTATTTTTGTTTGTTTTGGTTTTTGGGGTTTTTTTTTGTAGTGAGTAGGTTCAGGTTATATTTTCTGTTCAATATGAGACTGATGCTGAAATTCAGATGTTTAAAACGTGTATAAAATTTGCATCCTTTTGTTCGGGAATGCATTGTTCTGTTAACTTATGGGGTGATTTTTTTATTCCAGTAGAACTATTTAACATGTGTAGTAAGAAATGATGATGTAATTAGTGATCTATGAAGACATCTTTCTGAACAGTATAACAGAAAGTATGTCCTCAAAGTAGTTTTTTATTTACTCTTCTGATTTCATTAATTTTGACTGTAGCAACATCTTGATGATAATAGTAATATAGGAAATAACATCTGAGTCAAATATTTTCCTTGATTACTGTGTATGAAGACGAACTATATTTTGTAATATTTACAAGGTTTCCTTTTATCTTCAGTTTCAACATGCTGTAACTTAACATATTAGTTACAAAGTGCTTTGAAGTTTCAAGTACTGATGTATTTTTTTAACTATGTTGATACAAGGCTGACTTTTAACTTCTAAGCTATTGAGCAACCAACTTTTTTTACCTCCCGAGACTTTTGTGATGGTTTCTATGTGAGAAAAAATATTTCTGTAAAAGTAACTGGGCTTTGACTTCACAGTGCAGGCTTCTCTGCTATTCCAGTCTTTGTGCTTCTGACATTGAGGTTTGCCTAATATGTTTGCTTGACCAAAGTGTTTTCCTTACTTGGCTGTATTTTTCCTGGAATCTGTCACTATCCTACTGTGAAGCAAGGACAGTCAGACTGAAACTTCACCAGTTGGGAAGTTAACCTTTTGTTATCTCTGAAGAGAATGAAGGACCTCTTTCTTGCTAAACAAGCTTCAAGCTTCAGTCATTGCAAAGTGTGGGGTAGCAACTTAGTGGCAAATGACCTGCACTAGTTGTTTAAAAGCGTTTATTGTACTGGGGTGTAGGGGAAATTTCCTGGGAGAAGCTCACAAAAAAACCAGACAGAACTCTGAAGCATGTTATTTGACACACAGTAGAAAACTAAATTTTCAGTTTTTAAGCTTGCAAGGTGTTGCAGTTTGCTGTATTAATACCCATAACAGAATTGAAAAGGTAGGTGAACCCAGTTTTTCTATACTCCACTCCCAAAACAGTGAGAATGCACTACAAATTAGCCTTATTTTGAAGGTCTTTTTTGGTGTGCCACAGGTCAGGGTGGCTATTTCTGAAACAATTTTCTGTTAATGAAGTTTTTTTTATAAAGTGGCCATGAAAAGTAAATAGGTAACTGAAGAAAATAGGTACTACATGTGCATGTATTTGTCAGACTCATCATGCCCTCCTCTCAGTAATATTTTTATTTTCCAGTGGAAGATTTGAAAATTCTTAGTAGAGAATATAGCTTCTGTGCACTGAATTTTGTATTTGCTTTGCTGTTAGCATGTCCATCATAGAGAGCAGAAACCAAAGCAAGATATGAGCAGGAGAGATTCCATTTATTAGTATAACCGATATTCCCTGTATTCTGGATTCAGTTCTTTTGGCACGTAGGCTTCTGTCATTTGGATCTGGAAATTTCCACTAATGCAGTATTTTCACTAGAGTTTTAATCTCAGTGAGATCTGACTGTTTAGTACTGAGACAAGTTTTAGAATATGTGAATTTTGTTTTTCTCAGTTATCCAGTGTTGTATGTGAAGTCATACTGTATGAACCAGGCTCTAGGAGTTAAGTGTACTTTTATTTTTATTTATCTTGTGTCATTTAATTGTACTGTTGCATCACTGATATCTCATTGCAGTCTGAGAAACAACTGTGATAGAAACTTGCTTCAGTGTTCAGGTGTCATTTGTAGTTGACAGCTACCAAAGCCAAAACCAGTTTTTATCTTGCATCTCAGGCTCTAACCTAGCACAGGCACAGTATAAATGTATTGGAAATAGCACAGATTTGAATTTCTGCTACAGGCAATTTTGCAAGAATATAGAAATCTCCAGCTTTTTTTGCAATTCTAGTTCTGCTGAAATTTAAGATGCCATTTTAAGCTGAAGTGTTGCATTAATCTGCAAGTATGAGGGGAAGAAATCCGTAAGCCCTTGCATAGCTCACAACTCGTAGAAAGGCTTATACGTTGTTTAAGAGGAATCTCAGTGGCGGCTGCAAAGAGAGTGATTCTCTGCATTGCAGATCCCACAGAAAACTGGCATTTGTGGGCAAGGAGACATTATTGTGTGACAAATAGTAAAACATATTGTGGAAATGGAGCCAGAAGTTGCATTTAGATTGTCTTTAAAGAGAGAGAATAGAACTTCAGGAAGAGAGATCTTCCAAGAAAATAGGAACAGAGCAGGAAAACAAAAGCTCATACTAGATGTTGAGCCATGTCATTCACTGGATCAATGTGAGACAAAAACAATGTGGAAGAGCTAAAGATTACTTTCGAAGGCACAGGGGAACATGAAAACCTATATAGAGGAGTCTTAGAAGAGTCTTATTATCCTACAGCTGATGGCCATTGAATGAGATGTGTGTCCCTAAGGCTGAGCTAAATAAACTTAACTCTCACATTTAAGGGCTAAAAAATTGATGGAGCGGTACTGAGTCACTTGCTGATGGTTGGCTGGATTAATTTCCTTTTTTATGATTAAATATGTAGCCATGGAGGACCTGTATTACCAGTAAGTTGAAAAATTTCACCTTTGGTACAGACACGTTAATGTGTGTTACAGACCAGAAGGGCACCACCATAGCACCTGTCTGTTGAGGGAGCCTGCTGCTGTGGGGTTGAGCTCTGGACACAGAATGCTTCACCAGTGTGTATGATGTGGGGTTTGGGGAGAGTGTTTGTTGTTTTTCTAATGATAAACAGTTATGAATCAATGACTTGATGGGGGAGAGAGACAAGGGGAAGAAAACAGTAGTGGCTACTTCCTTGAACCTGAAGTAAGCTTTTTGATGCTGTCTTTTCTCGTCAGTCAGCTAGCAAAAGCATGATCCAGAAAATGCACTACTTTGTGAATGCACAGTTAAGATATTGTTCTGAGTGATTATTGATGATTCTCTGCCAAAACGGAATTTCATACTGAGTAGGGGTCAATGAATGTATGTCTATGTGAGTCCCTGCAAATGACCTGGAAGATGGAATGGAGGATATGCTTAATAAATACAAAGAACACATCAAACAGATGAGCTGCAGGAAACCTGGACAACAGGAGATAAGAATAATCTTGACAAACTGCAGAAATAGTGTAGGATAAAGCAGGTTGAGTAATCTTACTGGTTACTAAAAATGCGGATAGGAAATGACAAGTAGTTCTGGTTGAAGCGGTAAAGGGTCAGAGTTGAAGATGAACTAATGTAGTCACTGGTCATGCATAGGAGAGGGAAGCCAACATCCATATGGAAGTTACAGTCAAGGTGTCCACTTTGCTCTGTCCTGCTCAATGCAATGTTACCAGCCAGAGACAGCTTTATTTTGGAAAACTCAGAAAAGAGTAAACAGATTAAAGAAAACATGTTCTGTGAATAAAGATTGAAGGAAATGGGGTTGCTTAGACTCCAGAAAGATGATCAGCAAGTTTTTTTGGGGAATGGATAAGAAAAAAAAAAAACTAGCAGCAAAAAGAAAATTACTTGTGTGTCTTTCAAATGAATAGAAAAATAAATAATAGGCTTACAGTCGAGATCAGATCCTGTGGAACTCTGGGGTAAATAGTCACAGTGAAATTCAGAGTAATGAAGAGGTGGGGTTTTTTTGTTTTTGTGAGCAGATAATGAGTCGAAGTCTCTAAGATTTCTGAAAACTGATTGGTTTAGAGTGTTTTCAGTAGCTAAATATCTTCTGCCACCTTGGAAGAGGTGTTAAGCTAGAGATGAAATAAAAATCTGGATGCCTGTTAAAGTGTGCATGTATATACACCCATATCCCACAGAATTCAGGCAGCATGGGTTACAGTTAGAGTAAGTTTTATCCCAGTGCTGGCAAACCTCTTCTAATGTTTGATATGGAATGTGATTTAAGGGAAGTTGGGCTTGTGCGAGAGGCTAGAATTGTTTCAGAGAACAGCTCTGATAGTGTGGGATGCAAATTTTGCAAGTCTTACCGAAAACAAAGTAATTAAAGTGGCTCTAATATTGAGGAAGGAAATTAATTCATCCATGGGCACTGCTACATGATGTTTTTGTTCAGACTTTCAGTCGGTGTGCTCGGAACTGGAAACCATGGTTATTTGTTGCTAGAAGAAAAGAGGAAATAGCATACTCAAGCAGAGGAGATAATTTTGGCCTCTGTTCATGGACATAGAAATATTCCCGTGGGTAGTTATTGATGGAAAGAAGTGCCCTGTCATAGTTTCAGCAATCTGAAAAATACCCTAAATATGAAAATACAGAAATCTTTTTTCTGGGTACATATCTTGTCATGGAATACTTTCTAAAGGGTTTTCATTACATACAGTGGTGCAAAGGTCCCAGGCAGTTAATGTGAGAGGTTTATGATTTAGCCTAGAGAGTATTTACAGTTTTTATCACAGTTGTCAACGTATCACATTGCCAGTCCAATTACAATTTTAAGGAAAAAAGAAAAATGCAAAATGGTAACGGTTTTGTTTCAAAGCAGCAAAATTATGATGCTTGAGGTGCTACAGGAAAAGGATTAAAAAAGAAACAGAACCTTGAACATCTAGTGAGTCATCTCAGGCGAGTGTGTTAAACTGGAAGTGAACAATAATGCTGAGAAAGCTCTTCAGCTTTGTTGCATATGCAAAAAATAAAGGTCATGCCATGTGAAACAGCCCCAGTCTAGCACTGGAAAACTGGGCTCTCTGGAACAAAGGCCTTTAGAATTTGTCACAGCGGGGGAACCCCTGTGTCTTATTCTTACTTTCTGGAGATCGATAACCCAGAATACAGTACAGATAGAATAGGGAACGTATCTCTTTCCCTTTCCCCAGGGATGTGTAAATTCTGGCTTTGGGGATGTGGTGTAATGTTACTGGGAATGTAATGGGTGGTGTCCACTAGGCGTAAATTTAATCTTTTTCTGTGAGGTATGGTTTAGATATATAATTAACAATACCCACTGTCATCAGACTAACAGGTTGGTGAAGTGTGATGTTAAAATAAAGCAGTATTTCTAAAACTGAATGTGAAATCAGACCCTGGTGTGAAGTCAACACTTAAATTAGAGCATGGCAACTGAAAAGATTTGCTGATATTTTAGCTAACAGCAAGCATGTGTGTCCTGTTAAAAGTGACATCCAACTTGCTGGAGTCTTTGTGGATCTATAGAGAGGATAAACCCTACTGGGATTTCAATTTTTGTCTGCGCACACCAAGAGCTGACAGCACTTAATAAAAATGACATGCTGCACAGTGTGGGAAACAATCACTGCAAAAATAGTGGTGTCACCAGTGGTAGCGTTGTATCTTTGTTGATGTATGAATACAATAATTTTAGTGATGGGTTACAGGAATGGTGTGTGTAGCTCTTGGAATAAAAGAGCGGTATGCCGTCATTGTCTGCCATCTGCCATGCTAAAGATTGAATCACATGACTTGGAAACTAAACCTTGGGAATTTGTTATGTCCCGCTGAGTCTGGCCATTAACAGATAATTAGTCTGGTAAAAATCTTTTGAATTCATTCTGCAGCTGTCATATGCCAGATTAGGATTTGTGTCACAGGTTCCTCATTACTTGGAGATCTTGGAAATTTTTTCCCTTTAATTAATTTACCCTATGTTACTTCAGTAAATAGTGCTTATATTATAACACCTAAACACGCATATTTTCTATAAGAAGCCTGTTACATCTTATAGTGTAAAGCTATTTACCAACTACATATGAAAAGTTACCAAGGTTGAATTTTCTCCATTCCTGTTCATAACAGAGTCTGTAAGAAGACTTTCTAGTTTTAAGATCTGTATTCCAGGTTGTCAGGTTGATGGATCTATAGCTGCTTCTTGCTTGGCTGTAATCAGATTGTCAGCATCTCTTAAGTCTACTGAAGCAAAAATACTGGAATCTTAAAATATGAACTTTTATATTTGTACCAGTTACTAAGAAAAATGACATTCTCTTCCATAATAAATTAATGGCAAGAAACATGAGACAGTTTGTCAGAGAGAGGAAAGAGACTATTCATCTTTAATATTTAAAGTATTGCTAACTGATTAATGTGCAGTGAACCTTTAAACACAGTGGCCTGAGGACTCTGAAAGTAATATTAAAGTAATAAGCAAGATAAGCCAGGTTTTAAAAGCAAAGAACTTCCCAGTGCTTAAATGGAACAGTGACTCTATGGCTTGCAGTTTGTAAGTTTTGGATAGAATGAACCGATAACTTGGTGTTTTCAGTGTAGGCAGTGAAAGTCAGCCTTCTTATAGCACTTCTCTTGTTCACAGAGCCAACAATAGTTTTTTTCTGTTGTGCAAGTATGTGTTCTCTGAAGTGTTCTTAAATATTTGTTTTGTTCGTATTTATTTGGTGTTTTATTTGTTGCTGCTTGACACAGGATATCTGTAATCATGAAAGACTTTTTAAAGAAACTAAAATATTGCAAAAGAAAGCAAAAAGCATAGAATGTAACTGGTAAATTAAAAGGGAAGTTGGATTTTTGGGCTAGTTGGTTTGGCATGTCTTGGATTTGTCCATCCTGTCTCTAACTTTCAACTCAACTAGTACTTGCTTAGGGAATTATGGATAAAATTATTGGAAAATAGGAGAGTTACTTAAGAAAAATAAAGATGATTATATCATAAAAAGTACCAAACAGCCAGAATGCTCTTTGTAAGTCCTTTTTGAAGGTGCCACTTTCTTGCACATGAAGCCTTGCAGTTTCTCTTTTAGAGGAATCAAAGGGCTGTTTGATTCAAGCAGGATAAAATTGAACAAGAGATATTCAAGCATAGGAGATAAGCATGCCGTATTCTCCCTGTACTTTGCAAGGAATCCAGTAATACAGACACAGAATATGCCCATGTGGTTGTACAGGCAGGCATTTGGAAATGACTTGGAAACTGGAAAGTGTTCTGGCTTGATTTGCAAAGAGAACACACTGGTGTACTTGACATCTGACTCAAAAAAAAAAAAAAGAATCTCTGCAAACAAAATCCATATACCACAATTGGCTTTATATGAGCATAAGAGGAAACATGGCACAGTGAAGTTTCCTGGTAGCCAAGTATTCTGGTCACTGCTCATTGTAGCTGATGTTTATGCCTCAACGGGGAAAGTATTCTCTGAATTTCCCTGGAGCCTGGGGAGTTAAGCAGGGAAATCTGTCTTCTGCAGATACCCATGCAAGGTCTGTTGCAACAGATTAACGTGGAAAAACTTCATTAGAATATATTTTTAATATTTAACATATACTTGCAAATTTTAGAATATATTACTTTATATTTTTACTTAAATCATAAATACAGTAAAGTTGATATTGTAAGCTCATAATGTCTAAGGACATGATGAAGCCATGATGCAATCTCATCCACAAAGCTCTGTATTTTGCCCTCCTTGGTTTACATACACAAACAATACAATTTCCTGCAGTTCCAGTATCAGAGTGGCTATTGGCGTAGCCAATGAGTTACCTCAGTCCTTGAAGTCTGTCTCCTGCTTAAGAGCACACTTCCAGCTCAAGCACTAATCTTGCTTTACCTGACAGGGATTTGCTCTTGCATTTGGGCTGACGTAGGTAATCGGATGTGTGCGAACCTCCTCACTGTCTTGTGTTGTGCGTTGTCAAGAAGCCCGTGAGACAAGGTGCAGTTCAAGATGCAAAGATGTTTTTTGAGAAGCTTTTAGGGTCTGAGAAGGCTTTGAATACTCTGAGAACTGATAATGATTACACAGATTTTTCTTTGTTTTGACACATGAATACATTTTGATTTCTTGCAGCACATTGCACCTTTCACCTCTTTTTTCCTCTTTTCTTCATCTCAAATATTTGGCTTTAAAAAATGTATTTATGATACTTTTAACTCAACAACTTTTTTCTCCCATCTATATGTCACTGAGTGTTCAAACTGTAGAACACTATTATAGTAGATGGGGGAATTAAGATGTGTGATACTACTTCTTATGGATAGATACTTGCCTGCAATTTCCAAAGTAACTGTTATGGCTTGCTCACGTATTTTGGCTCTACTTCTGCTTAATCCTTGTATAAGTATTGCTAAGTCAAGGTATGCAAAACTACTCTGCTGCTTGCATATTAGTGGTAAAAAACTCCACAGGGATTTTTAGCAGAATTTATTAGTGAAATAATCATGGAATTATATCTGCATTAGAGGCAAAATATGCTTGTCATCTGGTTTGCTTTGCTGATAGAAGTGGAACTATCTTTTAAGTGGAACCTTTCCCAATATTTTTCCAAAATTGTAGTCTCTGTGTTTCTTCCTTCTCTTCAAAGCCAGTGGGAATTGATACAGATCCTGGCAACAGGATGGGTTGTATGGTGAAAATTATCATTGCTCTGAACAAAACTTCTTAGTTGCTGTAGATGTTGAGGAAGGATGGAGGGGAAAGCTAGGTTTTAGTATTTTCACAGGCATGCCCAACTGTGATTCCTTGTTAGTAGACTGAAAAGAATTACAACACTTTCTCATTTGTATGATGGAAGAAACAGGTTATGTGAAGTTCAAAACTGACTTGGGACTGAACTAAAAGAGCCCTGTCAGGTGTGACATGAGGAGTATATTTAATAAATTAAGTAAATTAAATATTAATACCTCTTTTGTAAATTTACTTTGTTAGGGATGAGTCTGAAGTTAAAGGATCTTTTTGAGCTCATTTTTTTTCTTAGTGTTTATATATCCATATATAATTAGTCTCAAAATGTTTTAGATAATTCATGTTCATTCATACCGTGAGTCATTTTCAGTCTGACTGGCATACTGTTTTTCACTAAGGGCTGGATATTCTGTGTATGACACTGAAATGTTTGTGGGAGGACCTGGTTTGTAAACTGTCCTAAGTTGGCAGGGAACAAGTGACAACTCTCTTATTCTATAGAAGTACTTTTTTTAATTGTCATTTACTGGAATAGAAAGTTCAGGTTTTCTGTGAAATGGAATATTAACAAGGAAACTCTTAACAGGCTATTAGCAGGTTTCAGTGAGAAAAGTTACTTAGTAGCATTCTTAACTATATATATATGTGTGTGTGTATATATGCTTGATTTTGTGTATTTTATTAAATACATAAATAAAATAGTTTTCAGAATTTGTAGCCTCAAAACAACAGAAAATCCTTTTTTTTTTTTCCTAATAGAAAGTATAATTGAAAGAGATTGTTCACTTCTAGTATTCTGCTAGACTAGATTGTTTGGTTAAATCTGGCTGACAGTTCTTAGAATTTAATGCATTAGGTTGTGCTTCAAATTTTCATACTTATGAACAGATTTCAACTATTTTAAAAATTAAATACTCAGGTCAAAATTAGAGTTCTGAGAAATTAATTTTCAAAAATACCTGCATGTTTTTATTAGTGCATAGATATGCTTGTAGTATGTAGCCCTTGACAAGCTATTGATTTGTAAATCCTTGATAATAAAATTGCTGGTTGCAAATTACTTATTGTACATCACCTCTTGAGCAGAAACTTGATATTTGCCTTCTTCTAATTCACGGTGACCCATCTCAGTCACCTCTCTGGTGGGATTCCATTTACATTAGTTTTGCTTCGACTGTTGTAGCATTATTATTATTAGAGTATTAAGATAGCCCTGGAAATCCCTCAAGTGGTTTGATTCTAAATATGACATGCTTTTTTACATTCCCTTTTCTGCCTACTATCAGTGATGCTGGTGTGTACTAGGGAAGGTAGGTAAATAAATGCATCTTTGGGCAAGGTGTTGTATATGAGTTGAGGGATAGACTTACCTGCATCCACACTGACTTGGTAGGCTGTCTTTCCATCTTAAAAGGACTGAGTGTCCACAAAATTTTTTTTTTTTTTTTTTTTTGTATATTTGGTGTAAATGCCCTTTTTTTTTTTTTATTTCTGGTGATGATATACAGAGAGGCAGGCGTTAAATTCAACTAGTTCTAAAATTGCATCCATGTAACTATAACTGCATACTCTCTGTATTACAATAGTGTGTTGTGACTTTATTCAGAGTGATAGTACGGGCTTTTTATAAATAATAGCAAAATTACTTGACTGAGATTTTTCACTTGTCTTTTCTCCTCCCTTTCTTTCAGTCTTTCCCCCAGGCTGGAATGAATTGTAGTAAAAAGTGAACTTTGTAAGCTAGTGGTACCAACACATCATTGGTCTTGTTGTTACAATGAAGTATAGAGTAATTATCTTTTAATGGCACATCTGTTGGGAAACTGCTATGAACTTTTGGCTGTGGATGTAGTAAAAGTTACTGGAAGAAAAATTAATCTTGCAACTTGAGGAAAGATTTCTTGGGTTTTAGTTGATGAAACATTGAAGCTTCAAACCACTCAAAATTAGGTAAAGGTAGTCTCACTACACAGGTGATTCTGTCAAATGACTGCTTTTTAATTGAATGCAATTCAGGGGGTTAAGTTCTACTTTCCTTTGGCTGAATTTGGACACAAGCTTGGTGATAGTAAAGGATGAACAATTGTGCTTCTCAGGAATGGTGGAGATTGGAGGACCATAATGAAATAAATGAACTGCACTTTTGCGGTGTTTCTTTAGAAGAATGTCATCAGAAAAGTTTTAGAAAAAGCTGATGCAGCATCTGCCACTTTATGCTTGCAGACAGTAAATCTCCACAGAGGATTTCTGAATTCATTTGCGCTGGATATAAGGAGTTTACAATGACACAATGCCCTTTAGTCTACTTAACTGGAGTAAACTGAAGTAAAAAGTGTTAATTTTAAAAGATTTTATTTTTAAAATATCTATGAAATTTGCAAATTTTGACACAACAAGTCAGTATTTACTGTGAAGTCTCTGAGTTGGCAATTGACCGGAATAACTTCTCAAGTGCATGGCCAAGAGGGTGGCACAGTTTAGAGACTGAGGGTAGATACCTTTACATATAGCCTATGAGGCATATTGAAATTAATATGGTTTACTTTTTAAAAGTTCTACACTTGGTAAAAAGCATAAAATACCTTCTTGTTATAGAAATTTTTAAAACTTTTGCTCCCCCCATCTTTATTCTGTTCTTGGAGGGAGATGTAACATGAGCATATTTCAGTGTGTTGCATTCTTATGTTTTGTTGGGTTTTTATTCTTGTTGAGTCTTACTGCTTTTTTCTTCCCTGCATATGCTTCTCACAGTAGTAACGTGCTGATGCACATGGCAATACATTTCTGGGGTCTGTGTGTAAACTTAAATTTGCGTTGACAGTACTTTAATTAGACATGAAGCCTATTAACAGTAACTGTGTATAGGGAGAGATTGCACTTCTGTTGTGAGTTGGTTTGTAAGTGCTTTTCATTTTTAAGCCTACTGGTTTTAGAGTAATGCTAAGTATTACAAGTAAGTTAACCAAATTAGAGAAAAGAATCTTCCCGGGAGGACTATGAACTTTGAATGAACTTGATTTTTGCCCTGCAGGCATTTCATACTATATCTTTTAGGGCATTCTCCAGACGGACTTTCAGGAATATCCATACTGATAGATACTGAATTGAGAAAACACACCACAAGTCCAGACAATCTATTGCTCACTTACAGCTCTGAGCTGTCATGTTTTCTTTGCTCTGGGTCTTAACTGCAGTAAAGGAATCATAAAAATGAGTTTTAGATTTTAATGCAGCTCTGCAGAAAGCTGTGTTCAGTTCTTGCAGGATGGTTGAGTTCCTCTGTGTTTATTAATAGTTCTCTCTCCTTTAAAGGCACCATTATGTGACTGCCATTTCTTGAATGTAAATACTTGTGTAAAAATTTCTAAAGATGTTTTTCAGGCTGGTTAGCAAAGGGTGTTGTAACAAAAAATACTCCTCCAGCTGCCTTTCCACAAAAGAAAAGCCTGTTGGGGAAATGTCGGTGGAATACTTCGATGCAGTATGAGCCATAGATTCCTGGAGTTGCAGTTAACTTTTCCATATGGTGTTCTAAGCAGCACTTTCAACATGGTGTTCATAGAAAACAGATGGTTTCTAAAAACTAATTGGGACTAGAAAAGTAATAGCTGATAATTTAAAATTCCCATCTTGGGGGGGTCTGCATCTCCACTGGAAATATTTCTGTGGAGACTCAGTAAAAGGTGGGGGGAAATATTCCACTGATTGCATATGCTTTCTAGAAAACCTTTCAGCACTATGCCCTTATTTTGGGAATAAATGAGTTACGTTGCCTATTATGCCCCAGACTTTCCACTTGCAACTGAATTGAAAAAGACTGTTGTTAGTGTCAAATACATGCTTTGTATCAACAGAAATAACTGCTCTAGGCATTTTCTTTAAGGCAGCTACTAAGAGAGCTTCTTGTTTGGGGGAGGCTTTGCAAGCCGAACGAGTACCTGCCAGCACTGTTCAGAGTGCTCTTTTAATGTACCAGTAGAGAAAATGTCAGGGTAAGTAAAATCAGGTAACTATGGTTGGATATGCTGAATGCAGACAAGAATCAAGACTCTTGCAGTGAATCTGCCAAAAGTAGCTGGGCTTGGGTTCTACTTTTGAACACTAAATCAGTTGATCAGGGCCCCACAGAGGTCTGCTTGGCACACACAATGAAACTCTACCCAGAGTTGGTAAAAACAACATATGTTCCCAGAAGCTGCTTAGGAAGCTCTTTAAGCACTAGAGAATATCTGCAAAAGCCTTAGACCTTGAGAGTAGAAATAAGGACACCAATAACCTCATAATGAAGGCGTAGTCACCACAACTATACTCCTGCTTTAGCAATAGTGACTAAATGGATTAAGGCTAATACTGCTGTAAACAAGTGTATGAGTGGTTGAAATTCTAACCAGGATTTCAATATGGACAGAAATGTTCTTGATGGGAGGAATTGTAAAAGCAAGCAGTGTACAGGGAAAATGAGATGATTTTTTTTTTTTGAAGTCAGCTTGTTCAGGATTATACAACTAACTGTGTGTTAACCCATAGATGTAATGGAAGTTAGCAGGAAAAAGAGAGAGGAATCACAATATATGGTTCTTAAATGATGATGCTTCTCCAGACATTGTCTATTTATGAGAATGAAACCAATAAAATCTTGACCTGAGTGCAGAAGACTGGAGGAATGGGGGTGGTGCTATGTTGTTGCCTGTGTAGTCAGAAGTATGTGACAAGAACAACCTGCTGCAGTGTTTGCTTCAAAGCCTGTGTAATTCTGAGCACATTCAATACCTGCTACTGATGTGCTCCTCAGCAGTAGCTGGTGCGGCTGCTAGTTGCTTGTAGTTTTATGCTTGTGATATTAAGAGACCACCCATGCTCCTTTTATTCTGCTGTATTGCATTTCTGTGCAGTTGCAAACCCAGCTGCAGACTGAGGAGCACTACAGACCTCCCTTCTGCAGGGAGCATGGCTGAGTTTATAATGCATCTCAGTTCTAGAAGGATCACTTGACAGGGAATAGGTGCAATTGCAGCACAGCTCTCAGTTGGCTCTGATACAAGCAGCAGTGCACTGGCAGCAGCCCAGCTCTCATCGGCTGGGATTGGTACCCAGGATGCCAGACTGCCTTTTGCAAAGCTTTATGCTGGAGTGTTGCTGCCATTAGTATTGAATGTGGCAAGATTAAAGTTGCCTCGGATTTGTCGGTGTGAGATGGAGGCCATATTAGTAGAGCCAAATTTAGAATTTTTTTATGCAGATGCAGATATTATCGTCTCCAATCTCAGCATTATTTTTATCTTATCACAGAATAAATTAGAAAACTATTTAAATACCCTTTTTGGCTCTTCGTGGTGATCATTCATGATCATTCTGTGAGTCTGTGAATTTACACGTGGCTTAGTCTTGGTGAGGGTGTTGTTTTGATTTTTAGGGAAATGAGAAGGGCATTTGCAAATTTTTTTCTGGTTTGTAAATTAATCCTGATAATGGTAATGAAAAAAATGTGTAATCCAAGGATTCACAAGTTATTTGCATAGGTATTTTCATCAGCTGCAACAATAGGTTCATTTTGAGCCAGACTGAACATCTTGATAGCATTCTCTTTAAACTGCAGTACAGAGCATAGAGCAAAGACACCAGTGCTGGAGCTCAGATTCAGCCAGACTGAGCTGGACCTTGATTAATTCCAGTTGCTGTGAGCTGTGATGGGAGCAACATAAGAGGTGCCAGAGAGGTGTTGCAGCTACAGTAGCTTCTAGTTCTGGGCAAAATAACATGGCAGTTCAAATGTTGGGGCTGCATTTGCTCTTCTTAACGACCCCAGACTTGTTTAGGAGTGGGAACACATGGAGCATCCTCTGTACCATTGGAGGTGACCTCCATGACACTAACTGTGTAGTATTACAACCCTCATGTTCCCAGTTTTGTTGTTACTGCAACATAGTTTACATTTTTATCTATATTTGCGGTTTAAGTAATGTTTCTGAAAAATCCTCTTTCATCAAAATTGAAAAGAGGTATTATAAATATATAGAGATGCTAAAGAAAGCTACCTAAATGGAAAAAAGCCCCCCAGAATGGTGAAGCAGTTGCACTAGCAGGCACAAAACTATTTCATAACTGCTCTTGCTGGTATGGAAATATCATCCTTTTTTTCCTCATTAATCACATGAATGACTTCTTCCAATTCTAGAGTCTCGTCTTAGTTTTTGCACAGCAGGTTTTGTACACAATGTGACTAGGAATGTGAAGGGACCCTACTGCTGCCTTTACTTGTTTTCTGTATGTGGAAAAAAATAATCAATGCAGTGAAAAAAAAGGTCTGATGCATGAGGTGTTAAGTATCATGCAGACAAGGTATGATGAAATGCTTGATGAAATGGGGGTTTAAAACAAAAACACAACAACAGAAAGGGAACGAAACACGCTGAAATTAACAAATGTGTCCCAATTCAGATTTCTTATTGTATTTAAATGGCTTTACATAATGTATTAATGCTTCTAAGTATTTTTTATAGAGAGGAAGAGGGGTTAATTGCAAAAGCAGCCCTCAAATAAAAGAATATATTTAGTGAACTCTGACTTTTTTATTGAAAAAGCACAAACTTTGGAGACTGTCAGTTTAGCAGCAGTTATGTTGAGTAGAATTTTGGAAAAAAACCTTAAACCAAACCATTGGAAAGATCTGGTCAGCCAGAATCTCAGTATTAGAGATCTAAATGTTGCATTGGACCTTCCATTATATAAATTGGCTTGATGTAATTCTAAAGTCAAAAGAGGTTTGTATTACAGGAATAAATGTGGTAGGAGTTTAGAAGAAAGTACTGATTCAAGTATTGCCAAATAAAAGTGGAAGAAAGTAAAAAATTCTTGCAAGGTGCCAGCATTGTTTTCTGAGGGTAGCAGAGTGTTGTTTCACTGTTACTGATGTTATGAGTCTGATTGTATTTGCTCCATTTTACACTTCAATGTCTTATTTAGAGAGGAAGCCGGTTTCAAAGTTTCTTAAAAAAAATAAAAAAAATTAGTGGTTTGGAAATGGATCTTCAGTAATAATTTGTGATGTCTTGTTCCTACTCTCCGAAAAATTATTTCCAGATAGCATTAATGAATTCTGAACAAATTAATTCAAAATGGGATGATCCTTCTCATGCATTTCCAAAGCACCTATCATGTGATTGATACGAAGGTCCATAAAACAAGATCATGATACCAGATGCTTCCAGTGTTCAGCAGCATCTCTGATGTTCTGGCTCAGCAGAAACAGTTGCCCAGGTTTTTAATATTTAGTAGTCTATTGCTGAATTATGACCCTATAAGCAACTTTTTCACCTTCCAATTTATTCACACTTTATCTAAAAAAAAAAAAAAAACCAAAACAAACAAACAAAAAACCTCCAAAAAACAAAAAACCCTCAACAGACTTGTGTCAGCTTTTAACTAAAAGAAAGGAGTGAGTCACCTAAATTCTCTGCCTAACTCATCAAAGTCGAGTTCCAATCTGCTAATAGCAGTATAGCAATAAAAGTGTATTATGGTGTGATTTTAAAACAAGCCTTATAGCAGATGCACTAAAGTCAACTGACCGATAGATGGGCTTTGGCACCTCTTTTCTGTACTTTTATGTGTTTTAGAGAGTTTGGTAGGGTTCAGTTCTGTATTTCTGGGGAAAGGAGCATCTATTTTGCTTTTTTTTCTGAAACTTGTAGATATTTGTTTGAAGGAAGAACTGACATTTTCAGATACGGAGGAAGAAGCGTATGTGGGATTTTGTTGGGGTTTGTTTTTAAGGAGAAGCTGATGGAGACACTTTTTTTTCTGGCAGGACATCTGCTATAACAGTGTTGATGCATCTGTTCTTTTTGTCAGTGCCTAAACATGTTACTTTTTCACTGTCTTCATAATACATTTGTTTTCTGACCATGCAATGGAAGATGTTTCTGCATCTTCAAATGCGTTTTACATCTGTTTAGGAAGCAATTCAGAAGCAGCAGAAGCAACAGATTGGAAATAATATTGGTAGAAGTTGGGAGCCAATGGGATTGAATTGGATCTCTGACAGCCAGATACAAGATACTGTTTCCTGTATTAGTGTAATTTTTCTCACATTTTGGAGCTCCTAATCTTTCTATTAATCAGTTACATCCTCATTGTTTTTACCTGATGCCCCTAGCCCAGCATAGCTGTTCCAGTTTTTGCACACAAGTACCACAGACCTCAATAGTTAAATGAGAGACAAAGCAGAGTGAGCATGGAAACTGATTTGCTGAGCACAAAAGACCTTTATGGTATATATGGTAGTATTTTTACGCAGAATTTCTGTTACTTCATCTGTCATTCTTCGAAATTGTGCAAAGAGAGCATGCATAAGCTTAATTTTGGTTCTTTATTTTGAATTTGCAATTAAGTGAGGAGGATGCTTCAAGAATCAAATGCCTTTAAAAGCTGTGTGCGCTTTTAAGCTGTCTGGCAAGCAATTAGCATTGCAAAACCTATAAGCTAATTTTATAAAAATAGTACTGCAAGGTTAGTTGTAAGTGTAGTTGTTGTTGTACTGAAACAAGTAGAACATGGATTAAATGAAATATCTAAAGGGTTAAGAAAGTGTTAAATGACCAAAAGTTATAATATATGTCAAAAGCACCCTTCTAAACTGTTACGAGCTCAATGCATTTTATCAAGACTTCTTGTTATGTGAAGTGGTATATATGAAAAGAACAGAATTGAGAGAAAGACTGAAATTTATAGGGTAGCTAAACTTTTTCTCCCCGTATTGCAGCACAATGAGAAATGGCTTTGAATGACTACAAGATTGAAACCCTGACACAAGAACTCAGAAAACCACAGAATTTTATAGCTCTGCATACCAATATTACACTGCAGTGAGTCATGCATTTCAACTAATATTTTTTGTCTTAGAGTTACTTTGATTTTTTTTAAATCCAGTTTGAACAGAAACATGACTTTAGCAGCTACTGCAGGGACAATTCAAGCCGTAGGAAAACCACAGAATCATCGAATGGTTTATTAATTGAGTGGACCTTTCAAGGCTGTCTAGTCCAACCCCTCTGCAGTGAGCTGGGACACCTTCAACTAGATCAGGTTGCTCAGAGCCCCATCCAACTTGACCTTGAATTGTTTCCAGGGATAGGGCACCTAAAATCTCTGGACAACCCGTTTCAGTGTAAAACTGTAAAACTTCCATTTATAGTTTAAAAATTCATGATAAATTATTTTTACCCATCATCAACGGACCTTTCCAGATTTATACCTTTTCTTTTATTCTTTCTGCACCTGCTACAAACACTGAGTTTGAATTTCTTATTTATCTGTGGGAAAACAATTCTCATTTAAAGATTTGCAGCATTTATATCCTCTCCAGGAAACGGTGTCTGTTCATGAACACTGGAAACTTTGGATTGCAACAGATTACTGCTGCATGCCACAGCAACTATTCTAATCTAAAGAACCAAAAAAATGAAAGTACATTGAATTTTTGCCCATAGAATTTTGTTTTTTCCAAGTTTTCCATTGTATGTGAATGCAGTGTTTTTCAAGTAGAGTGATTAGCTAAAGGATTTTTATAATTCTATGCAAAAAAAATTATAACTTAAAATTTAACTGCATTTTTGTTGTGGAACAGGGCATCATTAAATCAATAAAGATTTTATTGAATTAGACAAGCCAGGTACCTGTCCTTATATGTACACTTTTTCTTTTAATGTTCTTTCATAATACAAGTGGCCTTTATTTTTAGACTAGCTGCTCAGTGGTAAGATGGAAGGTTAGCTGTGTGAAGTCAGGTGCTATTTTTGGTTCTGTATTAGGCTTTCCAGTTATGCTACTTAAGGAAAGACTCTGTTATGCTGACTTGTGAGCTGGTGTGATGAATGCACCTACAGGCAAAGATACCCTGTCTTGTAATTGAAAACATTTTTGTTTGTTTTTCTCTTCAGACAAACTGGATTACATTCATATCATGAGCTGCATGTGCTAATTTTCTGTTGCTAATTTCCACTTATTCTGTGTTTAGTAAGGCTTGTTGTTTCTTTGTGTAACTCATGAAATTGAGAAGCGTGACATTAAATTTCACTGTTTAATATACTGAAATTATGGACTCTTGTTGAAGTAGTGGGATAATACTGAGGGAAGGGTGGTTTTGCATTACAGAGATAGATGAGTTGTACAGTGTGATTCAAAATGATTCAAGATTTCCAGAATTCTAGTGCTTTTCAACTGTAATTTTCCAGTATCTAAATAGCTGCACATAATTAGTGCAATAATTGAAATGCCATTTTGCAGAGAGATCAGTTTTGCCCTTTGGAAAAACTGATGGATGGACTTTGCCACAAAGTCCTACACTACTGGAAGGCTTTAAGAAATAGATACATGTAGGAACTCACTTTAACTTATGCATATTCCTACAGCTTATTTTCCTTCCTGTCGTTCTCATTGCAGTGAGGATGATCGATTTGAATCGCACCCAAATGCGATCTTCCATTTCCAAGTGTGTTCATTCTCTGAATCTAATTTTGAGACATTAAAAAAAAAAGGCAAAAATATTTTTTTAAATTGAGATAAAACTAAAATATGATATGTGCTCTATTCCAGCTGTTGCCAACAGCTGTATGAGTTGCGGTGACCTGACCAGTCTGTTTATTCAGTCTTTCTGCATTGTCATACTGTATTAGGCGTTTCCTGGGCTTACTGCCAGACTCTCTCTGTTTACAAAGCAGCAGGCAAAGATTTAACATTTCTGTTTTCTTTCTTACTCCCAGATTCCCTGTGAGACTGAAGGGTTTGTCTCCTTTTTTCACTGCTGTTTCTCATCATGGAGTATCAGTGGGACGAGGTTCATTTTCTAATGGTGACTGTAATAATGTGACACAGCCACTGATTAAGCAGTCATTTAGGAAGCTGGCCTAAAAGAATTGCTCTCATTATGGTCTTTGTTTCAATTTTTTTTCTGTTTTCCTAAATAGGTTAATGAGCTTCCTTTGTCCAAGGCAGGCAAATTCAACATTTGCAAATTATTAAAAACAGAAAACTTATTTTTTCTCTCCCTGTTCACTGAATTCAGCAAACTTGAAGGGCAAGACAAAAGATGCAAGATGCTAAACCTCAAATGGTAAATTAGACAGTGTCTTGTGGAAGTTGTGACCTAGAAATCAGATTTATTGTAGTGTCCAGCAGAGCTTAGAAGGTCCTCAGACCTTTCACAAGCTGTGGTTGTCTATAGCTTCATAAATGTGAATGATTTCTTTGACTGTAGTGGACCTGCTCTGAAATCTGAAGCTAACGAGCTGCATGGGTTTAAACAGGACTCTGTAGAGTGAGACCAAAAACAGGAGATCTGTTTGAATTAACTATAGAGAACAAGGACCATCAACATGTTTTCACAAGTAGTTTAACTGGTACTGTTAGAAATGTCTTAGAGCTGCTGAGTAAATTGTGAACAAACATGCCTAAAAGCCACACTTCCAAAAATTTTCTGTATTTTGTCAGGAAAGATGGGAAATTAATAGAAAGAAAAATCACAGTCTTTAAAATCTGAATTAAT
Organism: Acropternis orthonyx; assembly: GCA_035583155.1. Classification (NCBI taxonomy): domain Eukaryota; kingdom Metazoa; phylum Chordata; class Aves; order Passeriformes; family Rhinocryptidae; genus Acropternis; species Acropternis orthonyx. The sequence continues at coordinate 13,540,427 of JAWWEU010000125.1, read as the reverse complement.
TTTGCTGGTCAAGATGTGCAGTCACATTAACAGATGGTCAGGTATTGAATGTTTGAATTTTGTAACACAGTTGATACTTTTGCATTCTTTCTGCATGATGTGATCTCTGTTACTGTTTTTCATGTTTCAGTTGCAGACAAAATAGTCGTGCATTTGAGCCTCAGAAATTGAGGTATTTGACCTAATTCCAATTATTTTCAGAGAACAGTGGAGGTTTTTTTTCCCCTCCTTCTCTGCTAATGAACTCATGGAAGTTGACTGTTGAGGAAGTTATTTTGATGTATCTCATAGTCCTCATAGCTACAGCCATCAGGAAAGTTGCCTTGAGTCTATTGAGCTCGTGGGTTTATGTCCTCAAACTTTAGGACTCCCCAGTCTACCCTGTAGCTGTTTCGGGCAGATGTGCCCAGTCTTAGGGCATTTGAGCTCTTGCAAACCTTACATCAGATGTTAGCAACTTGCTTACCCTTCTTTTGGAGTTGTGTATTTTTGCTTACTTTGGGAATTCCCAGAGAGATTCTGTAGTAGAGCTGTCAGAGAGAACAGAAGCTTTTGGAAGTGTCAAGTGCTTCTTCATCATATCAGCAAGAGTCTTCTTGTTTGACCTGATTTTCCAGGTTTACTACGTATCTGATAGAGCAGTGGGTTTTGTTGCTGCTCTTGTGTACAATGTGGGCTGCTGGCCCTTGAAAAGTTTCTTTTTTGCCGGCTTCCAAATTGCATAGTATAGTTGCCTTTGACACTTTGTCATTTCTACCAAGTGAATAGGTGGTTAATTAAAAAAAAGAGTGCTGGCAATTACAGTATTTTTATAGAGGACATATTAGGGGCTCATTGGTTTGATTTTTCTCTGTATTTCTACTTCCTGAGTGTATTCTAGCTACCCATCTGACAATTCTCTGGCTGTTTACTGAAGACGTGTCAGGAAACATGACTCAGTATAACCAGGCAAAGAGCTGCCATAATCTAGTAGTGGACTTCATGTGCCTCCTGTTTCGATCACGAAGGGTGTTGATGGCTTAGTAAGTAGTTAAGAATATTGGTTAAACGCACCCCCTTTCCCTTGGTCACGTTATTCAGAGAAAGTGCAGAGACCAAGGGGAAGTTATAAAGTAAAAAAACCTGTGTTAAAATCACGGTACTCCCTTGGAAAGGGCGGGAATGCCCTTTTCACCTTCCTTTTTGAGTTCCCGAGGCTGCCCAGAGGAAACTTCCTTTTCCAAGTTAAGCCTGCTCCTGTTGGTGCTGGAACTGAAATAGGAAACAGGGAACCGACCTGTTCCTGCAGGAGTGCTTTCCTTGCATTTTGCACCATAGGACACACATAAAGCCTTGAAATGTAAGGCTGGCAGCCTCAGAAACACTGCAGGAATTGTAATGAGTCTGCATGGCAGTGAAGAGGAAGTGGCAGTGCTAAGAGTGTGTCAAAAGGGGAAACAGAAATGATGATTTCAAATACGACCTGACTGGCAAAATAGACAAATATTTGACTTCTGCTTACTCAGAAAAAAAGTTGACACAAGGGGCAAAGGGCAGAACCATCAGGAGAGCCTTGTTGTAATCTGTTCCAGTCACAGAGGAACAGCATTTTGCAGTAGGAATGTGGAGGCTCCTCACACTGAAGGCGGTGGCAGAGAGGTTGTATCTAGGTTTGCCACACTGACATGTAACAGATTATTCAAATTTTTTCCCCAGCAATTCATGGGAAAAAACCCAAAGCATTTCTTCAAGAATTTCAACCTCAAACTGCTGAGCTGAAAACACGTTCACAAATCCAGCTGTTACTGTGAATGCCAGTTTTCCTTTGCCTCCATTATGTCCTTCCTTTTAAAAATATTTACACCATATCCTGTTTTCTTGGAGTCGCTAGGTAAATATTTCTTCTATTGTTAAAACAAATACAAATAATCTCACATATCTTTTCCAGTTTTAATGTGTTAGTGCCATTTTCAGCTGCTCTAGAGAATTTGTCATCCAGAGAAGCTTTCCCCAGACAGAGGGTGTGGCTCTCCAGATTTAAACTGTTCGGTCCTGTAGCTGCTTACTTAAATGGAATCAGATGGACTAAATTAAGCCAAACTATTTGTCTTTACAGCCCTTCCTGCTACATTTAGAATGAAGTATATTTGTAGAGCTGGAATAAATACAGTTTATCCTGTGAGCTCCTGGCTGGAGGCTGTTGCTACACAATTACAGAACTCTGTTTAGCATTAAAGATTCCAGAGAATTTGAATTTTCATTAATTTTGCAAGTGTTTATAAAACCTCTGTGGCACCAGTCTCTTAATTTTTTTTCAGTATTTTTTCTTCTGGAGAATGGAGGACAAATATATTTATGATGAAGGTTCATTTATTTGTTTCAGGTTTTTTTCATTATAACTTCATCATAAAGGACAATCATTGGATACATGTTGAATTCTCTCTGTAAAAGACTGATCATTATTCATGTTTCTTCCGGAGGGAAAATATCTTCGTGTTGTTAGATTCAGAGGTGGGAGTGGCAATTGATGTAAATTACATTTCAAGGCATGTGTGATGGTAATGGGAAAGGGATTTCTGTATGGATCACAGGTTGTATATTCTAGTCCAGTGGTTTGATCTGACTGAAGAAGTATTTCTTTGGAAAAAATCAAACTTCTTTGGTTATAAATATTTGTCAGAAATATAAGCCTGTTTTCAAAGGTAAGTATGATGGGTGTATGAGACATTAAACCACTGCACTAGTAGACAGAAGTGGATCGGGAATTTGATTTTTCAAATAGGTATGTCTCTGTCCCGTTTTTTCAACACCCCATTTTCACTTGCCCCCCCACCCCCCCCCCGCCCCGCATGTAAAACTGCATTTGTTGTGCTTTTAGCTGGGTAATTTTGCAGTGCTTTAACATTAATTGTCTTGCAAACTATTGTTAGTCGTGACCCTTCTGTAACATAATGCATATTTAGTCATATGCATCTCTCTTAGAAAGGTCTTTTTTTAAATTAACTTAACCCAGAGTTTCAAGATGTCCTCAGTGGAATTGTATGGGGAAGGTTTTATGAGAAAATACTGCTTTTTTTATAACAGGCAATTCAAGTTTTGAATCATTGGCACATTGTGCTACTTGCATACTTGTTTGGGTTTGCAGCAATTGAAGCCAATTACAATTTAATTTTTCTGGTGCTGCTGCTTGAATTATGTTGTCCTCTGATGTGTTTTGAGCCCATCAGGTTACAGTGATACCCTGAGTCATCTGCACATCTCAGAAAACTGATGAGAATGCAGGTGAAAGAATTCTGACAAAACACAATAATGCTGTGGTGACTCAATTAAAATGGAAAATGTAATACTGAGTTCAAGTTATGTTTATTCTGAAACTTTTCAGACAACATTTTTGCTTTTCCCTATTCCTTGTAATTCTAGGCCATGAGAAGTATCTGTAAAGGACTGAATACAAATCCAATCTGGTCCTGTGCAAATATGATCCACTCTGCTGTGTGTAGGGACATATTTTCAAGAAAAGCAGTGCACCAAGACAACCTGAGCAGTCTTGAGTTGTCAAAGGAGCACCAATAGTTGTTTGTTCTAAATAAGGGGAAGGCATTGGAGTTACCAACAGGACATAAGCAATGTTTGTCTGGGAATGGGTGTTGTATTTAGAAATAAATAAGAGTTTAACACATTTTAACCATATTAATTGAAACATACAAAGTTAACAAGATAGCATTTTCCCAAAGTGTTAATAAAGCACTTTATAAAAATACATTTCAGTGTTCGGGGGGTGGGGGGGGGGGTGTGGTGCAGGGGGGCGGAGAATTCAAGGAACTGTGAAACTTCTTTGGTGTAAGCCTTTGTAGTGTTGGCTATAGTGATAAACCCCTCAAAATGTTCATTGTGCAGCTCTGTATATGCCTTCAGTAAAAAAACCAAAACAAAACAGATTTAAGGTTAGAATTACTTTTTTTTATTGTGGACAAACAAATCACATTCATCCTGTCCTTCTAAAAGAGGATCTGTGATAATTAAAGCCACAGACAGGAGAGAGACATTCTGATTGAACTTTACTGCAAAGGCAGTGATAGAAAGCATGAGTTCTGAGTACTTGCCTAGAGCTTTTGTGGATGTAAACTAGGAATTGGCCAGATCTGAATCTCAAAAATCACTTCATGATGAATTTTGAAAAAGCTCACAACACTATTAAATATCAGATCTCATTTTGGTACTGAACCTCCTCAAGGTGTTCAAAGCTTTTCACATTTTCAAGTTCATGTGTAAAAGCATGAGGAGTAGCCAGACAGTTGTTACTTGAATGACTGACTACATGTTTGACTGTTTTGGCTATGATATGCTCCTGGGCAGCTTTGCTAATACCATCTTCCTTTGAAAGGCATTTTAGGAAACATTTTGTAAAACAGGACAGTTCTTTTAGCACTAAGTACAACAAAACCAAGAGTGGGTTAGACAATATAGAGGATTAGTGGAGAGAGAAGCAGCATTGTCATGCACTATTTTGACAAACTAAATTTTGATCCCTATCTTACTGGAATAACTGATGTTCTTTAAAAAAGCATTAAAATTCTTTTAGTTTTAAATGTCTAAATTGATTGAATTTTGGTCACATTTATAAAAAACCTCCTATATGATCCAAGTACAGATATTCTTTGGAGCAGAATTGTGAATTTTGCAAGTTAGACTGCAGAGGATTTGCAGCATTCTAAAACACATGCAAGCAAGTTATTAATTTCAGCTTTCTCTTAGTATTTTCTTGCACACTGAGATGTTATCATTAATTACAATATATACCTTAATTTTAACCTTGTAGAAAATTAACACTTCATTTTAACATCACTTTGCACCTTGGGAGATGCTCCTTTGACTTTATTATGATAAAAGCCTGGAAAAATAACTACTCTGTTGTCCTTTTAGGAAAACAGATTTCCTTAAACTTGGTTTTTAAATCACTTCCCTCACCTCGTAATGTGTGGTTATTTGGGACTTGTAAATTCTAAAAGATCTTTATTCCTTGCTGCATACAATTGTTCAATATTTTTTTCTTCTTGTGTGTTTTATGTGTATCCATTCTGGACTATTTGTAGGGGAAGAAGGATTTACAGTATTCACTGCTGAAATAAGACAAGCACGTACATAAAGCTTTCTCATGCTTGCACTTACTTGGCTTTCAGTTAAAAGTGTATTTAGTGTCTTTTGCAGGAAGCTGAAGTCGCCCATGGTGTGTGAGTGACAGGTGAAAGTCCTACAGGTCAGGTACACAGTGTGTGAGTGGAATGAGAGACTGGAATTAGCCTGAGCTCCAAGATAGAGACGTGATTGCTCCACCTCCAGCAGTTTATCTGATCATTGGCACTAATGATTACTCCTGTGTATTCTTGCCTGGGGAAACTATATATGTGAATGTGTGAGGTAGCACCTAGGGGAATTAATGTTTCTTAAAGTTCTTTATTCGTTCCCGCTCCCAGTAGCCACTTTTAGCAGATTTTCTGATACATTTCTTAGAGTGCTCGTCATCTTTTGTGCACAAATCTGACCCTTCCTTTCTAGAATTGTTCTGCAGACAACAAAAGGATGCTGCTGCATGCAGTTATATCTCTGTGTATTTCCCAGAGTCTGACATAAAACCTGTCATTTCCTCCTCCGTTACTCTTCAGCTCAGATGTTAGACTGGGTGGGTTAAGGGATAAGGGCAAGGCTTTCAATCAGAACAGAAGGATTAATTTCAGGCACTGCTAAACCACAGCATTTACCTCCAACCTGCTCAAAACTCACTTCCAAGGCCCTAGGGGCATGAGCAGAGCAGCGATGGGTAGGCAGAGCTTGTGGAAATGTCACCCCATTTAGTGGCCTTGGGTGTGAATTTGCACCTCACAGAACATCTCTGCTCGTGTCCAGCCAGTGCTGCTGGGATAAGTGTTCTGGAACCTTTCTCACAGCTTGTCCTGTAGGCATGGGCTTGGGTTGGTTGCTGGATTCCTGAAATCTGTGGAAATGATGAGTTCTTCTGGTAGAGAGAGTTATTAAGCAGAGAGGAATAAATGCCAAGTTAGCAAAACTCTTAAATTTATACAGCCTTTTGAATCCAGTTTTTACTGCCTCCTTGGTTGACCAGAAGCAGCTGTTTCAAGCGGAGCTACAGTGGAAGGATTCTGGTGGTGGCTGGAGCCCTTTGGCTGCATAACACAGTGACACAAATGCTGGATGCTGCGTGTGGCACTGCCGTGAGTATCCGGCTGTGCTCTGGGTTGGCTGCCATGACAACTGCGCTGCCAGAGAATGCCCAGTGCTGGTCTTGCAGAGAGCTGAGGGTCATTGATATTCCAAGTGTTTCTGGGAATATTGCAGCCAGCAGAGACCCCTTCCCCTAGTTCTGCCGATGTTTAGTGTTGTCACAGTGGGTAAAATACACAAATGGTGTTGGTGACAATTCTGCAGTAAAATTTTAATCTGTTTACATTTTTAAAAATAGCTTGTTACCTGCAAAGCTTTTTTTTTCCTTAGAGGGGAGTTAGAGTGAGTTTGGTAGAATTTCTTGTTGTGGCTTTTTGGTTTTCATTGGTTTTAAAACAGACACTTGCTCCTTCACAAATTGATTTTTTTTTGACTTTCGAGGACTGAGGTTTTATCAAGGGCTTTGGTTTTGAGTTTTTAAAGAATGTCTAAAACATTTTTCTTTCGAATATCCCATCCTTCTTGAAATACACTGCAATATCATTACTGAAATAACTAAGAACTGGCAGCTGCACAGACCATGGAAGGGACTCTATTTCTTCTTTTTCTTGAATGTGAAACACCTTTTCATAAAAGGAGGATTTTTTTTTTTTTTAAATGGGACATTAAAACAGGGAAATGAAGTGCCTCAGAGAATAAAAAAAATTTACAGATGCAATCTCTCTAACTCAACAGATTTTCCTACAAGCAATTAATGTAAGAGTACAAGAAGCTTTGATATGTGCATAGTGTTTTCAGATGTTCCTGTCAAAGTCATCAGCATGCATGTGTAGTTATAGGCAAAAAGACAGGTGTTAAATATAAGACAAGGTGTTATGGAGGTGAGGGGCAGTCATACTTTACATTCTTGACACTGAGGTTTCCTGCACTACTGGAGACCTGAAGTACTGGGAAATCAGCATGTTTGTGTGATTACAAAGAAACATGATGGTATCACTGTGAAAAGGTGAAGACAAACTTACTGTTGCTGACTAACTGAAGATTTAGTATTTGCAAGCACTGCATTTGTTTATTTTGCTTTGTATGTTTTGCTGTCAAGGTAACCTGCTTGCAGGACTTCTTTGGAGATGATGATGTCTTCATTGCATGTGGGCCTGAGAAGTACCGGTACGCTCAGGATGACTTCGTGCTGGATCACAGCGGTAAGACTGGACATCCTAAACCCACTGAAAGAGTAAACTCTTCCCCCTGCTTCCCTGTTCAATCCTCAAGGGTTATGTCATTTAGGAAAATATGCATTGAAACACATCTTCCTATGGACTAAGGTTTTTCAAACCATCATCTGGATTCTGTAAACCTGTTATAATGCACTAAGAAACCGGGTCTGTTTTCCTGCAAAACAGATGTTGTCTCTAAAGTTACATGGAAAACAGCATTGAATTTTGAAAAGTTCAGTCATGGATCTAATTAATCTAAAATCTGTTAAAAGTTTTCCCTTTTGACATCTGTGACTGTTCTTTCCATGTTGCTGTGTTCATGAGACTTTTGAGAAAACCACATCTGTAACCATGCACATTTCAGGTCTTGAATTGTGCTGCAGATAATTCACACCCTTCAGTCTTTTCTGCTGTAGACCAAGTGCTGAGCCTGTTTATATTGTGAGCTTAAAGGGGGTGTTGGGTAAGGAGGGAGACAAACTGTGACTTTTTGCCATGTGCCTTGGACATATCATTAATTTAACTTGTTTATGATAGTTATTTTTCTGTAAAGAGAAACTTTATAACGTAAGCGCAGTCCTCTACCAGGCAGTTTTAGAATTGTCTGGAAATATTGAATCATATACATGTTTGGATTTTCTTTCCATGGTCATGGAATCATAGAATGGTTTGGGTTGGAAGTGACCTTTAAAAGTCATCTAGTCCAACCTCCCAGCAATGAGCAGTGACATCTTTAAAAAAAAGGTTCAAGTTGCTCAGAGCCACATTGAACCTGATCTTGAATGTTCCCCAGGGTGAGACATCTACCACCTCTCTGGCCACCCTGTTCTAGTGTTTCACCACTGTCACTGTAAAAAATGTTTTCCTTATGTCTAGTCTGAATCTACCCCCATTTTTTTAGTTTAAGACCATTCTGCCTTGGCCTATAGCTTTAGGTCCCACTGGACATGTTTTTGTCTGTTTCTGTTGTTTGAGCTGTAGAATCACTCTTGTTTTCTTTAATGAAAAAAACTAATCTCTGGTAAAGAAGACTTGCCCTGGGAAGAACAGTCAGATTATTTCAGAATAACTTTGGAGTGTGAATAAGAGAGAGGGTTTTTTTGACTGAAAACAAAAGCACCTGCCGGTTTTGTAATTTTTACAAATGCCATAACTACATTACAAAATGTTCTTGCATCAAGAAGTGTAGGTGTATCTCTAACCACTGGCCCATGCATTTGGATGGATGGAGTGTTCACCTGGGTCCCATTCTCTTGTTTCCACTGTGATCCTTTTCCAGAACTGCTTGGTTATGGTGATTTAGCTAGTGTGGAGGGGACAAGAAGGGTATTTTTTAACATAGTTAATATTGGTTTCCTTCTTATGCAGGAATAGAAGAGCATGATTCAATTAACTCACAGTGCAAATCCCAATGTGGCCATAATCCTAATTTTCCTTGCACTTTTTAAGACTGTAAGATTATTTTTCACAATATACGATGCACAGACTAATTGGGCTCATTTCCTCTCTGAGAAGCCAGTGATGGAGCGTTGTTTCCTCCCATTGTCTCTTCAGCTTTGGTGGTCTCTTCTTCCCTTAATAACTAACTCTGGAAGTCTTAATGGAGAAAGCAGGTTAGGTAAAGAGTGGAATGTGACTGGCAGGACATGCAGCTCAATTTACTGTTGTTGATGATGACATCATAATGATGATGTTAACATTGTAGTTAGGAATAACAGGGACAAAATTAGGAGGGAAATTTATATGATTCTGTTGAGAGTGTTTTGCTAGCAATGCTAGCCGTAGGAATTAAATGTTTCCAAAAGGTCAATGCATGTATGCCTGTTCATTCCTTTTACGCTTAGGTTGTCTTTTATTTAATGATATATAGCTGATGGTAAATGGCAGTAATCTATTGTTTCAGCCTTTGGGAAACAATAGATATTTTTCATCTGTTCAAGAGTTGGTCACAATGTCAGTTTCCTCCAAGAGAAGCAAAATCATAGAATCATAGAATCGATTGGGTTGGAAAAGACCTCAGAGATCATCAAGTCCAACCCTCAATCCAACACCACGCTGATTACTAGATCATGGCACTAAGTTCCATGTCCAAGCTAAGTTTAAAAACCTCCAGGGATGGTGAATCCACCACCTCTCTGGGCAGACCATTCCAATGTCTGATTATTCTCTCTGTAAAGCAGTTCTTTCCAATATCCAACCTAAATTTCCCCTGGCAGAGCTTAAGCCCGTGCCCTCTTGTCCTACTGCTGGTTGCCTGGGAGAAGAGACTGACCCCCCCACCTGGTTACAACCTCCCTTCAGGTAGTTGTAGAGAGTGATGACGTCACCTGTAAGCCTGCTCTTCTCCAGACTAAACAACCCCAGCTCCCAAAGGGGCTGAAACTGCCATTACAGGATGAAGAATTTACTGAGTTACCAGAAGAACCTTGGCATCAGCATATGTACAGACTTGAATATAGTAATAATCCAGCTTCGGGGCGTGAGGAAATGTTACATGCGGAATGATACATACAGTATTTCAGTAGCTCAAATATGTTTTTATGGTAAGTAGATTAGAGTTCTGAGATGCTCTTACGACTTTTTTTTAATTCAGATAGTCAAAGATGTTTGGACAAAACTAGTAATTTTCTGGATAATAAACAGCAACAGAGGTGTGTGTGTGAAGGTGTAACTGTCGTCAATACTTTTGTCTCCTTGCTTTGTAGAATGCCGTGTTATGAAGACGTCCTATTCACGGTCATCTGGCATGAGGCACACTGCATCCAAAAGTCCGGGACTGTCACGTCGAAGCAAGTCACCTGCCTCAGGTACTGCTTCTAGGGAAGAGCTGAACAAGTGAAATGCATGAAAGTTAGAATTTGTTTAATTGCATGAAAGCAAGCTGTTGGCTCTGTCTGAAATACAAGAGCCATGCTTTGTTTCCTGAAGGGGGAGAAAAAGGTGTTCTTTCAATTTGTCTCACAGATTTAATACTAATATAAAACAAAGTTTACTTTTTTTTTTTTTTAATTTTGGGAAGAAATATGGTTTCTGTTTTTTAATTACAGACGCAAATAGTTTCAGTTTATGAACATTGGAATGATTTGTGCTAATTGTACACTTGGGATATGTTCTCACCATGACACTTGATTTTCTTGAAGGCCATTAACTACAGAGTGGTTAAATTTGTGTTCACTGAACTGGAGTATACCCTCAAGGTTTTGAAATGGAAAGGTTTTTCCTATGTAAGCCAAATTCTGTAGGAAATACAGAACTCTGATGTTTAAAGTAAATTTAAGAGATGTGCTCTGATGTTACTGCTCATTAACAGAGAGGTTTTTTCCTTCCTCTTGTGTGTCTTGTAATTTCAAGAAAGTTTCTGAACACCATATGCTCCAACCATTGAGTGCAAATAAATAAAGGGACAAACTTGGGGTTTTAAAAATTCTTTTAACCTCTGCATTTAATTTCTAAATACAGTAAAACCTTAATTTTTTTCCTCTCAGACCTGGAGAAGTAGCCCTGAAATCAAACCATTGAATATGTAAATATATGATGCCTTTTTTTGAATGTAACTATACATGTAAGCTCCTGTGTGTGTATTCAAAACTGTGACATGTTCCATATTCCCATTTCCACATCAGTATTTGTTTTGCTTAATTGGCACTGGTTAAAGTAATTGTATGTCTTTGGGTTCTTTCAAAGTAGAATATTTATAATCTGTTTATAAAGGTTAAATATTTAAATGAAAAGCTTCAAAGAAGGATCACAGAAAAATGTAGCATGAAGGGCAAGTTTTGCAACAGATCTACATTTCATGCAATTCTGTTACCTCCAATGAAGTCATGTAGAATATTTATCAGCAACGAATTTTATGTGTTTATAAATCAGTGCTGCCATTTCCTTACTTATTTCTAGTTGGACCCCCCCTGGTTTGTTTACTTTGAAAAATTTATCCAAAGTGTCTGATATTTACCCTTCTGTTTACTTGCCTTTTTTTTTTTTTCATGTAGTCTTTACTTATCTTTATTTACCCTTCTTCATTTCATGCATGTTCAGAGCTGTTTAATAACTTCTTTCCTTAATGTCTTTTTCCTTTGTGTCAAATATATGAGTACAGTAAAGAGGGGTGGCCACTCCAGTGCTCATTCTTCAGCAAAATCCCCAGGTGAGCCATTACTATTATGGCTGTGTATCAGTAGTGTGTCTCCTCCCTCTCCATTTACCTGTATTCTTTTGGCTATGTTTGTGAATATTTTCAAGCTTGAAACACACATTTTGCATTTGATGAAACAGAGACATGGTGGGTGTTGGTTTTTTTTCTTGAAGTAGATCATTTGAGCGAAATAATGCTTTTTAGTTGTTGGACATCTGCTAATAGTGTGAAAATTAAGTTTTTAAAAGTACAGTTTGACCACAGGTAGAGGAACAATATGTTTGTATGTGTGTTCTAAAGCATATTGTAAAAGAAAATTTCAGTCAGCAAAAAAAGACAAGGGTCAGAGTTACTGAAAAAGCAGAGTCATAGGTTTTCATTTTATCTGCACTTTCTTTTCTCTGTTTTCTTTTATTATTTCAGCCTAAGTTCCGAAACACTGAGAAATCTCTTTGAACCTTCAGTTCAAAGCGAAAGTACCTGTGAAACAAGTAATATACAATTTGATTAGCAAATATGTTGAGACTTTGGACGTTATTAGATGTTAACAATTATAATGGTATTAATAGATTTTAAATATTCCAATATGCTAAAGAACTGCAGCCTAAAATATGCTACCTAAGAATGACAGAAAATAATTTTTTTCTATATATTCAGACTGGTTTGCATGTTGAAAGAAAGCTCAAAAGAATTTATGCTTAGAGAATAGATAAGAAGTTAAATTTGGAATATAAATGAAATAATCAGCAAATGAATAGCAGTGGACAAGTTTGTGCCTGTACAGACTGCTTGTGTGATTTTTTGAGTGAAAAAAAGTTCAAAAAAGTTCTGCTCTATGAAATAGCAGTTCTGGATGTTTAACCTGTGCTTAACTTAGCAGCTAAACACCACACAGGCACTTGCTCACTCCCCCACTGCACTGGAATGGAGGAAGCGAATGGGAAGGGTAAAAGTGAGAAAATTCACAGGTTGAGATAAGAACAGTTTAATAACCAAAATAACAATAACAACCACAGTATTTTAATGCAAAGGAAAATAGCAAAGAGAGAGAAATTAAACCCAAGAAAGACGAGTGGTGCAAATGACCAATGACTTGATGCCCAGCTCTGCCAAAATGCCCCTGGTTTTATTGCTGAGCCCGATGCCATATGGTCTGTGCTACTCCTTGAGTCAGTCAGGGTCAGCTGTCTTGCCTGTATCCCCTCCAAACTCCTTGTGCACCCCCAGCCTACTCACTGACAAGCCACATGAGGAACAGAAAAAGGCTTGATGCTACGCAACCGCCCCTCAGCAGTAGCAAAAACTTTGCAGCAAAAACATAGCTTTGTGCTAGATACTGTGAAGAAAATTACCTCTACTCCAGCCAAAACCAGCCCAGACAATGCTGACTCCTTACAGATGCAAAATTTTTACATCTACACAGCCAACTCCAGCTTACACTGTTGTTGCTGTTTTGTACCAGCTCAAATTCAGTGCATCTCAGATGACACTGGGAAAGGGGAGTCTACAGGCAGCTCTTTTCAATGGGATCTTCAGCAGAAGGAACCATGTGTTGTAGAGTCATAGAAGCAAAAAGTTGGAAGGGACCTCTGTCACCTAGTCAGACCCCTGGCTCAGAACTCTGCCCTTGTCCACCAGGCATAGCTAAGTTATTAGCAAAGAGGTACAGTACTGTCAGTATAGACTGGGGTGTTCTTCCTTGGACAGTTTTGAGAGGTGAGAACTTTGTTAACCAGCTAGTTTCACTCGTACAGTTTAGTGGTTCTGTCAGTGCTTGAGAGGATGGTAGAGGCAGATAAGGATGCCTTATAATGTAGACCTTAAAGGTCATGCCCAGGAAATAGTGACCTTTCTGGGAGCTGTAAAAAAGAAATTGTGAACAACCAAAAATCTTTTCCTCTAGTAGTAATAGTTTGTTCTTTGGAAGCAAATTCTTCTACTGAAGTATCTAATTTTTGGTCATGCAGGAAACACCATTCAGTAGCTCTTTTCATTGTCATACTTGCAAATTCGTTATAAAACAAGGATGCATTGATATGCAACGTTTCAAGAAGGCTGTCCAAAACAGTATGATGAAGTCTGCAGGAGGGATGTATACTGTTAAATACTTTTAGGTTCTTGAAAAAAACCACTTAAATAATGCACCTATTGTTCTTACAGGCACCCTTAATTAAAGTCAAGACAAAAATATTCTAAACATACTTAATACTTTTAGGAGAAAATACTAGTCCTGTAACAGAGCTGAGAATGTAAATCCAAGTTACCAGTCTTCAAGATAGACTTATTCTGTAGCTTAAATGCTCATTAGTTATATCTTGACATCATACACCAGAGAAAGATTTTTGTGAAATACAGGGATTTGTGGAAGCTGCAATGCAGTCAGCCTGGCCTACTGGCCAGTTTGTAAAACTAGTACTTGGAAGGTGTCTTCAGCACTTGGAGAATGTTAGTGTACTAGGTCAATAGACACTTGTAAAATAAATCCAATAGTGCTGTTTAAGCAGCAATGCATAACCCATGACAGACTGAATTTATAAGGATATGTGCAGGTATATCTGTTAATTAATTTGAAGCTAAGTTTCTCTTTACCAGAGTTATTTCTTGCTGAAAAAAATAATTCTTCACCATGAATCAGCTATGAAACATTTTTAGCTCTTATATTTCTGCCTGGTATTTTTCTTTCCCACAAAAAATGAGATTCAGCCTGAAAGGAAATAATGTTTCATCATATAACTTTGCATCATATTTGAGTATGATGGACAGTGTGCTATTGTGTCTGCATAACGAAATTCTTCAGTTTGTTCTTTTCAGAAAAATACATGGACTGATCTAAGTTACGTTCAAGTCATCACAGAGATAACAGATGTTGTTATGAGGCCTCTCTGAAAAACTGGACTTGAAATAAATGAACTCTTTTAAGTCAAGGAGGGCAGGGGTGTGTGTTTTCATAGACACTTGTACTTATCGGAAGTTCAGAAATAATCTACTAGTTCTTCCTTTGTTAAGGATTTTTCCCCTAAATCAATGTTGTTTTCTGAACTACAGCTGAAGTTCTTTATCATCCAAACAGTTCATACTTGTTTTTTTTCCCTTTGGGGAAAAAACAAGCAACTTGTGTTCTGTGAAACATTCTACCTAGAAAGTAAGTGTTGATCCAAAATGAAGAGAAGGAGGGTCAAGTGTCTTTAGCATTTTTTGCTATATAAATTTATTGTGCCATATCACAATAAACTATGTAATTTTTAAAGGCTGTGGCTGTTATTTGTCCAAAACTCTTGCACTGACAAAGGCCTTTTTAGTCTCTGGAATGATAGTGCAATGTTTGCGTGTCTTCTTTATCTCATATCCCAGCCACGTGAATTTTTTGGGGCATAGTTGTGTGGCATGAAAGTATGTAATTTATTCCCAAATGCTGAGAAATTTTTTTTGGTCTTTGTATGCAGACTTGAGGGAAAAGTTGTTAAGAGAGGTATGTTATGTCTAAAATCAAGTTAGGGTTTCTGACTTTCATTAATCTATTCTTCCATTTGTTTGATTTTGTTGCTTTGGCCAGTTAATGGAACCCCAAGCAGTCAGTTGTCTACCCCAAAATCTACAAAGTCCTCCAGTTCTTCACCAACAAGCCCAGGCAGCTTTCGTGGACTCAAGGTAAGTGCAAGAACCTTAAATTCCATTATTCATTGAACGTATTCAGTGGGGCTGCAGGGGGGAAAAAAAAAAGAAAAAAGGTAAAATGTTACAATTTTGTAGGGTAGCCCTACTGGTGTAATTTTTGCTAGTATGAAATGGAGAATAGCTCTGAAGTAAGATTTTTGTATTCCTCCTGGTTGGCAAGGTTTGAACACTCAGCTTAGGAAAGGCAGAGGATGATGGTGGCTCGAATGCGCCAATTTGCCCAGCAAAATTTTCCATTGTTTCTTCATAGACTGCAGAAATCCTCCAAGTGATTTATATTCCTTCAGCTTATAGAAATGTAACGTCCTCTTTTCAATGCTTATAGTCTTGTAGCATTGCCTAAATTTCGTCTTCATCTGTGGCACATAATTTCACCCCTTAATGCAGTCTCTTGCCTGAAAGCGTTTGAGGAGTTCCTTTGGGAGCAGCCTGATGTCTGGCAGATTTTTCTGTGTTGCACTAAGAGAATTCTCTTCCTCTCCCACTTAAAAACTGGTAGCATTTACAGTTCTTGGAGGCTGCTTTGTGCCTTTCAGTCAGTAAAAAAAAAAAAAGAACAGTCTGGAGCACAGTTGAGCATCTTATTACTGCATTTGTGCAGCTGTCCTTTCAAGGAGAATTTTCTTATGGAATCATCAATTGCAGCCTTCCTTGAAGCAAACTGGATGGTTTGCACTGATTATTCTCATCAAGTAAGAGCTCCTATTGGTGAACACAGCATTTGTGAAGAGGCTGCATAATTCTGTGGAAAACTGTTTTCTCAGTTAGGAGACTGGCTCAAGGACGTGATTTGAATAGTACTTAGATTTGGGTTTTGACATGCTAATTGTTATCAAGTCTTTGTTTTGCAAGGAGTATGGCACTGGTTTCTGCCAGGCTTCTGTGATAATTCTGACAAAAGATTGATTTCTTTAATTTATTTATTTAATATTCAAATTTTTAATGTACTTGTTTGATTTTTTAGTTTTTATTGCTTTGTTTAATTATATATGTAGTTACTTGGTTCATTGAGGTAATTTAATGTTGATCTGTCTTTATGTTGTTGTCCTGTACTGTCTCATGGCTACTCTTCATCCAGAGCAACATAGGTTGGCCATTGTCCTATAAAGCATTTTCAAGAGCACTGAGTAGTTCTGACCCTGGAAATTAGAACTGTGTGTCTTAAAATTTGTCTGGGCATCTCTGCTATAGAGCTTACAGTAGGGGACACCAACGCCATCGCGCTTGAGGCTCTCAGCTGGTCTGCACTATATTTAACAAATGCTCTTTTGTCTTTCGTTAATGAAATTACAAGTTTAGAAACTAGATAATTTGCTTCAGTTTTTTCCACTGCTGTCCTGTCTGCTTTTAACCGATTAAAGCTCCATTAGGACAGAAATAATTCTGATAACAAGCAGTTCTCACTAAAGTGGACATGTCCTCTTTCCCTTTCACTGTCAATTTTGCTCAAGTAGGCTGTTGTACTTTTTCAATTTGGAATTTAATTAGTATCCATACTAATGGGTTTTTGTGGCAAATAATTCATCCCCATATGAGCAAAGAAAACAGGAAAACCAAATTAAGCATCTCAGACCTGATGTGTTACTGAAATAGTGAGTACCTCTTGCTTTTATTCCATTGGGATGCATCTGTTCAGCAGGAGTATTCCAGCTGTGCCCCTGAGACTAAAGATAGGGAAAGATATCTGGTGAATCTCAGGGTAAATTCCAAAAGGATCAAGTGTGCTGGTCAGTTGCACTTGTTTCTTGATTATTATTATGTTCTAGTAGGAGTGACTCTCTTGGGAAGGTATCAGATTATTTTTTTTTGTGTTAAGTTGGTTTTGGTTATACTGATGAGGAAAATAGAAAGAAGGGAACAATTTTATTATTTTGAGAGGACTGCCTTTTCCCTATTGTTAAATAATTCCTTATTGCCAAGACTGCATTGCTGCAAAGACAAGCAGTTTGGCTTCCTGCACTTGTATAAAGAAGGTGCCATGACTGCAGCTGAATGAAAATGTAGATATACATACCATGGCAGAGAGTGACAGAACAAGGTATATTTAAGAGTCTTCTGGCTTTGGGAGTTCAATATTTTGAGTGATTTGTTGTGTAGAAATCACGTATGTTTGTTTTTGTAGAGGATGAAACAGCAGCACTTAATGGTTTTATGTGAGCTTGAGGCAGCAGAAAAAAGGGAAGAAAACAGGGTTGATGTCTCTGTTTCCTGTAAAGAGCAGAGCATTGGAGCGGCTGCTGTGAACTGTCTTTTAAAAACTGTTTTATTTGAAAAACCAGAGCAAAACATTTTACTATAGATTAGAACCTAACTAAGCTTTCTGTAGTTTGACAGTCAGTGTAGAGCTTAAGTGCTAATCATCAGGGCAGTCAACTTGCAAAAGATACTGATGGCAGCAGCAATTTTTTATTGGTCTCAGATATGGGGTCTTAAATTCTCTGAATGCCACTTTTCCTTCAGAGTACCTGTGTGCTATTAATTGTTCAGTACATACAGTAAGCCAGTTTGGTGTCCAGCCTTTGCAGAGGGTTTCTTTCAAGGTGAAGATTTAGATATAAAAGGTAAGAAATATAGGCATGAAGTAAATGACTACTTTGCACATGTTCTTTTTTGGTCAAATGTGCTGAGTTTCTGATTTTTCTATTAATTTTCCACAGAGATGAAATCTAGTTCATGGGTGAAGAAATAATGGTAATAGAGCATTAGGTGTCATGGGGCAAGTGACTGAGGGGAGTCCTTTTGCTGTTCTGTAGGCAAGTGACAATTGAAAGGTTTAATGTTTTTCTTTGGTTCAAAGTGCAATGCTGTTATAGGGATAATTTGACTCTTAGCTCTTCCAGTGCACCTGTTACTGTGCACAATTTGTACCATAAAAATCACCCAGAGATTAAATTTAGGATTCTGGAAAGTTGTGTCATAACTTCTTTATGCTTACTTAGGTGTACTTTATTGTTCCCACTTAAAATTAAGTACCACAAAGTCTTACAATCTTTTTAAAAAGAAAATAAAATCATACAAGTAAAGAAGCTATACAATTGAGGCCTTTCTTAGAATCCCAGTTGTGTTTAAGTTTGTCTGAGTATTACTTTTGTAATTGATTGACCAAATGACTGAAGTGAAAGGGCATTACAACCTGATACAACAAATAACTTAAGTACTTGCTTAACTTTCAGCTATTGTGTAGTCCCTTGTACTTCAATGAGGATGTTAATGTGCTTAAAGTTAAACATGTTCTTAAGTGATTTGAAGGATTAGTGCCTATCTTCATCAGGCTTTTTAATCTCCTCAGTTTTGTACACATGTGCTTTGTGTGCAGTTACATGTTAAAAATATTCACATGGGGTTATCCAGCCTAGTGACGTAGGTGCCTTAGCAGTCCATAGAGGGATTCTTTAACTAATGCATTTGTTGAATTTACAATTCAGCATCTTTGTTGCCCATGCAGTGGATGAAAAGAGTTGGCTAATTTATGCTGCTAGGGAAACTGAGGTATTGCACTTATTGTCAAGTCCATTCAGCATTCTCATCAGTTGGCTAATGCTTTGTATAATGTGATGCCACTCAAAAATGTCTCTAGAAAAAGGGTAAATCTTTCTCTGGTTCTTCAGAATGGTGCAGCAAAGTGCATGGCACATATATATGTGTGCCATTCCATGTACACTTACATTAATGGAGTCACAGTCACTGCATTCTGATTGGCTTTTGTATTTTTACAAGTAGCTTCTCAATATAGTTGGGTTACTACAGTGTTTAAGTATCACTTAAAAATACAAACTTTCTGTTTTAAAGATTATGTTACTATTACTCATTATAATAATAAATACTGTCAGCCTCTTAGTGAAATACTGATTATATAAATAACATTGCACTTGGAATATCTTATAGCCCTTTCTGCCTGCAGCCTTTCAGGATGAATTGCAGTGACAATCTCAAAGTGTCCCCAGATTTCAGAGAATACTCCTGCAGTTAGTTCAGTTTCACTAAAATATTCATAGTCTACAGTTAGATTCATCACCCATTTGAATGTTTTCATAAAGACAGAGAAAGCTGCTTTGAGAATGTCAGGGTGTTTTTTTGAAGGTATGAGAGTTCACATTCCTTTCTTAGCCTTCAGATGAAAGATTACCACAGCAGAGTTTGATCAGAACTCAGGGAAAAGTTAGCAATAATAGACTTACTTTTCCTCAGTTTGGCTAAATGAACTTTGAGGGTATTACAATAATAACGTTTGTGTAGGGGTCCCATATTTCTGTCTGCATTTTTCCAGGCACATACACATATGTGTGTGTGTGTACCTTACAGTTCATTCTCTTCAGCACATTATGAATGTGTACAGGACAATGTATACAGGACCCCTGCATGTCTGGCAACCTGATGGCAAAATTCCTTCATTTCTATCCAGACATGACATAAGGACAGACACAGAAAATCTTTAGGTGGATGTTCTAGAAGGCACCATCCCACGTAGCTGCCAAGGATTTAGGTCTTTCTTTCAATATGAAAAAAAATCCCCAAATGTTTCCGCAAACATGTGTGTCATGGATAATTAATTTAATCCTGAGTGCAAAGATTTGTCAACTAAGGTACCTTTCCACTTCAAAAGAATATGAGTTTATATCTGTGGATCCTTCCTCACACTCTCATAAGAAAAAAAGAAAATCCCACCAGGTGTGTAGTTGGGGCAGAGCTAGGGTTAAACTTGCCATTTCAAGTTCTGGTCTAACACCTCAGCCACAACAGCAGCATAAATTTTATTTTATTTTTGTATTCCTTTTAGCTTTTTTCCTGTTAATGTTTGCTTCCTTGCAAATACTGTGATTAAAAGGAATGTGCCCAGTCATGTTCTGCCCTGATTCCAAGACCGAAGGCAGTTGATAATATGGACTAGATATTCCCATGTATTGTCAGTCACTGAAAACCCAAAATAGATTACTAATATTTTAGGCTGATGACTAATACTTTGCAGCGATGTATTCTGTTAGCTCTGCTTCAGGATTGAAGAAAATGTGGCTGACTGGCTATGAAACTGACTCGTGATTTTGCACAAATGTCATTTAACCAAATGTCCTTGCTGGTGATTCTTGTTAGGTAAATAGCTAACTCACAAAGACAGCAGCATTAACATAGCCTAGTTTTAAGTTATTAGCAAGGAGCAGAGTAGTAGCTGACTGCTTGCTGTTTGATGCTACCTCTCTGCCAAATGCTAGTAAACTTCATTGTTTTAGAGGCTCTGCAAAATTAGGTTGTACAGCTTATAGTTACTGTACCTTTAGCTGATTTGGCAGCTCAGCTGCCATTAGAAACTTAAGCATTCATTAGCATTTCATGAGTCTTTAGACAATATCCCTATCTGTCAGCTCAGTTCTTTCACTGACAATAGTGTTAATGATTTAAAATATTCAGCAGTGTAACCAGACAATGTCAGCTAAAACGGAAAATGCTGCATTTGCATTCCCGGTGTCGTGCAAAGCCATTTCCACAGACACTGAGCTTAAGGCAGAGAAGCATTTTAATCCTTTATGTGGTGAGTGGTGAGAACTACTATAATAGCCCATGAAGAAAACAAGATATGGAACTTCACAGAACAGCAGGAAATGTTACGTAGAAGAGGGAGAATGATCTAAAATACATTTTAATTTTATGGAGCATCCCTATATATAACTGTAATGGGAGAGCTTATGAAAGTGGTGCATAAAACACAGCCAGTACATTTTACTATTTATGGCACTCATTCCTGTGCCTTCACCTCTTTCTGAAATAAAAATTTTTTGTTTTGCCTGTCCCTGGGCAGTATGACAGGATGACTTTCAGTAGAATTGTGAAGATTCAGATGAAGTACCAATTAAGGTTTTAGTGCAGGAAAATTAGTTTTCTTCAGCTGTCATGCTTCAAAATCAATTAGATATTTGTTTATTACAGTCTCATAGTTACTAAAACTGGATCTATGTCTGGGTGCACATCACACATCTAACGTGAAGTGCTTGTAGATGTCAAATCTTCGCATCTATAATACCCTTAAATATAGCCCTGTAGATTACTAAATAAATCTGATTATCATAGATTTACCTGGCCACCTACGCCAAAATTCTCTTCTTTAAATGAATAGTAGTAGGGCCATGCAAGCAGTTCTAGATTACCTTCCTAGCATGCACCTTCCTATATGCTCTAAGGAGTAGAATAGAACAGTGCCTGTTCTGAAGAGATGTGTTAGACTGCAACACAGGAGCATGTGATTGCTGCACTGCCTTATGGATAGTTGTCTGGAGGTGGCTGCCTCTGGCAGGTGTGAAAATGTACGCAATTTATTGTCATGGCCTTGTGTGGAATGAGGAGGGAATGTTGCCTCCACACACACTGACTCTGTGGTGTTTAGATGCAGCTGGGTGCAGCTGGAAGGAATTGTCTGATATTTACTAAAATCTGTTTAACTACTTTTCTAAATAGGGATATTGGGACTGAATCTTAAATTGGTGTAAGTAATGATGTATTCTTACGGCAATGAACTGTGAGGAAGAAAGAATAAAGATACGACTGGAATAAAAAGGTGAATTGACCAAGTTATAGGTGGTTTCAGGATGGGGTTTTTTCAACTTGGCTGCTTTTTTGTATGGCTCTTTCTTGTGAGTACCATCAGAAATTAAAAGTTCTTGTGTACTTCCACAGATCTCTCCACATGGTGGATCTTCTTCCAATGTGAATGGTGTACCTGAATCGCTCCGTTGCCAGAGTCCCGAAGGTAGGACACCAATAATTGCTAACAAACCTTGAAATATTTTGTTCTGGGTGACTGTTGGTTTAGCACTTTTAGATGGTTCCTGATGACTCCAAATTCTTATGTGAGATGTTTGATACCTTGTCAACAAGCGTTTCTTGGAAAAGTTGTTATCACATTTCATACATCAAGGCAGTAAAGATAGGAAATAAATTTTGGTATTTTTTTGTTGTCAAGTGATAGCATATTAGTGGACCCTCCTCTTCAATAGTCACTGCTAGGAATTTGACTGATGTGGAACATGACCTCTGCAGTATCAGCAGACAGGTGTTTGTGGCTGGATTGAAGGAGGAGCCCTTCTCAAAAGAGCTGGCTGTACTTCAGATAGAACCACCAGCCTATCAACTGACCTTAGCTAAACTTACCTTTCATTCCTTATCTTTTTAAGGCAATGCTAATTATTTTTAAATTTCATTTTAGAGTAATTTTTTCTATTTTAAAAGCGCTGCAATAAGTGCCTATCAAACTTATTTGCACTTTGGATGTTTCAGCAGCAGTCATAGGAACTTGAAGGAATTCAGCAGATAAAACTTTTACATGCGTTGTAGATGAATCTTATTTACATTTTTACTTTGAGTTTGCAAAAAGATACTTCAAAAAAGTAATTTGAGTTCAGAAGATTTTAGACTAAAACATTCTAACTGCATTCATTACTTTTGGAATATGTCTATACAAAACCATAGTAAGATTTGATGTGCATGTTAAAAGGTCAAACTACTTCGGGTTTATCTTGTTTTTTCTTCTGTTAGAGCTAAAACCAAGGGAATAAGCAGTGAAGAAAACAGCTTACTTTTAACTTTTGGTTTGCATCTGTGACCTGTGACTGTTCTATATCTGTGGAACCCATTGGGGATACATTGCATCCTGCTGACACTTTGCTTCAGCTTGCATTATTGAATTTTTTTCTTTTTTTTTTTTTTCTGTTTTCAGGCGTGAATGGAAACAAGTTCTCAGGGTCATCTACCATTCTTGAGAAGTATAAAGTGGGGAAGGTGATTGGGGATGGCAATTTTGCTGTTGTAAAGGAGTGCGTAGAACGGTGAGCAAGGAAACTGTTCAGTGCTGCTGTTTATTTTACTGGGCAAAGCCCAGTGCATTAACATAATTGCTTAGAAAAATGTGAGGAGATGAAAGCAAAGAGCACTTGCAAAGATATGCATACACTTCAGGAGAAATAGGCATAGCAAAACTGCAGAACTTCCTATGTGTGTTCTTCTAGCAAGGGGGATAGGAGGACTGCCGAGAAGCATTTTTATCCCAAAAACTAGAGGAGGTATCACCTTCTAATGGTGACTCCTGAGAAAACCCCACAGATTTTCAAGAAATCCCTCACACTACAGATGGCTGTGGGTGACAGGAAATTGTATGTGGCATCTAAACAGTCTTTGAGAGCCCCTCCCCCTTCTGCTTCAGCACTTCTGCTGCTCTAGTGTCCCTACTGCCTGCTGCTTACATGATTTTTCACAGCTTTCAGTATACTGTGGGTAAAGCTTTCTTAAAGGCATGCAGTTGTTGGCTATTAGCCTGTGCTACTGGCTCCCTTGTGCTTGCTTCTGCTGTGAGGTACTGGGGTGAGTAGCCAGAGACTTTGCAAATCAACCCTTCAGCATACCAGACCCTGAAATATTCTTGAGCCTGGTTTCCCATGGGGTAGACAGGATACCTTTACAGACCTGTGCTGTGTTACAGCCCTTCCTCTGAAAGCTTTGTGTCACGCTTTGCTGCTAGTGCAAACATAACAGATGACTTGACTGTCACTTTCTTAGTGTGTTTTGTTTTTTTTTTAGAACCACCTTCTGCTATCTTCATCAATCTGAGAGCTGTGTCAGTTTCTTAAATATTATGAGGAATCCCCAACTTGTATGCAAATACTGGGAAAATTGAGCAAATGACTGTAAAAACGGTTCAAGTTACAGGAACAGTTTCTACTATTTGATCCTCTTCTGCTGGTTTTATTTAAATGAAAAGAAAGATGCTTATGAATGGAAACATCTCATTCCAGAACTGAGCTTTGACTAACAGTAGGTCCCTAGGTCTTCCTTTGTGCCCTGCTTGTAAATTGGAATAACACTGTTGAGCTTTCAGTCAGCCAGGAACCTTTCCAGACTCTGAAGACCTTTGCTAGGTCTTTGACTAGGGTCTTAACCATAACATTTGCTAGGTCCTTCAGTTCTCTGGGATGAATCCCATCAGGCCCCAGGGACTTGAGAGTGTTCAGCTGATGCAGCCAGTCCCTGATGATTTCAGTGTCAGCAAATGGAAAGTCACTGCTCCCACTGTTGTGGTCCTCTGACTCGGGAGACCAGGCGGCCAGCCCAATGTCCATCAGTACTACTAAAGACTGAGGCAAACAAAAGAGCCTTGCATGCCTTTGCTTTATCTCAAGTTCTATTAGTCAGGTGACAGTCTTCAACAGGTATGTTTTCTTTAGACCTCCCTTTGCTATTGACATACTTAAAAAAGCCATGTTGTCTGACACAACGCTGGCCAGTTTCAGCTCTGATTGCACTTTGACCTGCCCTGTTTCCTCCTCGCATATATGAACTACAGCTCTGTAATCTTGCTGCGAAGCCTGACCTTGCTTCTAGAGATTTTACAACTTCTTTTTCCTCTTGAGCACCACGGGGAGTTCCTTGTTCAGCCAAACTGGTCTTCTGCCCTGTTTGCCTGACTTAGAACACAGTGGGATTTCCTACTCCTGTGCTTCTAAGAGGTGGTTCTTGAAAGCTGACCAGCAATTGGTCCTCAAAAGATTCCTAGGATACTCTGCTAAAGTAGAATAGCTTAAAGTTTTCTCTCTTGAAATCCATTGTAGCAACTCTGCTGTCCTTTTTGTCTCATTACGCCAGAAATTTTAAATTCAACCATTTCATGATCACTCTGACCCAAACAGACACCTACCATTACGTCCTCCGGGAGTCCTTCTCTGTTCACAAGTAGCAAGTCTAGGAGGGCACCGTGCCTGGTTGGCTCACTGAGTACCTGTGACAAGAAATTATCTCCTACAAAACCTCAGGAATTTCCAAGACCGGTTTGTCACAGCAGTATGATGTTCCCACTGAATGTTTAGAAAGTTGGAATCTCCCTTAAGGACAAGGCTGCTGACACAGTAATTTCTCATCTTTGCCTACAGAGTAACTCATCAGTGCTTACATCCTGACCGAGTGATCCTGTAGTAGACACCTACTGTACCACCTCCTTTGTTTTCTATTGCCCTTATCTGCACTCAGAGGCCCTTAACCATCATCACTGACTCAAGGCTGTACAATGAAACCTCTCCCTTACATACAGTGCAACACCTCTTCCAATTAGCCTTGCCACCCTTAGGTGATGCCTTCTCTGCCTACAACAATCCTGCTGGTATCCCCTTCCCCCATCAGTTCTACTTTAAAGTGCTCTCAGTCAGCCCCACCAGAAGAGCCCAAAGATGCATTTTCCCCACAGGGACAGGTGGATCCCCTTAGGCCCCAGCACTCCTTGTGTCTCAGAGGCTCTTACATAGTTTAAAATCCCAAAGTTTTGCCTCAAGCACAAAAGGAGAATGCTGCTTCTCAGTATTTTCTCATGCACCCTGAAACTGGCCACCCATCCTTTGTAATTTACAGAGGGAACAATGTTCATAAAAGGTAGCAGATTAAAAGCATAATGTTATATATTTTTTTTCAGAAATATCAGCTGTGCGTTTTGGAAATGGCTGAAGTTCCACTGGAAATGGGACAAGGGCTGCCAAGTCACTGGGGTTTCTAAATGTCATTTGTGCTTTTTTGGAATGAGAAGCCTGGGCTAGGAAAACAGCCTTCCAATCATAAAAATAAGAAGGAAAAAAGGCAAAATTAAACTTAAATGTCTAGTTCTGTATGTGTAATTTTAGTGTAACATTATTAAATGAATTCTATATAAAATAAATTCATAGCATTAGTTGCTAATAATAACAATGAAAGAGAAAATGCCAACCATAAATGCTTCTCTTTTAATTCCTATTAATTATACTTAATTTC
The DNA here is from genome assembly GCA_035583155.1 of Acropternis orthonyx. Lineage (NCBI taxonomy): Eukaryota > Metazoa > Chordata > Aves > Passeriformes > Rhinocryptidae > Acropternis > Acropternis orthonyx. Next base: position 13,514,471 of record JAWWEU010000125.1, on the reverse strand, counting down.
TAATGGTGTTGTGCTAAGAAGCCTTAGTTGTGGAGCCAGGATTCTATTATACCAACTGTTCTACAAGAAAAGTAAGGTGGTGTCTTTTGTGAAGAGTGCCTATAATGTCTGTATATAGACATGATTCAACAGATGGGCACTGACAGCTTGAGAGAAGAATACCAGAAACCTGTCAGACAATGCTGTGTATGATGCACTGTGGTATTAGCACAGAAATTGCGTGGATTATATCCAGGGTTTTTTCTTAGGTCCTATAGTAAGGGACATTTGCAAGAGGGATTTGAGTTGGTTGATGAATTGGCTTTGTGAATGTGAACTCCTCTTTTCTCACAGCATAAGGGCCAAGAGTTTGCTAAGTGGATTTTGCTGATCAGTTGTTTGCAGGCTTTCAGATATAATTTATAGTATAATGCACAAATTGTGATTCTGAATTACATGCTGTATTATGCATAGTAGATTTTTGCATCAGGCCTGTAATATGAGAGGATGGCATTTCACAGATACCATTTAGATGAGGCTTCTATCTGAAGACCAAATCAGGTGGTAACTATGACAACCTTGCAGCTACAGCTGCACTTTTGGGGCAGAGATTCTCTACTGCATTTTTTTCAATAATGCATATATCCAATGTTAGATGTTGATTCAGTTCCCTTTTTCTGCATGGTACTGATTTTGGTTTTGATTAGTCGTATCTAATGCCAAAAGCATAGTGAAAATTACCCTGAAGTGTAAAAGCATGCCTGACTTTCTGCTTTTGTGACTACCTCCTGTTTTTGCTGTACATGCTAGTGGTGTTCTGATGCACGCTGGAGTCTGCAGGCAGTGGCACAATACAAAATAGTAGCAACAGGGTCTTATGGCATCTTCCTCTGATGTTTAATTCATCATTAATATAAATAGTAATTTTTTTTATTTGTTTAAAAAATATTGTGTTTCTTTTTTCTCTCATTTTCTCCCCTTCTGGAGAAATGAAGATTTTTATTGCTTAAAGGGATAAAGACAAACAAGAGCTCCTTTCTGTGAGAGTATTTACCAAAAACAGGAATCCTTTTTACTTGGTATATAACTACCCTCTTAAATGTCATGGGACTTTAGATGACTGCTGTGGAATTTAACAAAATGCTTTAAAAAAAAAAAAAAAAAAAAGGAAGAATGAAATACAAAAGCTCAAAATCAGTGCCTAATAAATTCTACAGGAGTTTTATAGACTACTCTGAAATGAACTATGGAGTTTTAGCTCTGCTGCATCCTATTGAATTTTTTACAAGGGTATCAATCTTCCTTCTGCTCGCTTGCATGTATATGTGTATGATTTTAGCTTTAAAGCCTACCAGTTGGACACAGCTAAGTGGAATGCTGAAGACAAATTTTGCATGTTGCATTACAGAGGTAACAGAATTGTGCCAGGTCACAAAGAATAAATTGCAGCTGGATGCTGGGATTAATACACCAAGTGAGCCAGGTTGTGGTAGTCAGGGAAACAGCAGGCACAAATGCTACTGAGAAAACAAAAACCGAAATCAAAGCCCATTCTGTGAATTTTCTGTCAGCAACCTCTGGGGGTCACAATATTCTGTTATGATGATGTATTTGTAGATAAAGCCACAATTTGTTGATTGGTTTCTAATGAACGGCTCTTGTGTTTTTCTTGCTAGATCCACAGGAAAGGAGTTTGCACTGAAGATCATAGACAAGGCTAAATGCTGTGGGAAGGTAGTGTACAACAATCTGCATGTATACAGAGGCAGCAGTAGCAGCTGCTCATTAGTCATAAATGGTGGGTGTATTTGGGTTTTCTGACTATTTTCAGAATATCTGTTTAACAAGATGATAATGCATCCAAGAAGCAAATAATAAGAGCAGTGAGTGTTAGTCTACTAAATAACAGAGTAAAAAGCAAGCTAATTGTTGTCTATTTTATTGGACTGACAAAAAAAATGCTAATATGCATCTAAAATATATTGGAATGATTTTGATCTGGAAAATATGAGAAAGGAAATTTGCAGCTATATTTATATCTCTGTAATTCCCATCCAGCTCTGCTTCTTACTTTTCTCATTTGGTGGCTCTACATGCTCCTTTTATAAGCAGAACATGGATTTGGAAAGAAATAGTTGTAACCGTTTCTTTCTCTTTACGTACTTTCACCATCCTGTATTAACAAGGATCTCTTGAGTTCTTAAAGGTGTTTTTTTTTTAATTCCAGTTTCAAAAAATAATTCTAAAATTGTCTCTTCAGCAGAACAGCATCTCATATAACGAGTCCAGTTCTGGGCTCCTCCGTACAAGAAAAACAGTTTTTTTACTGGAGAGGGTCCAGTGGAGGCCACAAAGATGGTGAGGGGTCTGGACCATCCCTTTTATGAGGAGAGACTGTGGGAGCTGGGCCTGTTTAGTCTGCAGAAGTAAAGACGGGATCTCATTAATGCATATAAATATCTCAAAGGCAGGTGCCAGGAGGATGGTGCCAGACTGTTTGGTGGTGCCCTGTTGACCGGATGAGGAGCAGTGGCCATAAACTAAAGCACAAGGAATTTCATCTCAACACAAGGAACAACTTCTTTATGTTGACAGTGGCAGAGCAGTGGAACAGGCTGCCCAGGGAGATTGTGGAGTCTCCCTCTCTGGAGACATTCCAAACCCACCTGAACAGCATTCCTGTGTCACTTGCTCCAGGTGACCCTGCCTAGATCTCTAGGTCCCTTCCAACCCAAACAATTCTGTGATTCTGTGAAATAGGTATCTGAGAGTGTCAGAGCCCTTCTTTCCTTTCCTTATGAGTACAGAGAGTCTTTAAAAGGAATAAAAACAGCCAAGAATGTAAACTAAGTGTTGGAATAGATAACAATGAATAAAATAACTCTTTTTCCCTGCTTTGATATATCTTAAAACCAAAATGCTCTTAAGGACCTTAGGAATCTAATGGATCATAGTTTAGCGTCAGCTAAAAGATCACTGAGGCACAGCATTTATTAGCAGTCAAATTCTGCATTGAAGTCTCTTTCACAGTAGGAAATACACCATTCTCTTAAGAATGAGTGAAAAGATTGAGTTTTTGATGCAGACACCTTATTTTTCTTATGTAAATGATTGCCTGAAATTATTCTGGAGGTAACTTTGTAACCAAGTCAGGGGTTTAAATCAAAGGTACCCTTTTTATCGATTGCACGGTGTAACTGCTCTGAAGTGTCATTCAGAGCTCCAAATGCTGAATGTGTCCTTGTAGGAGGATGTAGCAAGTCTGTGGGACATTCTTTGTGTGGTAAGGAGCTGTATGGTGCTGTGATGACTTCCTTAAAGTAACCCTAACCCTCTGTTTTATGTACGATTTTAAATGTATGATTTATGATTTTAAGTCATTCATTTAGGTGCTAGGAGATGAGTGTTCCAGCCTCCCTATTGTTTTATCTTGTATTCCCCAGGTTTATTTGGAAAGGAATCTTAAAAATGCATAACCACGAGAAAAAGTGCTAAAATTGCCTTTCTGAGATTGAAATGTTGCAATTTCTTCAGCTGTGGGATGGGTGACCCAGCACATTCCACTGCAAACAAAATTTTTGGGTGATGTGTATAGCTTGCAACTTTTAGATGGTGTTTATTACTTGTCTGAGTCAGCTGCTTAGGTATCACAAATTAGAATGGTCCAGAGATAGGCAATCTATTTTGTACAGTAGAGTTTAGACTTATCTTTTCCCCTGCTTTAAAACAAATCAAAAGATCAACTCCATGGGTCCATAACTTGCCTGTTTTGAAAGGATCTGGATCTGTATAGCTACAGACTGTTGTCAGGAAGATGTTTATACCTGTTGGGGCAGTGGCGGAACTGTCCAGGAAGAATTCCAACAAAGACAATAATGATATTTTGCTACAGCTTATTCCTTCCTCAGTCAGTTTCACAGGTTAGCACAAGCCTTGCCTTGAAAATGCCCATTGGACCCCAAATATGGGGAGGACTTGAATGTTGCTCTCTGCTCCTTAGCAGTTGATCCTGGATGTCTTAAAACTTGAATCCAATTGACTAATGTACTTTCCACAGGTGGCTTAAATGTTCTAGCTACACAATAATTTCTCTGTAAATAAATCATATTAATGTAGACTTAAACATACATTGGACTATTCATGAAAACATAATTACTCTGAAAATTACTACTTTTTATGTGGCAAAATACATCAAAACAGCAGGGTGGTTAACTACATGGTCAGTATTTTGAGGACAGATTTTTAAGCAGTAGCTCAGCAACACTTTGGAGACTTTTTTTAAAAAAGTTATTGTTTATTTTAAATAAGCAGTAGTTATGCCTGAGCTTTATTTGAAACAATTAAAAATTCAATCAAGTGAAACAAAGAAAGCACAGATAAAGCTATTGCACCTTTGTTGTAATTAATGGATGTAATAAATCTTAATACGTTTTCTGTCCTTTAGGTAGAAGCAGCTATAATAAAATTCTAGTTTTTGCTTGGACTCCTAATGTTAGTTTTGAATTTACAGGCTTCCATCCCTAAGGCTTAGTATGCTGTGGCTGTTCACTTCTGTCTGGTGATGAGATTCAGCATTGTGTTTAACAAAATTGCTTCATGTTTGTTTGTTTGTTTTTTTTTCTCCAGAGCACTTTGCTTGGAGCAGACATATGTTTGTTCAGAATGACAATTGATGCTCTTTCAAACTGAATTTCAAAGGTGTGACTGTTTAACCCGTATATGCCGCACAGTACTCTCACGAAATGAGATGCACACGTGGCACGTGGTTTCTGAGTTATGTAGCCACATAAAGCTTTGGCAAAAACACAATTCATCTGTAAATAACCCTGGAAGAAGAAGGTGAAGTAGCACAAGGTCTTCAATCACCGCCTGTGCACAGTGGATCACATCTCCTTCTAATGCTCTGCTCACAAATGCATGAAGTGCATGCTACTAATCGGTGCATTAAACATGAATAAGTTCTGAGTCCAGTGATGTGATTTGTTATCTGCCAAAGTGTGAGGGTGCTCGTGTTTTATGCAAGCATTGGTACTTATTTTGCAGTGAACCTAAATACGTCTGTGTTCCAATATTTATAAAGGAAAATGAAAATCATTCTTTCAGATGAAAGGGGCACGTAAATTTTTTTTGCTCTCCAGTGTTAACCATGTGCTAAAATGTTCCAGAAAACAAGACATTTGAAACTAATTTGTTCTTGAAAGCCATTACTTCCTCAGAAGTATAGGAAAGGGGAAATTACACTCAGTCTGTGTGCTGTTAAGCTGTTGGAGTCACAACGATTTAACTGAGCTATTACACATTTTGCAGATTGTAAATCTGAACATACATATAAAATGAACTGAAATCCGTAACCAAAGCAGTTATATTATTTGTTCTTGTATATATTCCACAACATCTTCTTAAAAAAAATAAAATCCTTGAATATAAATCCTAGGTAATCTGTCCTTGAATAACCTAGGCTAAGTGAGAGGGGAAGGCTGGAGAGGATCAAGAACATGTTAACTATTGATGAGGGGTGACAGGTTACAATGATCCAGCTTGGGGGCAGAAAGGTTCTGAACTTAATTTCACCTCATAATACCCACATAAGAATATAATCTGGACTTCCTGAATTGCTGTTGTGTTCTGGGATCTTTTTTTCAGAGATAACCCATTGGTTATGTGTGTGAAATCTGGTATTCTAAATTAAATGTAGTCAATAATGAAATAGAACTTCAAATCTAGCATCTGACAAAAATCCTCTACTATATAAACTAAACAGCACAAAGGGTGCTCACTGATGGAGTTGATCAGCTGATCAAAGGAAAAGTGAATTGGCAGTTTCATGTCTATTCAGATAAACTTCCATCCTCTTTTGAACAGGAACACCTGATTGAAAATGAAGTGTCTATTCTGCGTCGAGTGAAGCATCCAAATATCATCATGCTCATAGAGGAAATGGACACCCCAACAGAACTCTATCTGGTGATGGAGCTGGTCAAGGTAAGGCTAGGGAGGCTTTAGTTATCTTTTTGGAATTCTCTGTGTTGGTGTGAAATCTGAGCAGTATCTAGGAACACTAAGATCTTGGGAGATGTAATCATATAAGATTTCACTGGCAACTGGCATTTTTAATCATAAAAATACTCTTGTCAATTAATTATATTAGTGGAATTTATCTCTCTTGAGTTGTAATGAGACTATTAACACAGATTTGAGGTAGTTTTGCAATGTGCACAGTCTAGACAGAAGTGGGTAGTGGTTATATATCACGCTTACATTATGCAGAGGTGATAGTGATATGCATTTACTAACAGAACACCCACATTTATTTCACAAATACATTTATTTAATCATTTGCTTTAAAGAAAGTAATGAATTTATCTCTCTGTGATGATTTTTGTCTTAATTGACAAATACTGACAAATAGTTCAAACGCAAGTAATTATTGTCCAGGAAAATTAAAACCCAAAAATCCCACCTGTTTTGCTTATTTCAAACATTCATTCCCCTTATTTCCAGTTCACCAGTGAATAGATGCTGCTTTCACACATGTACAGAGGAAACAATAGTACTCGTTTTGCTGTCACCTTGTGAGCCAAATACACAAATTGCATCAAGTTTTAGTCATGCATTCTGTTGTCTGAGTTGTGTACATACACAGCAACACTGCACATCAGCTTGGTTGGCATGTCAGATACAAATACTGTATAGCAGCAGCACTTCTTAGTTCTGTCTGAAACGTTGTTAGATTCAGGAGTCCCCCTCTAGAGTAGCTGCCAGCCTGGGAAGCCTCTAAGAAAAGTGTGTAGTTGTTGAATTCGTTATTTCTGTAGCCTACCCATTTCTTTTCCTTTCTAGAAGTTATTTTTATATATTATAGCCTTTTTTGGGTTTCAAGGCAGTATTTTTTTTATATATATTTTAATTCACCACCATCTTGGCCTGTATTTCCTGAATTGCTGCTTCTCTACCCCTGTGTATTGAAATGCTTGGAATGCCACCCACAGCTCAGACAGATCACTCCCACAGATGTAGCCAGGGTAACCATCATAGAGACACCCACATCAAATTTGTTGCAATGACTGCAAATGCTGCATCAGTAACTTGCCCACATGTTGTTATGTATTCCAAGAGGAATAGGGCATCCATGAAACAGAGACGGCACAACTGACACATTCAGACATCACCTGTAGGTACTGCACTTCAGTGTATCACCGAATCAGTGGATTCATTTGTGTTGGAAAAGATCGTGCTTGTCTTGTATGTCCTCTTCAGCTCTATTTATTTGATATTTCTGCACTATCTGCAGAAATTCAGATTTGCAGTTCATTACAATTGCTGAATATTTGTTTGTTTGGGTTTTTATTATTGGGTTAATTTACTTCAGGCTTTACTGAAAATCAGGACTGTTTTTTGCTACGTTAAAGGTATTAAACTGATAAGATGAAGAAAGGGGAAACTGTATGCCTGCACCTGTAGATAATATAAATGAGTGATCAAAGGCAGGAAGATGAATAGAATGAAATCAAGTCAGAAAAGACCTGTGATTTGTCCAAACTCAGCCAGAAGAAGGCAGGAGTACAGCTGAGAATTCAATGTAGATGACCCAAGTCCCAGTCTGGTATCCTGGTGACAAGATCATCTTTCTGCAAAGTAATTTTTTACTGTTTGACAGGAATTTGAGCATGCCTTCTGTAAAGGAAGATTTTATGTTGTTTTGGTTGGTTTTTATTTTGTGAAATATCAATTTATTTTTCACACAGTGATCCTTTTCTCCTTTCTATTATGTAGGGAGGAGATCTATTTGATGCTATCACTTCATCTACAAAATACACAGAGCGAGATGGGAGTGCAATGGTCTACAATTTAGCCAGTGCTCTCAAATACCTTCATGGTCTCAACATTGTGCACAGAGACATCAAGCCAGAAAATCTTCTGGTATGTCCCATTTATTATCTAATATTTTCTCTTACTTTGTTCTCATTAATGCAAAGGCTTATATATATAAATGCCAAGGAGCTGAGCAGAGAACAGCAGGCATAATAATTTAGAATAAGCATGTATGAAACAAATCTTCTGCCATGAGATAGCAATCACCATAATGCAAGAGAGCTGTGCTCAAACCTGTCCTTAGATTTATCTTTATTTACATTTTGATTGGCTGCCATTTGAATAAGCAGGAGTATTGTCTCACAAAACAATGAATTTTAAAGCTATCTCAATGAATTATTTATTAGTTTGCAAGTGGGAGAAAAGGTGGGCTGAGTGCCATTTCTTCCATTTCTTTGAACGATCATATGGTTACCATCTGAAGCCTTCCCCCCCGCCCCCACCTTTTTCTCTCACTGTTGTAGTAGGATCATCTTTCTGGTGATTTACCAGTATTCCAGCTGGGCATTAACTCTGTACATACGTGTATTTTATCCTGGAGGACTGACTGCTTCTGTTTTCAGCAGAGACATAAAACAACTGTGTTGACAAGAATTACCACAAAGTCTGCTTTGGGAACTACTTATACCAGAGGGCATCTTTCCCATTCTGTGAACAGAATGGGATCAACATATGCCATTTGCTTATACTGAGAGGTTGTACTTATGCATTACATATTGGATATTAAGTGTTAAGTGTCATGCACTGAACAAACAGGGCCATAATCTCCCCTGCCTGAGCCCCTGGCATCAGGAATGCTGGTGGCTTTCATCAGCACTTGGTAGGCATTTCTTAAAATCTTCTGTGGTGTTTGTCAGTCCTGTTTAATGAGGTTGCACCCAGAGTAGGACTCACAGCTTATCGCAGAACAGATTTTGCACTGTTACAAGGATAGGGCTACAAGCTGAAAATATTTTCCAATTCATGGTCAGTTCCTTCCCAGCTAATTCCACTGGACAGTGTTTGGCAAGTTAAATAAACCCTCAAATAAATTAGATTGTTCAGCAAAAGAAAGGGAGGGTAGGCCTCTCCTGGAAAATGCAATCACAGCAACATGGCACTTCAGATTGAGAAAGTGAAAATGGAAGCCTCAGATTATCAGTTCATCTTCAAACACAATCCAAAGAAATTTTAAGCTCTCATTAGTGATTGAATCAGTTATAAATAGGCAAAAATGTCCTTTCTGCCTAGAAAGCCTGAAGAGATTACTCAACAGATGCAAATCTTACTGTGATTGACAGTGGCAGACTATAAAGATAACATACTGGTATGGAATGTAAATGCAAATAATGACTATCAGTTGCTACCTAGAATTGCAAGTAGTTAGTTTTTTTGCACAGGGTCATCCAGCTGTCTGAATTCTCTTCACTAGTCGTGCATTTAAAAATGCAAACTCTGAGAGTAATAGCACTTACGCAGGTGTTATATAAAGGAGATCAGGAGTTTCCATTAATGATATGAATTACACAGAGGAATGAAGAAAAGTATTGCTGCCCTAGCAGTGTTCAGTTGCTTGAGGAAACCAAAGAAATTCAGCCATTCTGGGGATCATGGAGTCCTACTTTCGAAAAACTGGATTCCTTTGAAATTATGTTAATATGAACATTTTACTTTAAGAATGAAACAGATTATTATATTAAGGGGATGATGGTGTTGGTCTGGTTTGATTTTCACTCTTGCTGTCACTGTTGTATAGCACTTTTCTTTGTATTGAAATTCAGCTTCTTTCATCAATAAAATGACTCAGAGGTTGACTCAGGGTTAGATTATTTATTGGACTTCTGGTAAGATGCAGTTGGGTGTCTGCACAGAAACCGAAACACTTCTCGGTCAATTTTCCCACTCCTGTACTGAACTCACCTAGACTAAGCATAGCGAAGACATTTGCTGATGAAATACCCAGTGTAACAACTGACTAGATTCTTTGCCAAGTCAACAAGGTGTTAAATCTGATTGTAGCTGCCAGTCCTGTTTTAAATGCTAGGTCCCAATTAAATAAAAGTATAGTATTATATTTTACTTAATATATTTAAAACTTCTCAGCATTCTAGAATTGGGTATTTGCTTCCCCCCCCACCCCTTAGTTGCTTGAGGCTCTGTCATGGTCTGACCTACATAGCTGGCAGACAGCTCCATTGAACACTAGCTCCAGCTGCAATCAATGGTAATAGCATTTTTCTCTTCTTTCCCTACAGGGCTGTGGAAATTGCCTCTTTTTCCCATCTTCTTGATGTGATGATGATTATTTTCCAAACAAATTAAAAAAAATGCCGATGTTCTCCTCCTCATTGCGTTTTTATTTTTCTGATTCTAGGTCTGTGAATATTCAGATGGAACCAAGTCTTTGAAGCTTGGAGACTTTGGACTGGCGACTGTGGTTGAAGGACCTTTATATACTGTCTGCGGTACACCCACCTATGTGGCTCCAGAAATCATTGCAGAGACAGGGTAAGGATGACTAAGACTTAGGCCTTGTAAGCAGTTATTTTGGCAGGTAGCTCCTAACTACTTTAAGAACTAGAAAGCTTTAATAGGCATCTTTTTGTAAGGAAACCACCCATGGGCATCATTCACAGTTCCTCAAAGAGGCCAGTGTTTTTGCTCACTCTGATGCCAGAATTCACCTCTGCCTCCTTACTCACCTCCCTTGGATGTGCTGGTGCAGTGAAGTTCATTGGTTTGTGCTCCCTGCCTCAGCTCAGCCTTCAGAGCCCATTGCACCAGCCATGGCAGCTGCTTGGGAAAAACAGACAAGCAAAACATAGTGTTCATGTTAGAGCTGGAATAATTTATATTGGAAGAGGCTCCAGAGGTCACCTAGTCTAAACCTGTTCCCAGGGCAGCTCTAATGAGATCATGTTGATTCAAGTGACCTTGTTTGGGTGACACATGCTGTTTGATAACTGTTTGTTTAATTAAGCAACCCCATTTTTCTGTATTTAACAGGTTGTAGCGTAAGTACAAAATAATTTTGTAAAATGGTAGAATTTCACAAGTCATCCTTCTTTTTAGACCTATTAGAGCTCCACTCCATGCTATGGCTGTCTTGCCACAGCTGTTAGCCCCTCTGAATTTTGTCTTCTAATGGAGGGAGGTTGGTTGTATTGTTTCAGTCATTGTTCAGTGCATTTGTGTGGTATCGAGAAATACTTCACAGCTGCAGTGAGCTCAAGTGTCAAAGGGCACTTCGTCTGCATGTTTCAGATTTTGACAACCTGAATCTACTGGATAGAAAAGAATAGGGCAAAAGACCTCTTTCTGACCTCTAGTGTTTTAATTTCTGTGCTTTGTAAGGAAAGAGCAGTTCTCTTTCGCTGTGTTACTCAAGGGACTGGAGGATTGGTGTGTGTCTTGTTGCTTAGCAACACACGATAACCTTAGAGGTAGTTACTTCACTACAGGGACTGAGAAGGAACATCCTTGTCTTTTATCATTAGTGATTCTGGATTGGGAATCCTTGGTACTGACTTGAATTTGAGTATATTCAGAAGAACCTGGAGAGTCTTGAGGCTTATGGTGGATTTAAGAAAAAAAAAAAGAAAAATCATAGAATCATAGTTTCCTAAAGACTGGGAAGTTGTGAAGAAAAAGGTGCTTAGGTACAAAATCTGTTACCACTTCATCATCAACTTAGAACAGATTCTCATGTATTTATGTCAATGCAAAATTTTTTTTTATTGGAATGACATTTTGTTTTGTAATTCAGCACAAGTAACACAGCCTTGTTTTCTCAGGTATGGCTTAAAGGTGGATATTTGGGCTGCAGGTGTGATCACATACATACTGTTATGTGGATTTCCACCTTTTCGCAGGTGCGTGTCCAAGTGAAAGATAGTACAAAGAATCAAGTTCTTTCTGAGCGAGTCTTCACCTTTCTTCTTGAAAAAGGCATCCTGGGGCGGGGGCAAGGAAAAAGGTGGATTAGATTGACGCGTTTTCTTTGTGTTCTTGTTCTTTTCTTTGCATCGTTTTCGCTTGTCCCGCTTTGTGGGTTTTGGGATAATTTAATTTCTGTGTTTGCCGCGCTGTGTGCAGGGATGGGGGGATGGAGGGATGCGGGGGCAGAGCCTCCTTTTGTCCCCCCGCGCATCCCCGATCCGCGGGTGTGCGCTGCCCTCTGGCGTTCCTGTCGGGATGCGGCAGCTCCCGGCTCCGCAGGGCCGGGATGGGTTCTGCTGGCTTGCTTGTCCTGCCTTTCTAACCTTGCTAGTCTCTCTCTGACAAGTGTCACATGAGCGGTGGGGTTCGTGCTGCTCAGTGTCACAGTATGCCGGAGCTCTGCTGGAAATCAAATGGATGTGCTTTGTGCTTCAGCAATGTATTCTTTTTTTGCCAGGGAATGGGAAGGAATTGGCATATTTGAATAGTGAATTCTCTTCTTAACATACCAATTGTTAATGCGTGGTCTGTGTGTGCATTTTTACAGCAAAATACCCAATTTTTAATTATACCACCAGACTGAGGGTATTTTGCAAAGAACACAATATAAGCAACTATTGTAAATGGAAAAATATCATTTAGTTTAGGTATTTTGTTTTCATGGGGTTAGTTCATGTTTAAAACTGGAAACTTGTTTTGAAAGATACAGTATACAAATGGCAACTTCTCTGAATAAAGTTTGGGGGTTAGGTTGGGTGGATGTTCGCAGTGGCTACAGCCAACAAACAATGATAAGACAAAAATCCCTCTGCCACTGATCTCTGAATATTCATGATACCATATTTTTAATATCAGTAGCACGTCAGTACTCAGGATACATTTAGTTTACTGTGTTTTATGTATCTCCTCTTTGGATTTTGAAAATTCTCCTGTTTTGATAGTTTAACAGATGCAGCTCATTTCATTAAACTTCATCACCCTATCAAATGCTTTTTCTAGCAGATCCTGTAGAACTAGGCTGGCAAATGACTTACTTTTTAATCATCTTTCCTGCTCCTGTGTGGTAGCTATGCAGTAGAAGAGCTTTTCTGTTCTCATCACTTCTGACAGTGTAACTATGGCAAACAGCTCAGTGTTGCCTCTTTATATGCTTGAGAATTACGCATTTCTAGGAGTTATTAACATCATTTCTGTTCCAGCCCCAAATCAAGTTAAGAATTCACAGGATAAATTGACTTCTTTTTCATTATTGCTGTTCTGCAGTGAAAACAACCTTCAGGAGGACCTCTTTGATCAGATACTTGTTGGGAAGCTGGAATTTCCTTCTCCCTACTGGGATAACATCACTGATTCAGCAAAGGTACTGATACGTTTTCTGATCCAAAATAGCATTTCTGACAAGCCACTGAAAAGATGTTGCTCTGTTGGAAAGGCAGACTAGAAGATTCAGAACAGACTCTTACCCACGGCTCCAGCTGCTGTGCCTTTTCAGTTGTTTTAGCCTAACAGTGTTTGATGAAAGCTCAGGTGTTTCAGGCTGCTGTGTTGCTGTTTGAGCGAGTAGGGGTAGCAGAATGCCACCTGCATTCAGTGCACATCACAGGATACTCAGTTTACCTCAGGGTGGACTATTATAGCAGGTTCAGTGCTTCAGCTGCAAAATAAATGTGTGCCTGAATTTTTCCCTCCTATTGCTCTGTGGACTGAATGCCGTTGACATTTCTCCCTCTTTTACTTGAGCCAGTTATTAGAACTTTTTAAGAGGTGGAGCCACTGCTAAATGCCATTGCTAACAGTTCTTGTGTTATCATTGCAATTTTGTTTAAAATGATTGTGTCTGCAGGATAAAGGTTCCAACTTGTAAACCCTGCTACTCAAGCTAATTCAGTAACATGCTCTGAATAATGTCTGGAGGCTCATCAGCAAGTTGAGATTATTTTTTATCCAGCCAATGAGAAGTTGCCTTTTTTCTGTATTTCCCAATGGCTGTTTCTCCATTTACCAACATTTCCCAAGCTCTGGTCATGTCACACACTTCTGGGCACAAATTCTGCACAAACAAGGCCCTCAGCCTTGGTACTAAATGTGAGCTCTCACTTCAAACTTAGAGTAAATAACTTGGCTGGTTGGGAAATCTCTCAGTTAGGTATGTTATTATCTGCTTGAAGAAGCCATTTCCCAAAACTGAAGCATGAACAGTCTTCAAATAATGCCATCAGTTTCTTGACTTTCAGATGCAGTTTCTTGCCTCTGATTTGTGCTTTTTATGTACTATTACTATGTGCGTGCACTGCCCATAGAGGATCTCCTCTCTCCCAGGTTTGTTTTCATTCTGTTCATCTGCATGAATATATAGAGAACAAATGGAACATTATAGCTGATGTAACATTTCATTTGGTTTCAAAAGGGTTGGTGAAACATGAATACAATGAGGAAGGTGATATGAAATATGCTGCCCAGCATACTCTTAATCCTGAAGGGCAAATCTTTTGTTCCACTGAAGTCACACTGGTATCACTGGTTTCTGGTATTAGCTGGCTTTTTTTTTTTTTTTGGCACCCAGGTACAAAGAAAATTGCAATGAGAAGAACTTAGTGGCACAGTATTCTCAGTTGTAATATCCTTCCCCACTCTTCTCAAACTCTTCTTTTTTTCTTTGTTAATAAAGGAGTTAATTAGCCTGATGTTACATGTGAATGCTGAGGCCCGATATACAGCAGCACAGATCCTAAGCCATCCCTGGGTGTCAGTGAGTAAATTACATTTTACTTGTCTCTAATTTGATATTAAACTTGTAAATCTAAGGATTAATGTATAATTTTCAGAAGCAGCAAAATACTTCTACTAAGGCCATTTCTGTTTATGGGAGCACTGGTCCCATTTCCACCTAAAGGAGGATAGCCAGAGTCTGAATTTCCCTTCAGATGGAGCAGCACTGTCAGCTTGTGGTCTCTGAAGGAACAGAGTGAGCTTGTCACCTGCTGACTGTGATTAGAAGGTGCTGGGGGTTGCTAAAGCCTTAAACATGACAGGCAGATGTGTGACTTTGGCACCTTTTTTGTTATTTCACATCTTGAAAACATTCCTCTCAAAAATGTGTCTGGTAGAAGGACTGCTGTGTCTTGTGGCAAAGCTACTTGGAGTGCAATCTATTTCTTGAAGCCCTTCAAGCTTCATAAGAGAAAATACAATACCTAATTTCACATAGGCACTAAGCTGATGGCTGCCAGGTCCTTCATCATTTTGGGCAGCAACAATGGGAAACACCAAAGTGTATTGATTGTTTAAAATCAGTTCATTATTAATAAATAGTAGGCTTACATGTGTATAGTAGGCAATGCTCATTTCTACACGTATTTTCAAAGAAGGACTGAGTATGATCTGTGGAGTTCTGGGATACAAGAGAACTATAATGAGTGTGTCTGTGCAATGTTTCCACACTCAGGACATGATGGGCCATTTAAAATACTGATATAAAAGAAATCCAAATGACAAACATGCTTGTTGTTTTTTTTAACATGCTTGAATCAACTTGCAGCTTCTCTTTTATTCAGTTGCATTCAAGCATCCTTTTGGGGTTTTTTTCCTAACTTGAATATTGTGTTTATTCTTATACAGGATGATGCTTCCCAGGAGAATAATATGCAAGCTGAAGTAACAGGTAAACTGAAGCAGCACTTTAATAACACCCTACCCAAGCAAAATAACACATCTGCTGGGGTTTCTGTCATCATGGTAAGAGAAATTAATATTTTCATACATTGATGTTATACTTTGCATCATTTCCTAACAGTGCTCTATGAGCATATGTGGTGCAAGAATAGCAAAACCAAAGCTAGAATAGTCTCTAATTCCAATCTTTGTTTATGTATAATGTGGATTGTCTCAGCATTGCTTGAGAGCAACCAAATTGATCACAGTGTGCTACCTAAGTTATAAAAACAAGTTTTCAAACAGAAACATGTAAACACTAAGTAGATGGATGTTGAATTTCAAATCTTTCATTATAAAAACTGTGATTTTGTTGGTTTTTTTTTAATCATACTGACCCCCTAGTTAGTTAAGCAGGCTCTTACCCTCTGCCAGGACCAAGTAGTGCTTGATCTTGAGCATACTGTTATTCAACACTATAACTTGCCAGGACTCTATTTCAGAAACTTTCTTTGTAGTATTGAATGTTTGCCACATGATTTTTGTCCTCATCCAACCCCTGCTAAGTTTTTCTGTTCCCTAATGGGGAATTTCCTTCAAAGCATACAAAGAAACTCTGATGACTTACACCCAAAACAGTAACTCCAGCAGGCAGATGTGTGAATGTGCATCATTTACTGCCATCGGTGCTCAGAACTGCACTTGTAATTGCCCAGTCACTTTTGCAGAGAACATGCAACTGCAATAGTGATTGAACTGCCCTTCTGTCCTTACTGTGGTCCCTCCTTGTCTGATGCAGGGATGGACACTGCACACACAGAGTATCTTCAGGTACTAAAAGAAAAATAAAATCATCTGTGGTAGTAAAGTAACAGTGATTTCCTCCCTGTTAGTATTAATTACTCTCAAAGTCCAGCCCACAGATGCTACCAAAGAACTGTTTTAATCATCTGAAAGTCAGTAAATTTAAATAATGTTTCTGCATACATCTATGTTTTTGCAAATACATTCATGTGAATTAAATAGGCCAACAATTTAAATGCAGGACAAGTGATAATGTAAAAATAAGTCAGAAAATGGATTTCAGGTTCATGCTGTTGTCTACATTTCATTTGACAGTTTGACTTGACAGTTTGAGAGGGACTTCAGAGCTTCATTCTTTATACTGTTGAGACAATGGATAAGCCTGAAGCTGAAAACTGGTATAAAATGCACTATGTGTAATAAGAGCAATTTTAATTCTAACTCTCAGCCCCTCTCCAACGTGCATGCCACTTAAGCCTGTCTCAGGTCTCTGACACAGCATAGCTTCTGGCTTCTTATTGGCTTGGGTTTTTTTCTGATTCTGTTAGCTACTGACATCCCTTCAGCCAGGAAAGTACACCTCATTTCCCCTTTTCCTGCCTTATTTCCTTCTAACAGGTATGGAAAGGATGTAAATTCATAATTTATTTCTGAATGCAGCTCCCGCTTATTGCTGAAAGGAAAAGTAAAATCTTAATTAAAACCACTGTGATCTAATGAGGGGGTTAAGCCCCCCCAGTTTGTTATTCTTGCCCTGGTCTATCTTGAACATTTGAAATTTAGTTACCTTTGTGTTCAGAAGTTCTTCACTTGTACTAGCACTCATTGCTTAAAAACATTCAGCTTCAGACAAGCGCACACATTGTAATTCTCGTGTATTGCAGTGCTTTGCTATATCAGTCCACCTGCATATTTAATGGAATACCCTTTAGCATCACTCCATTCCAATACTGTCACCTGGCCAATGCAGATAATACCATCCTGTGGCAGATAAGTAAAACTGCACATCCCCAGTTCAGTGTTCTTGCACAGGAGGCTCCTGCTGCCCCCCAAAGCATGTTGCTGTTAATTCATTACTGATTTTTTTTTTGGTCAATTTAAAAATGTTCTGTAAATCTAAATTTGTTGCAATTGTGTTAGTTCTGCTTAAAGTAAGTCTAGTTTCTGTCCCTTGCTTCCTTCCTTTTTCCTCCTTTCCCAATGCCTGCATTGCTTTCCTCTGAGTAGGTCCAAGGCAATGGTACGTACTAACTGCGATGCTTTGTTCTGCTGCACAAAAAAATACATGTTCTCCATTTTTAACAGGAAAGGAGAAATAACTAAGCCAGTCTGAGGTGGAAAAAGCTGTACAGCCACACAAAACCTATACAGGAGTATCATTTAAGCACTTTAAAAAAAAAGTTCTGTCTTAAGAGAGATATATATTTGAAATATTCTAAGAAAACACTAATAAAAGGATTTCTTACTTCCTCAGACAGATCCTGGTACTAATTTTGTCTATGTGTATCTCTTACCATATTTAAAGCAATTAGAAAAAGATGAGAACCCTATGAAGACAGAACCAAAGAACAAAACTGCTGATATAAACATTGTTTCTATTTAAAATAAACATTTTAATTGTCACTTCCTTTATGGTACTACAAAGACAGTCAGAATCAGACTAAAATTAGTAAAAAAACATTCTTACTTAGCTACAGTAAAATTAAGCCTTTAGTCTTTTTAAAATAGAAATTCCTAAACTGCACTACGTAGGTATGTATTGCTATGTGCACAGTGTGACAACCACCAGAAGCTGCTGTGAGGACAGCACAGGAAAAAATCACCATCAGCATGAACTGAAAGCACATCCTTTCCCCTTTTATATAGATTTACCTGCCACTGAAATAGCAGAAACTGCTGTATTTAAAACTCTTTATCCAGGAAGTGGAAAAAGCAGTCCAATCCTGCCAGCAGAGCAGCTGCCTTGATAATGACAAAACTCAGCATCTCAAAATCCCAGATCCAGTTCAGGTAGTCACTTCCTTACATGCCCTGTTTGCAGAGTTAACTGTTAGTAACAGAGAATTCAGGTGCAGTATGGAATTTTCTCCTGGTACCTCTATGCAGGTAAGCTAGTGCTGTAACTCACCAGGAAAAAAATGAAACAAACCAGTAAAACCTACACAGCCTAAACTGAAAACACTGAAATGTTTAACCTTTTCCTTTGGGAGCTTCTATACTCAGTACTTTGGTCTGGAAGAGCCTGGCAGGAAGGCCTCGGGGGCAGGAGGGGCACCATGAGGTTGCTTGCTGCCTCCCTTGCCCCAGCACACAGCCATAGTGTTTTACAAAGTTTCAGCACAACAGTCTGAGTGAAAACAGTTCCAGAACAATCCCCCTTCCCCATACATCCAAATCCAGGGAGTCCTCTGTTTGAGAAATCAGAGGTACTAATCCAGCTTTTTGCTAAGTCAGATAAAGGAGAAATTTGAACCCGTGCATTCCAAAATGAAGTACATGATCAGTTTGGAGAAAAGAGGCTAAGTACCTTATTTCTGCTGTTCTTGAGGACTTTGATGCAAAAAACCACATCTGGGGGGAAAAAACCAAACCATGCTAAATTTAACTTGTATCAGAAAACTATTTCAGGATTAAATATTTTGATGAATAGTGTATTAGTCAAACTCCATTAAAAACACAGAGAAATTAATATTAGTAAAAGCAAATCCTCCTGAGCAATCAATCACAGAAATTCCTAAGGAAAAGGCAGAACACCCAGCCTTACTTACACTTAGTGTCTCCCAGCTGAGACTATAAAATTCCACATAATAGCATCAGATAATTCTTACACATCCCTATGCAGGAGGTGCCACAGAGGTGAAACATGTTTGTTGTGCTCTGCTCCTCAGTTCAGGTGTGTCACATTTTGTGGATTTAGAAAGCCCAGCTGTACATGACCAGAGTAAGAGTACCTTGCACAGTTCTACACAACTGAATAAACTACAAAATACTTAGTTTGTCTGTTTCAACTTAAACCTGTATTACCACATAAAGCTCTTCCACAAAGTAAGTAGCTAGCTAAGGAGTATATGGATTTATAATGATAAGTATCAGCCTTCAAACTGGGAACCAAGACCAATTACATTGCTCCTCAAAGTCTTAAAAAGCAATTTTGACACAGGAACTACCAGATTTCCCTCTAGCTCACTTCACATTGTAGTTTAATATAACTTGCAGTATCCTTCAGAGGGCATGGAAATTGCCAGCTTCAGCACCACATACTCCAGAAAGTCCACCTAGTGCACTATGGAGGGTCTCAGTTTTCACTCCAGCCTGTTACTCTTTTCCAGTAAACATATTTTTAAATACAGAATTCCAGAAATTACACATTTTTGTCAGCTTCATGAGAGGTCATTTGCCTACTCTCAACAATAAGCAGAGAAGCTTAAGAAAGAAAGAATCATGAGTTTTCCATGTGTCACTTCCACCAAGGTTTCCTCTTCTGTACCCTGTTGTTTGCTACAAAACACGCACATTGCTAAATTCTCACTAAGCATGACATGATTCCTTGTGTCTGCAAAAACACAGGTACATAAGTTTTGCTAATAGCTGCTACGACCTGTTCCTGCTGTATCACAGCCACTCACACAATCTCTTTTCCACATCAGACTTGCAAGACAAAATTTTAAGCTTGCACCATCATGGCAAACATCTGTCCGGAAGATAAGTTTGCCTTACATTTTCCAAAGTCAGCAACACAAAACACTACCAATTAATTATAAATAAGAATTCCAATGTTATTTCTCCTTTTTTTTCCCTGGCTCTAATGCATGCAACTCAGTGTCTTGTAGATTGTTTTAACCATTAAAACAGGGCTTTATTTATCTGCTGTTTTCATAATTTGCCTTGGGGCTTTTTTTGTTTGTTTGTAGAACACAGCTCTAGATAAAGAGAGTCAGATTTTCTGCAGCAAGCGCTGTCAGGACTCTGGTAGAGCTGGAACAGAGAGAATTTCTGCAATTGCTGCTGCAGCTGATGATCCTCGCGTGGCTGGGTCCCAGACCCCCTCCCCTGCTGCTGCTGAGCCACTCCAATCCCCCACGCTGCCTGCCTCAGTGTCTCCTGGGCTTGCTGGGGATCAGCCTGGTGCATAGGACTGATGGAAACAAATCCAACTGAAGCTCCCCACACTCTGGCCACAGCTCCTCTTCATTCCCCATGACTGTTTTTGGTTTCTGTGCACCTCTCATGGAGAGCCCCCCAGCCAGGCTCCGATCTGCTTTCTCATAGTGGGTGAGTGAATGTGCGCTTTGAGTGCTCTTTGCCCTTGTCTGCAGAACAGCAGTAGGGGAAAGACTCTGGCAACATTAGATGGTTTTCAGGTTATCTGTGCTAGTAATTAACTCCATTTCACACAGCCTTGGGCTCTAAATAGACTAACTTATGGTGTAGCTAACCATATTTTTATATGAGCAGTGAGACGATGAACAGTGACCGAGCCTCCCCTCTACAAGCAGGCCCCGTTCAGTTCTTCAGATAAGAATTCTCAGAAAAGTGGGAGAGGAAGACAAGGGATGAAAACTTCTATTTGCCTTCTATTCCAATGCCTCTATTTTTAGCCAAGTTCCTACTAAACTTGAAGAGGCAAATTTTCATGAAAAATTTTTTAGCAGACTAACTGTAAAATATCGCGAGACAAACATTGGAGATAGAGAGGGAAGGAAGGATGGTTGTTCTCCATCAAGTTTATCTAACTTGCAGGCAGGGTAGTGTTTAGATAATATGAATTTAAATAAAGTGACTTGGGATGTAAACATGAGCACTGGACATTTCTTTGTAATGAAGACTGGAGTGAAGGAAGCCTTTCTGTTTTAGCCATTTTCTCTCTTAACCACAAGTGTCCCATCCACACCTTTCTCCAGGGTCAGACTACCTATTAGATAAGATAAAAATACTTTGGACCTGTGAAGGGAAAGCCTGCTGCAGGTGATCTAAGCTACAATGAAGGCAGCAGCTCCCAGCTGTAGGGTGAGCTGACAGAGGAGCTGCCATCAATAGCCATCAAGGGTTGTCAGTGCTATCCCCCTGTTCACCTGGTGCAGGCACTGGAAACAAGGACTGGGGAGCAGCTATCCTTAGTCTGCAGTCACAAAATAGACAAGGTTTTATCTTTACCATAATGCTTAGTTCAATATAGTATGTATTCAGCTTAATTCTTTTCCTTTGCTCGTTCTTAAGAATTGGTCATAGTTCATTTTCTCTCTTAGCTATACTTTCTACTAGAATTGTAAAAGAACGACCTGCAATAAACTTTCTTCATTAAAAAAAAAAAAAACAAAAAAAACAAACCACAACAAGTGTCATTTCTTTGAGAACTCAGTTACTTTGTCAGTGAAACTGGTGTCTTACTCCCTCTGGGCAGATTGAACAGTTAGATATCTACTAAAAACATTTCATAGAATTCATTTGAGGGATTCCCATAACCTTTTAAAGTTCATTGACTCCTGTGGCTTCAGAACATGATTGTTTTACCTTTTGAAGAGGCATTTAGAGATCAGAAAGTGCCCACTGATAACCTAAGATCATGGAAGCTGAAAGATGTGCAGCACAAAGAATGGTAGTAAAGGTAGGGAAACACGTTACGTATCTTAAATTATGATAAAAAGGCTGGACAACAAGCAGTCATTGTGAATTAACCTTGTGCTTCACTCTGCTAAGTTCTATGTACTTTAAAGAGTACAAGAATAGCCTTTGCATAAAACTATGTACATTTATATCTTGGAACAATGCAAAACCAAAGATAGCACTCTACCCTTACTCAGAACAGAGACTAGTGAGAGTCTATTAGCTGGCCTGGTGGGTGGTTGGCAATTTCTGTACCAAGTCTCAGACTAAGCTAAATAAAGGATGTGGGATTTCAGGTGCAGCGGGTTAATCAGCCACTACAGCAAGGGACAAGGAGATCAGTAGAGAGGGAGCATCAAGAAAGTGGTGAATGCTTGTCCTAAGAGGATGGATATTCAGCTGTGCAAGGCCTAGATATTTATTCTATGAAGAAAAAACTCACATGGATTAGGGGAGATTATCCAACAAGTGTTACACAAACCTCATTCACATATAAAAGAAAGGATAATAACTTGCCTGATCAACAGCTGCCAGTTCTAAACTACTACTCTGTCTAATGGAAGAAGAGAGTGAAGACAAATATCCTCAAATCTTGTCCCTGAGTTCATGACCAATCAACATCTAAACATTCCCAGACAAGTATTTTGATTCCCAGAGCAGAGGCAGGTGCCAGACTGTGCCAAAATGCCTATATAAAAACAGTGATGACAGCTGGAAAAGACAATCATGTCATCAGCATAATCAGATAAAATCACGGGATAGCTGGGAAAGTTCTTAACTCCATGTATGACCTTAGGAAAGTTGTATCCCTACTCCATGCCTTGAAATAGTTCCAGTTACTTCTGTTCAATCAGTGCACAGATGGAGGGCTCAGGGCATCACAGTTTGACACAAAAATAAAGATGTATTGGTTAACACTAAAAAACTTAATGAAGGCTTGTAAATATTAACCTTTGGTTTGTTACCTACTGCACTTTCATTTAATCCGTCTCTCATTGTAGAACCACCACTTGCTGGAAGAAGGCAAAACCAGCATATTCCTCATTTACTATTTCTTTTCTATTTGTTTATAAAAGGAAATAACCATAGAAACTAAACAAGTGATATATTTGTCAAAGAGGACAAGCACCATTTTTATTTCCTAAAAGTAGCTGAAATCCACGTACCATTTTGATACTGAATAAATGCCAGTGTTTACAAACCCTCCTCAGCAACAGAACAACTGCTACTATTTCTACATTTTAAGAAATGAATTATTAAATAAAGTCTTTTAAAATATCCCAGCCTTTTTAGGTCCTTTGAACATAGGGTGGTTGTTCATAATAGCCCAGTGGAGCAATTCCTGCATTTGAAGTCCCAAAACTGAATCCTCTCCTGCTGTAAATCAACACTACAGTAGGTTCATTGATAATCCCATCAATATTTACCCTTACAGACAATCTGGAAGTTCCATTCTGGATCCTCAAAAATTAATTACAATAATTATCAAAATACATTAACATATATGATTTATGATCATGTTACTTTCATTAAGTATTGGCTTGTGCTTACCAGCTCATTGTTCAGAATATTTACACAGGTTGGTAAATCTTACCTTGGACTACTTCTGTAAGCAAGGATCTGTTTTACATGCAGATGTAGTTCCCCCCATCTAAACTGAATAACTGATGAAAGGAAGGTAGGATCTAACAGATTGCAGGGCAATTTTTCCTAAATTAAATAAATAATTATATTTTATTTTATTAAATACATAAATTATGTAAGATACCAGGACGTACTATTAACCCACTTCTCTAGTGTGAATTTTCTTTTTTCTTTCCTCCTGCCTTTTTTTTTTTTTCCTAAATAAACAAAACCAAAACACAAGCTTTTCTACTCTAGTAGTGTGAAACTTATTTTTTGAGCTGGGGAAGTTCAGTCTTGTAATTGGAGGCAGTGAATCTGCTAAGATCTCACTGACCTCTCAGAGGTTCCACAGTTCAGGTGTGTGGTGAGAAGATGCAACAATGGCTAACTTCTGCAACACCCAACACTTTTTCTTCTCTGTGCTTCAAAATCACACTGAGTGCGTATGAAAGAGGTTGCCCAAACATATGGTAAAAGCAACCAGGAATCCTTCAGTGGGTTCTTGGAGGGCCCTACTGATACAGAAGACACTCCAGCATCCTGGTGTATATCCAGGAGATCAGAAGCAAGATCCAGGATGTGATTTCCAACACATGAGATGACACATTTGGCCTTTATGAGAAGACTCTCCTAATCTATTTGAAATACAACACCTGCTAGCTAGGAAGCAGTAATGTGTTACACCACTGCCTCTATGCTCACCAAAATGGGTTCAAATTCCTACTCACAGAAATTATTCTGGTCATCTCAGGCCAAACCAATAAATCTATGTTACAAGCAGGACATTTTTATTTTATAAGTCTCATTTCATCCTGGTCTGCATATCTTTCTTCCAGTAGCCACTGGCCTAATTATTACAGCTTGATAGCATAAATTGCTGATTTCCTCACCTTTATATAAATATATATATATTTATCAATCACCTTTGTTTCTAACAGTTTTTAAATGTGAAATTGTCTTTTGCATTTACTCATTATTTCACGCTATGTCCAAGAAAGAATTGGAAAGCAACAGAAATGCACAAAACTAGTAACCTATCCAAAATCCTCATTCAGTAAAACTGATATCTTTAAAATTAAAAAAAAAAAAAACAAACAAACAAAAAAAAAAAGACAAGTAAATCAAACAGTCCCTACTGCAATCAGATTCAATGTCTAATGTACAACAAACAGGTATCTAGTTGAGCTTTTCTCTAAGGGAAATCCTTTCTAGCAGGGTTTTTGTTTCCTTTTTAAACTAATTTAGCATTGTAAAAAAAATACCAGGGCAGGGACTGGCAGAAGCAAACTGCCATGCAACCATCCACCAGCAAGTTTGTCCTCAGCTGTTGCTTCTGTTTCAAGGAGCATTTGAATTTTAAGTGCCTTTGTCATATTTGGAAACAGGAAGCCTGGAGTGTGAACTGTGCAAGATGCAGGTTTCAGAGAAGCACAGCCTCACCAACTGTTCACTCTCCCGAAAATAATAGGAGGGATAATTGCCAATTATCTGGAAATACTGAGGTCTAGAGTGTTTCAATGCTGGATGCTTAAAGTTTAAACACTTTGCTTAAAACGACAGTACCTGTGTTCTTTGAAACGGTCAGATTTTGGTTTTGCAGCTTGAAAAAGCATCCCTGGCACACAGTATTAGTAAGGCAAAAAGCAAAATTCAAGAGCAAAGCCCAGAATCACCTCTCTGCTGTTGGATATTGCTACCCCTGAATGCACCAAAGCCTAACCACACAACCACACTCAGCTCTGCCTACAGCATTTTGCAGCTCAGAGCTCGCAATGAACAGCGAACAAAACAGCAGCAGGAATAAAAATACTAGAATAGCTGGAAGAAAATAGTAAATATTCATGTTTCAAGATTGTCCACTTAGCAAACAGGAAGTATCACATTTTGAACACCTCTTTTTTGTCTATTCCCACGCAATGCAGCCTAATTTCCAAAGCACACAATTAGTTGACTAGAAGATGCAGTCCCAAGGGCA
The DNA here is from genome assembly GCA_035583155.1 of Acropternis orthonyx. Lineage (NCBI taxonomy): Eukaryota > Metazoa > Chordata > Aves > Passeriformes > Rhinocryptidae > Acropternis > Acropternis orthonyx. Next base: position 13,489,042 of record JAWWEU010000125.1, on the reverse strand, counting down.
AAGTTGTGTGCAATTTCAGGTTTTACTAAATATACAAATCTCTTTGGTTTCAAGACTCTGCTTTCTAGTACTATCTCAATTAATATACAAAACAGTAGTTGTATTTCCTATAATTTATCAAAAGTTTTGAAATATTTTACATACTTTTAAAAATAGTAAGTCTCACCTAAAAATAAACTATTTACAGGTACAAGTTAGAATTTATTCCTTCCAACTTTGCTTTGGATGTTTTAATCCTTTTTTTTTTTTTTTTTGCCTCATGAGACTGGCTGTAGTTGAATTGCAGAGCTTTAGGTTAAAGGTAGTTGAATTTCCTACACATTTTGAACCAGAGCTTTTAAAGAGCAGCTTTCAATTAGGATGCATAAGCACAGGATATACGTAATTAACTTTATAAGTTTAATGAAGATCTTAGGTTGGTTCTGCGTAAAAGTAAACTACTTTGGATTTCACGTAATCCAAAATATCAGGTGGTAAATTCAAGGAAGTGACTCACCTCAAATGTTACACAAACATCCTAACCCTGTACCGGAAAGGTCTCACTGGTTTAGAGCAGCACCCTCAGAACAGCCCATCTCTGGGTTTACTTAACAAGGACAAAACCAGCTTCTCAAGAAAAACATAGCCATCTTTACTCCCTTTGAATTACTTCTGGGGGAAGGAGAAAGCAAAAGAGAACTGCCTTACCACAAACACAATTAGATTTCTGTTAATACGAATTTAGGACATAAAAAGGAAAAGCTACAATCTAAACAGTCACTGTATCTATGCCATTCTGTAACAGCAATAATGTCCTGACTAAAGCTACAGTAAAATTCATTTCCCATTACCTTGGTATCAGATTAGCTACTTGGGACATTCAGTGTGCTAAACCAGCAGAGCATGAATCTTTATCAGGAGTAAGTGCTGCAGGCAGGTGCAGGACACCAAGAGGATGCCAAGGCAGAAACAGTAACACACACACACACACCTTGCAAGCAGCTCCCTTTCAGATGTAGAGGCTTTTTGTAACACACAGCACAACACAGCCAAGAACACCAGAAATATTCACCTCTGCTTGTGGTAACACCCCAACACAAACCCCCATCTGACCACCCCATCACCTCTGGGCAGATCCTACAGCATTTCTACCATCAGTTTTCACAAAATAGAAGAGGCTTCAAGCTATTTTTGCCAAGTACTTCTCCACAAACCAAAGGTGCATCGCTGCTGCTGACCAACCCACGCTCCCAGCAGCAGCAAACCCTGCTCTCCAGAGCACCTCCCAACAAAATACAGCTAGCCAGCAGCTCCCTGTGAACTTACCAAAACAGAAGAAAACCTGAGATGCCCCGTCTAAAGAAAGACTCTCCGTGAAAGCTCCCTCTGCATTGGAGGGGTCAGTCCCCCTTTTCTAGTATACTCTGCAAATAACAGGCAAATGAGCCCCAGCTGCAGGTTAATGCCTGGCACCTGCCCCTTAAACAGGGTTCAGGCAAGCCAATGTGACACAGGTGCCGCCCTCATTAGACTGACAAATACCTGAATAGCTGCAAATTTAACCCTGTTTTGCCATCTCACCACTAACAAGCACGACATGGACTAGTTCAGCCAAAGCTGAAATCCCAGGGGGGTGTGTGGGTTTACCTGTGGAAAGAGCAGCATGTCCTACTCACCAAAGCAGTCCAGAGCGGGGTGTCTTCACAGAGCTGCTCCCAGAGGGGGTGAAGATATCTTTTGCCATGGAAGGGCTGCACCAGCTGCTGCTTCCCTCTGGATTGCTCGTGCCATCCCAGCGGATGGATGCAGCTCAGGACAGCACACACGGGTACAGCTGTGCCTTCGCTTTGGGGAACCAGCTCGTGGTCAAATGGGGCCCTTTCTAAAACGAGCAATCTACCAAATCAGCTCCCGGGAAATATTTTGGCTTTAAGATCAGAAACTATTATTTCTATCAATAATAAAGTGTTCCCTAAGTCAGCAGGAGATTATAAAGACAAGACTTTTAAGAATTTCCATTTGGTAAAATACACCCTTTGTTTGCATTTTCCCCTCCACCCAGCACAGGAAACCCACTCTTGGCTTAAGACAAATGCAAGGTGCACTTCAAGAACATACCAATTACTCCTCAAACTCTTCTGATACGAGGTTATGAATGTTGTGGAACTTAAGGAATTGTGAAGTACAAGCTTTGCATAGCAAATGTTACTGCTTAGTACACTGGGCATTAACCACAGACATGACCATTACAGCCTTTGCTTTATCACATCATCCTTCTATACACAAATCATAAAAATGCAACTCCCCTGACAACCACCTTGGTATGAAAATGTAACAAGCACAGAAAACTTGGTCAGCATTTCGTAAGCATCAAGAGTACATTAAATGCTTTAGCCACAGCATCACTTTCCTCTGTTGGGAATACACCCTGAATCACAAGAACCCAGTAGTCCACTGAAGCTCTGAATTACAAATGTAATTTTATTTAATTTCTTCACTCAAACTGCATTTTCTCATTCCAAATCTTTACTGAAAGAAATAGTAATTAAATGCTTAGAAAAACCAGGAACTGCTCTAGTAGGCAGCTAGAGAAATGTATGTAATCAATACAGATATGGAATGTAAATTTCAACTCATATAGATCACAACATACAAAGAAGATTTTTATGCAATACAGACTTACAAAACAGTAACAGTTCTTTTCACAAGTATTTTCACAGAGTTCTGCACAGCAATCTTGTAGAAAAAGTAGATTTGTGCAACACCAAAATAACTTATTGTTCCTTAGTATAAATTATTTTTCGTTTCCTAAAAGAAAGAGGTAATTTAATATGACTGGGCAGGATCTGGCTGGATTTGGTGACAGCAAAACATGAAAGACATTGTTGCTAAAAGGAACGTGGCATGTGCTACACTATTGCAGGGGCAAATTCTGAGAAAAGAAAAAAGAGTCAGCTGCAAGTCTAGTGCTTCTCCTGCTGTTTGGGGCTCCTGCTGCCTCTGAGCTTCCCCAGTCTGCCAGCAAAGTGTGCTTGGGAATTTACACCTGCTAAAAAATACCTGCCTCTGTTTGCTTCTGCTTTAAAGTCTTCAAAACAGCCTTTCTGATTCTGAGGAACAATCCACATTTTGGTGTGCTTTGAAGGAGATGCCGGATAGCCACTAAAAGGATTCACACGCAAACTCCCTTCCCGATTTCCCCCTCTTAACTGCACAAAACATACAACTAAAAAAGAACTAATTGTCTAGGCCTAGAAACATGCTTGAATAGTAACATTGATGGAAATGATTTGCAAAGTTTAAAATTACAATAACCATAATTTAAATATTACCCCTTAATTCCCAGAAACTTCAGTGCTGATGTAGTACAATCATTTGGAAAAGTACGAGACAAAGTGTGGTACAGATAGCACAGATTAAAATTCCCCAAATATCATAATTCATTTCCATTATGTTAAAATCATATATTCCTCAAGGTTCTAGATAAAGCTTCAGATGGAAAATCTGTTTCTTCATAATATAACTAGAATGTGAGTTTTAACCACCTTTAGGTTTTGTTTACATCCAGGGATCAAAATAGACTTCTCATTGTGACTAAAAATATAGATTTTTAACTACAGAACCCAGCAGCTGTTTTTCTGCTTCTTTGCCCTTCCCCCAAAAAAGTTAAGCAAGGTCTACAAAAATAGCAATTAACTTTAAAAAATAGGTTGCTTCTTCCAGCAAATTTAAGTTACATTCAGATGTAATGTAGCTATTTATAAGGAGCTGTGCTGTGGCCAAGAGGGGCATGCCGCGGTCAGTCCCCTCCCGGGCACGCCCGCCCACGTCAGTGCTCATCAGTATCTGGTTTGATACTCGTGGTGCCAACGATTGAAGTCATTGTAGAAAACCACGATGCTCCCGGATGCCATGCCAGTCATTATGCACCTGAGGAAAGCACAGGAACACTGGGGTTAGGGAACCTGGATTTAGGGAGAAAGGACTCTCCAAGACAGTACTATGAGGGTAAAAAGGCAGAAAATAGCTCTTTACTAAAAGCTTTTAGGTTAACAAAATATAACGATGCACGTGTGCCAAAATAGGGTTTCTACAAATTATATAATACTACTTAATTATCCTATCTAAGGGTTACATCCAAACTAATAACTGTCCATCCCCAGAAACTCCCCAGATCTGCCCCCTTACACGCCTTCTCTGGAACTGAGTCGGAGGTCTCAGAACCCCTTGCACTTCATCACCTTCATCTTCTTCACATTATGCCTTCTTTTTGGAGCTTCTCCAAGGTTTCTGAGCCTGTTTATGCTATGGCTAAAATGGTATCATATTTTGACTATAGTATGTTCTATTTGCTATCTCGGTACAAGTGTCCTATACGAGATGTTCTTAACTACTATCTTCCCCTTTACATAGAGGTTCAGGAATGTGACACAGAGGTTAGAAGCTGTTACTTTAAATGTAAGAAACTACATAACCATATAAAAAACTACAAATATATGAAATCCTAAGGTAACAACCTCATGTTCAGATACACAAGTCGACATACAGAGGATTTACATCAATACGGGCACAAGGACTCCGAGGACACGACTGACTTCCACTTAGGACGGCTGGAGCTGTAAGTGCTCCACATACCAGAAAAGCCAAGCTTTGGGGGCTCCCATCCTGGGCTTCCAAGAACTCCAGAAAGCTGCATTTGAATAAAACTGCCATCTGTAGCACCTCTGGCAGATTTATGGATCACAAAACATACAAAACAACGTGCAAAGCTCCAGCTGAGAGAACAGAACTGTTGACCAGCAAAACTGTCCCACAGGGCCACTTCAGATTTCCTGGGATTATTTACTGGCTGACTTGGTTGGTTTTGGGGGGGTATTGGAGTGGGATGAAGCCCTGGTGAAGCAGCAAAGGAAAGGAAGGCTAGAAGTGTTCATTTCAGCTTTAGCTCTGCAGTTGGGCACATCTACGTGGAGGAACTGGATGTGGGCACAGGCCTTGAGCTGGAAATATTAGTGTTTGAGGTTGAAAGTAATCTGCAGGCTTTGATTCTTCTGGAAGCAATCGCTGTGCTTTCCCACTGAGGGAGTCTTTCTAAATTCCTTACCCTTGGCCTGCTACTAGAGACAATTTGGATATGCTTGAAAAGCCATGACCCTGACATAGCACAAAACTGCATGGGTTTCTCTACCATCTTCTCTACTATCTCATCAAAGTAGTACAAATATAGGAAGTATAAGGGTGTATAAAATTCTGGTCTCCTAAGTAAAAGCCTCAGTATTAAAAAAATCAGAGTGAAAAGCTGCAATTTTTCCTTCAAAAGAAAGACTAACTATGACATCTTCAAACCATTGCATTTTGATAGTATCACGCTATTTCATGTCAAGAACACCATTTTGATTGTTTTTCCATTAGGTTAAAATCTATTATTACACACTCTCAAACACATACATTCATGTCTACCAAAGAAATAACTCAGAGTTACTTACCTGTAATTGCTCAGTAAAATACTCTGAGTAGATCTCTTAACTTTCCTTGTCTTCAAACCCAAAGTGAACAATTTCTTAACTTGCCACATGGGTAAATTTATAGATCTCCATCTTAAATTTCAGTTTACTGATGTGTCATTAATTAAGATTCTCCAAATGCAAAATTTTAGACATTTCAGAGGTCTAAAATTCAACAGCTGGAACTCCAGTTTTTGCAGGGCATTTAACAGCAGGAGCTTTTTTAACAGAAAACTGTTTCTTCCCAAATTACTCTAACCTGTAATTATGCTTAACGAGAAGCTGTTCAGTGTTTCACTGAAGTCCACAGGTTTTCCTGGCTTGGAGTTTTTTTAAACTTCATTTTAATAAGTTTTAGAAATGTAGACAAAAATTTTAAAACATTCAGTATGGACTTCAGTAAGTGGAAAGTTAAGAGAGAGCCTCAGCAATATGCTGTACTGCTCAATGTAGACATTCCTAAGGGTTTTAGTTGCCAAATCTGCTTGAAAAGTACACAGGAGCACCACTAAGTAAATAAAACAAAGCAAATTAAATTCTAGCCTGAAAGCTAAAAGTGTACAAATGAGATGGTAAACATCCCCCTTATAAACAAATAATATTTTTGTGATAAGAACACAGAAGCACTTTCCAGTACAGCTGCACTGGAAAGTGTGAAGTAAAACTGCAGTGAAAATATTCACTGGTCACCTTCAGTAGGAAGTGTCTTCGAAAAAGGTCATGCTGTATGTGCATAGAGTAACTTTTCTAGAAATGAGAATTACTATTTGTTTGAGCAAATATATTGGATGTGTGGAGGGAATCTTGTTGTGCAACTACTCTAACTGCTCTATATTTAACATAAGGGTCTGGAATTAGGAATGTGGTTTGTATCATAAGTGAAAGAAGAGAGATGAAAGCACACATGTAACCTTCTGCCTCCGTGTGACCCACACTGCACATTGGACCAGGCCAATACCTCAACCTATCTTGAAAGTCTGCCAAAGGAAGATTTTTTGGATATCTCTCTTCATTCCCCCAAGAGCTGAAATCCTGAAAAAGATTATCTGACCTAAATATGACATACTAGAAAAAAACTTAGGCAAGTACGGAGTTCTCGAGACAATCACCAGGATCTGTGATCCACAGAACATCAAAATCAGAAGAAGAAAAAAAAAAAGCAACTTAAGTATACAGTCTCTGATATTCTTGTCCAGACCAGACTTTGCTCTCACCTTTGGTCATATGACAGGGCCATAGATCGGATTCCAGCATCACACCCTGGGTAAGCAAAGAGCTGCTTGAGGTCCCACATCTGCCACACCATGACAACTCCATTGTCTCCACCCGTAAGCAGGTACTGTCCATCTCGACTCAGCTGAATTGCCTAAGGGGAAATCACATGGATATGTGTCAGGTAAGTATGTGTTGCTCTTCCTCCTCCACTTTTACTTTCAATAAAAGGTTTCATATTGACAGCTGAATGTCCAGGGAGTCTTGATATCAATACAAGCTTTTGGGAAGCAACATTATTGTTATGTTATTTTACCCAGCAACAGAATTAATTTTATGCACAAATCTCTTTAATACATTAGATGTCACTAGTTAAGTTTTACCTGACCTGTGATTTATTCCATATTCCAAAGATCTAATACCAGGTCAGCTGAAGAAATTTACTCTTCTAATTAGCTAGATTTACAAGATCAAGCTGCACTGGCATTAAAATATAGTACCTGACATTCCCCCAAGGGTCTTTAATACTATCCCAGCAAGAAGCTGATTGCTGAAGGGAACTGAAATGTTATACAAATCACTGGAGTTAATTTAGACCAGCATGTTTAGATTCCTGCTCTGGATTAATAAAATAATGATTCACCCTCTTAACAGAGATGGTGTTTCCTTTCATCATCCATCTTGAAACTGCTTCTGACAAATTCAATGGCTTATACCCTGATTTTGTATGCATGGTGGGGACTGATGGCAAATCTACCCCTGAAATCTTTCTTTGGGATTCAGATCGTGGAGAAAGATTGGGTATCCCTGGATTTCATGGTGAAGATTTCTTGAAACTGGAGTCTTTAATCTATTTTGATACTTGTTGTGTACTGTTGGAAAAATCACCACACATGAAAATAAATCTGGGTAGCCTTTCAACAAAACATAGACCCTTCACACCACGACTTATCCAAGATAAATTTCAGCTCCTTAACCCACCTTTTCAATAGAATGATGTAAGAATAGAGGATATTCAGAGCAATGACTTGAATTCCAAGCACACGTGTTCTACAAACAGACTGATCCACTTTAACTAAAAGGTTGTCGCTGGAAGGCCAGGAAATTGCCTCAAGATCATAGTGTCCAAGCAAAATTCCAGCTCAAAGATTTAAATTTAGGAAACAGTAGAAAGAACTGAAGACAAGATCTTGCAAACATCTCTCTCCCTGCTGACGTCTGCAAGTATTTTGGCAGTCTCTGCTTCTACAGTTTTGCAATATGCAAAACTTGCTACATGCCATGATTTTAAATTCCTCAGGAAAAGGAAGTTTTGCAGTTTTTTACCATACGGAATTTATAGTGCATGCATCACAAAAAAATTGAGAGAAACTAAAACACAAAGACCTTACGTTCATGCAACACTGAAGTGTTTATACAGACTGCTGACAAGCCTAGAAACCAAAATATACAGTGTGTAAGACACTGCCCCATGAACAGCCATAACTGAAGTCAGACATACTGCACATCTGTATTTTTGTATTGCTGTACTCTATTACTGTGACGCCAAATACATTCTTTTAGAATTATATGATGTGAGACACTTAGATTAAGATAGAGTTGCTATATTGTGTTATAAATTTTGAGTGTTTACTGCAACAACTCCCACGTAATCAGAACGGATTGCACTGCTAGAATTTTATTTCACACAATAACTTTAAAAGGAATGTAATTGAAATACAAACATATACTGTAAACAAAATAGAACACTGAACAAAACAAAACAAAATAAGAAGAGGATAAACCTATTCCAGCTGTGTTTTGAATTAAGATGACAAGACATACATGTAAAATTAGACACAATAAAGCAGAATCTTGGAGTTTTTTCCAACCATATCTAAGTATGAAAAACTGAATACTAACCAAGGCTAGAGTTGAGCATTCTGAGCTGAAGCTTCTCCCCCAAAAAAACAAATGTTCCAACCATAAATTGCTTCTGTGTTTCTATCACCCTACAAAAACATGCTAAGCACCCCCTGGAGCACAGACTTGTGCTTGAAAGGAGCTTGAAAACTCTAATTTACAGGCCGTCTTAGAACAGTAGAGTAACTCAGTAAGAAAGGCATAGAAAACAAACTCGTATGACTATGACAATTATCTAGAACTTGTATGCACTGGGTAGGTGATCACAGGATCTAACATAGCACACATAATTATTAAAGAGATCATTCATTAGAAGCAAAAATCAATATGGGGTGGTTTTCTTCTCTGTAGCAATGGCAATCTCCTAAGGGTATTTTCAAATTGCAGCGAAGACCGTGACAAATAATTATTTGCTACACTTACAAAATTCAGCTGATGAAAATCCATTAACCTTATGGTCATGGTTCACTTGAATTTTATACTTGAGGCTTCTACTGAAGAAATGCTATATTAAAAGGCAAATTAAAGCCATTAATCTTTTAACTCTTGCACTACCTGCAAAATGCAATGGGGTTTGTGATCTTTTGCTTACATAAAGTATAGGCTTTGAACCCTTACTAACACTTATGCAATTTTACTAAGTCATTGGCTTGTCAGGAAGACAAGATGTTGATCTATTTATTTTTCTTTGTCTATTAATAAATTTCTCAGCTACTTGACTATACATATATATATATATATATATATACATGAAGGAAGGAAGGAAGAAAGGAAGGAATGAATGAATGGAAGAAAAAGGTCACCCTGTCAACATTTCAGTTTCATGATATGTCCTCCAAGATTTAACAAACGAAAGGATGCTTTTAGTCCCAAGCACTCCAACTGGTATAGAAGATGACATGAATCAATTTTACTGTTCTGCTTTTCCCCAGTGTAGTTTATCTCCAATTCTGCCAGGTATGAAACTGGAACAACTCTGCAACTAATCTTTCTCACAACATGAGCTTCAGACTCTCAAATAATCCCTAAAGTGCACAACTTTCAGCAACGTTTTAAAAGCTGTATTTCTGCAGCTTTTTTTTTTTTTTTTGTATTTCCTTGGAAAGTCTCAAAACTTTGGACAAATCCCTTTTAACATTTCACGTTTTTGAAAGGCAGTGCTTTGTAACAAGGCAGAGCTGACACTGTGACAGCCCCGGCTTACAGCAGCAGGAGTCTTGTGGGCACTTCCACATTTCAAAACAGACTCATGAAAGGAAAATAAATTGGTTCCTCTGGGTGAAACAGCATACAGTCTTTGCTTAGGGTAAAATAACTTTGCCTCTCAGAACAAGCAGACTATTTAGAGTTAAGTTATTCATTAAGATATCTAAACACTACATGGTAGATGTACTGCGATACGCCTAAGCTCCACTGAGCAAGACAGTATTTAAAACAAAAACAGGTGGAAGGCATTGATTAGACTCTGAATTTCCCCAGAGCGTCTGGAATTTTTTGAGCAGTTTTCTAGCCCAAGAACACGAGAAAGAAAATCAGGACGTTGATCCAAACATCGCTATTGGAAACTGATACTTTTTGCCAACAACGTTCTGAAATCCTGCTCTGTAGTGACACAGGGTAACAGAAACTGTGAATGTCACGTTCGTTACAGATTCAACACTTATGACCTTTTCCTTCCCTTTTCCATCCTCCTCAAGCAAAAGCCAACGAAAAGTATTTGTCAGCACAGCCCATGGGTAGGTGCTATTCATTTTAAATGCCCCACTTTAATCATGCAGTTGCCACTCGCCCTCTAAGATGATAGAGTGCAGAAGCTGTAGGTTGTTTAAGCATAAAGCTCAGCTGGGACCACTGGGAGAGAAAGAAAACAAAAACAAAACAAAACAAAATAAAACCCAAAACCCTGTACGAACGTAATTCTGGCCCACAGAGAGCACAACTTCCATTGCCTCTAGCAACATTCCTAAAGCTGTGGGTACTGACTGAAACACTGCAGAAATTGTTTTAGCCGGCAAGGGATTTCTATATATTTTACAGATTTGCTGGCCTAGCTGACAACATAATCACAACTGAAAGTGACAGATTATCAACATTATTAATGTAAAAAGAGAAAACACTGTGATATGTTCTTGCTTTATGGAAAGAGCTGGGATGAAGGGTAGGCTGAAAATCTCAAAAGCATTTCTACAAGGACAGCCAGAGGTACAATTTCAGAGAACTGATGCAAAAATCTACATTAATTTGGAAAAATGTCTTGGGACAGAAATATACACATTCCCACTTCATTTCCCCAGCCTCAAACTCACACTTGAGGCTGCCACAGCATGCAAAGATGAAATGCCCTCTCACCCCTGCAGACTGCGCTCTCACTAAGGACAAGAGACCTAGCAGAGAGCTATTTCTGCGTATTCCACCACCAACATATCTGACGTTTTCAAAATGTGGGGATACTGGGTTAACAGAGCAAGACAGAGTTTTAGAAGGTTTTAAGTGGAATAAACTGAGCTACACGGAAAACTTCAGTGCTAAAGAAGCATTCACTGTTCCACATAAATTATAAAATGGAAATAAAGAAGATCAAAATTTTTTCAAATGCATTGACATGTTCTTCCATCTCAAGAGTTATTGCAGCTAAAGTCAGGAGAAGAACTGGTGTGTATTTAAAAATGCTCAATTTTGCACAACAGCTAAAAGAATGTCAATAGCTCTGTAAACACAGAGGGTGAAGAGGTATTTTCTTCCTGAAATGTGTAATCCAAATAAAGGGGAAAAGCTTCTGAGAGTTTTCTGCTCCAGAGAACACTGGAATCCCAGCAGCTGAGTTCCTGGGGTCTTTCATCAGATTATGAAAGTCAGCTTGGAGGTGTAGTACTGTTATATGCTAAGAACAACAAAAGTCTCCTCTTACTGATGTGAAATACTTAAACAGTTTTTATACAGGAAACATTTCTTTACTGTGAGGATGACTGAGCACTGGCTCGGTTGCCCACAGAGGCAACCTGGGAGATATTCAAAAGCCATCTGGACACAGTCCTGGGCAACTGGTCCTAGATGGCTCTGCTTCAGAAGCAGGGCCGGATGATATAATCTTTAGAGGTCCCTTCCAACCTCAACCATTCTGTGACTCTGTGCCTCTCAGACCACATTTACTGGCATAGAGACCATAACTTTAACTCAGGTAGCCTGAACACTGACCCAGAAATGTGATCTTGCTCCATGTCTCTGCTGTGTTCTGTCACTTTCTAGCAGACTTGGCAATACTTGTTCATTCTTTTCTTTATCCTTTCCTTTTTTTCTCATTCAAGGAAAAAGAGCAAATATTTTTAATTCAAGGAAAGTATTATTTTGACATTTCTGCTTCACTGCAGTATAGCTGGCAGCTTCTGCTCTGCTTCATAGGTAGTATTTCACATGAACTGTCAAGGGACCTGCATTTTGTAGTATAAAATAATTTTCATAAAACCATAAGCTTAAAATGCCTCCTGCATAGTTTTGGACTTGCTCCATGTCTCTTGCAGCTAAAGATGTGGAACTTAGCTGCCTGTCTAGCAAATGCCAAAGGGCTAAAGAGTTGAAATACAGACATATGCCTATAAACTTCCTGAATATCCACATGCTATCTGCATTAAGATAAAGGAAAGTAGCCAGAGGTGCCAAAAAGAAGTGGGAAAACTAACATTCAAAACAGCATGTCCACCGACCTCCTGCCTTCAGACTCAAAAGTAAAGACATGGTCCAGCCTCTCCTGGTCAGCAACTAGTAATGTTTGTGTTCTTCAGTTCAAGGAAATGCCTACACAGTATTCTTTACTTTATGAACAGTTATTTTACAATTAAAATTGTAAAACATTTCCTAGTGCTATTAGGAGTACGTGGTCCCCTAAACTTTTTTCAGAATGCTGCTCTTATGGTCTAGTACCATATATTTATGGTCTGGCTATAGAAAGAGTCTCCACACAGCTGCAACAAGGATAGTTTTTCCTGAAACTGGAACTGACAGCCCTTAGCACACATTTGAGGACACTCACCCTTATCTTGTCATCTGTTTCCATTGTGGCTTGCAGTCTCCCATTCACACTGAACACACAGAAGAGGCCATTTTCATAATATATGACACAGTGGCCTTCTCTTGAAGCTTGAATAAGTTTTGGTCTCAGGCAGTTTTCAGGACCTTCTAATCTTTCAGGACCTTCTAATGTCCTCAGTAGATCTCCATTCATAGAATGTATCAGACATGGTCCTTCTAATGAGACAGAATAAAATCTCTGGTTATTGATTTACATGCTCATTTAAAGACATCGTATATCACATAATAAGTAATGACTTCTACTTAAATAATCACTATTATAATACATTATAATGGTTTTTACCATGTTTAAGTGGATTGCCTATGACTTTAAGGGTGTCAGAGATTAAGATGAACAGCTTATCCCTTAAAGGCTTTGTATTAAGGTATTTTAGGCCACCTATCAAAACCAGTTAGAGACCTACCAGATTTTCTTTTATGGATTTTCTTTTAAAACTAGCAGTAGTTAATTTTGAGAGCATAAAATTAAATGTACTACATCTTAGAATGAGATTTTTCAAAACACAAAGATGCACACAGCTAAGTTACATACAATTTACATATGTAGGTATTCCAGAAGTGTATATTCTCATATTAGGATTTGAGCTCATATGTGATCCACTAAATATGTACTTTTTAATATCCTTGGGCAAGTACCTGGTTTGGGTGTAAGCCACACGAGTTCACAGGCATACAACAGAAGTGCAGACAGGTGCAGGTGGTGATTATACCCAACTCTGAAAAAGTGTCTCAAAGTAGCTACTCTGGAAACGCTAAAGCAGAAAAATCCTAATTCCAATAAATTTACTGTTTAAAAGTAATTGTGGACCAGCAAATAAGAAAATTACAAACAATATCCCTAGAATCAACACCATTCTTTATAATTTGCTTGCTCAAAGCAGGTCTTTGAGAGCACAAATGGGGCATATTACAGGCTATGCAGCCAAGCAGAGAGAGCCTGAACAGAATCACTAGTACTGTATATACACCCTTCATCAAGCAAACAATCCTGCACATTCTCTTTCTCCCAAAACTAATTTTTGCTTCCGTTTTTGAGAAGCTATCCATAACAAACACTCCACCATCCTGGCCACCAAGAGCTGTATCCAACTGTATGCTATATATGCAATTACACACTGGATAAACAAACAGAAATAGCAATCAGGATGGAAACTGATGTGGTTGCCTCTTCTTGTAAAATGTCTGAATATCCTCAGTTTTAGTGTGTTTAAAAAGAGGTTTCAAATTTCACAGCAACTAGCAGAAGGCTAGAAATAAAACCACTATAAAGTTCATAAATTCTGCCACCTGAGTCTATATTCTTTCTTGCATTAGGATTACAGCTTCGTGAACAGAAGGAAATGACAACAGCTACCTTACCTTTCGAACCACTTATTACCAGGCCAAGCTCGGCACAAATGGCAGCACAGGTGATCTCATAGTCATGTCCTGTCAGAACAGCTCGAGGAGTTGCAAAATCACCTTCAATGAAAAAACAATAAAAGCAATCCTGGGTTACCATCTGTTTCCAAAATCACTGCTTTCAATCACTGAAGCATCTTCATTCCCTTGCTCTTTGAGTTCATGTTCCTTACAAATCACTTCAATGCTCCCGTTTGCATATGGCAGATCTGTAGTATGTGAGTACAACAGCAGCAGTAACTCCAGGAGTTCAGCCTGTTTTACTGACACATTAATAGAAAAGTCAGGTGTGCAGTAAAACCAACCAAAGTTGGAGCACACAGATTTGTGTTTTCCTCTCCCTCCATCTCCCCCTCTATTTATATTTTGTGGAGGAAGAGATCCAAGTCAATTACTACCTTTTCCTATAACAGGCATAAGTAAACGTAAGTATCACTATGACAGCTACTGAGAGAAGACACATACAGTGCCAAAAGATGAAGTAAAACACCCATTGGCTGATCTTACTTTAACCTAGTAACAGTGCTGAAACCTCAGCCTGAAGTCTAGTTCTTTGCAAGATGTGGAGCTCGGATCACAGTCAGTGTGAACTTCTGATGAGTTTGCATAAACAAAGCACCCAAATCCAATGTTAAATGACCACTGCTCCTATCAGACATTGCTCTGCAACAAGAATAATTAAAACTGTATTTTTTTTAGATTTTCTCTATGAACAAACATATATGGATAGAATAAGAAAAAAGGAAATCTGCAACTGGCACATTTAAAGGAAAAAAAAATTATTCTCCAGGTCAAGGGACACAAAAAGGGTAAGCAAATGTTATAAAGCTCTTTAAATAGTTTTATAACTTTGCTCATAGGTTATTCATTGCCGTCTTCAAGAATGCCACCATTTCATGGAAATAAAAATGTTATTTTTGTGTTATCATACAATTACCTCATTCACAGCTTTCTACAAAGCATTTAAACTCTAATAAATGTATCTTGGGCAGGCAATGTTATCATGTAGTTTCAAAAAGGTTTAGATGAATTTTTAAGCAGCAGGGAATAATTTCACTTCACAATAAATGACAATATGTGAGATACCAACAAGGCAGTAATGCAGTGATAAAATAAAACTCTTTTACTTGGCAAACAGGAGATGGTTTTGCAAAGAGACAGAGTAACAACAGGACAAAGTGATTCTACTGCTTACTAAGGTAGCATCATTCTCATTACATTTGAGGTTGAAACTTTTCAAAAGATAAACCCAGCATAATGTCTTCAGTCTGTCCATGCAGAGCCATAAGAGTGCTAGCAGTACTGATACTGGGTGTTCTTAGAAATTAGGGAGCTATATTGAAATTGGTAGATACTCAGACCCTGCTTGTATACAGTGAGCAACTCCTTTGGAAAAGAAGTGTCTGGGCTTGCATAAATAAAAGCTTAGTTTACTCTCCATATTTCACATTTTCACTCATTTACATCACCTCCCAAAATGCCTGTGCAACTGCCACATCCAAACGGCTTTTTTGTAAAGGTCATAATCTACAACAAAGTCTCAAACCAAGAATTATGACCTTGTGAAATTTAATTTCTCCTGTAATTACTATTATGATCTATAATTCATATGCACAATACAAAATCTTGAAAAATAAATAAATCTATTTCTTCTTAGATATAGACATAGACATTAAATATATAGATATACACACACAGGCATAGAAGTTACCAGCATTTTAAATCTGAAAACGCTTTGGACCAACTCGCTGAATTGTCCCTAACATCTCCATAAATAATCATTAAAAGCTATTGCTTTTGTTTCCTATAATGTTTGAAAACACACGCTCAGCCCCAGGAAGTATGGCAGACCGCTCACAAGTGAAGGAAAAACTCCCAACAAATTAGAAGCATAAGGGGAGACTTAATGACCTCTAGGAACTCCTCAGGTGGCTGATCCTACAAACCACCACAGCCCTTTTAGGGCAAACTTGTTCTATTGAAGTTTCCTCACCTAAACACGGGGCAGGCACCTGGGAGGATTCATAAATGAACACTGTGCAGACAAGCCACACATTTGCAGTTTTAGGGGGAAATGTAACAATGACCATAACAGTCTTACTATCCAGGGACAATTTAATGTTGCTGACACAATTCTCCCTCCCTGTTGTCCCCAAGCAAAGGAGGCAGCGCTGTGCATTTAAAGGTCTCGTGACTTTGTTTTCTTTTAAATGAGCTGCCTATGTTGGCAAAATTTTAGAATTCTGGTTTTATTGCTCTATTTTGCTTTCCGAAATTGCATTAACACATACTGGCTTAGACCAACAAGGAATTAATCTAATAATTATGCACTACACATTAATGAAACTTTTGAAGTCAGAGAATTCTTAAATATACAACATTGCAGTGGGGGTAATGAATATAAGATGTTGGAGGTAGAAGGACTTAGGAGAGGCAATGTCTGAATGAATTATTAGGAGGTGCAAAAAACCAAAATCCTTAGAGTAAACTTGTTGCTTGCAGCAACCACATTATTATACCTGAGTGAGGCTGCCAGTAACTACATACTTAAAACTTAGGAGGTAAAATTCTTAAAACTACAAGTAGAAACTGAGTATATATATTTATCACAGTTCACAGGAAATAAAATTACCTAAGCAAAACAACCTTTTCAGAATTTGTATTTGACTTCAAATGTAACAGAGTATAAATCTACAGGTGGAAGGATGAGTGTTTCTTAAATTGTATCAACTGTTTACTAAATTGTATTTGTACGAATTAAACACTTCAATTAAAAAAAAAAAAGAAAAAGAAAAAGAAATCAGAATAGTAACTTTGAAGAACTTAGGACTTGAATAGATACTGTAAAAGAGAAGTCTTGTGAAAAGTCAGGCTGAGTCCTTTGATAAGAATGTCAAGTATTTAGGGGTTTCCAAGCCTCTGATTTTCCAAATAATGGGGTCAACTTAAAAGCTGGTCATAGAGCAGAACAGATTTCCTTAAAAGCTTTTAAACTGTTATTGCTTCAGAAGATTGTCATGGTTTTCAATAATGCAAGGAGAAAATTTTATTTTGTTGCTGGTTTAAGGGGCACCACTTCAAACTTTTCTAAATTGTTTTAGGGGAACCGACTTGCAGACCTTTTGAAAAGCTGGGGAAGTGACTTCAAAGGGAAAAGAGTCTTTGTCTGCTAAGCAGGTTTACGACCACTGATGCAAACCCTAACTAAGGGCTGAAAAGAATACTCAGTGAATCTTTATGGAGATCCTTAAGGAAGATGAACAAGTCAAACGAAATTAAAGATAGTTCAAATCCTAGCACTACAAAAGTTTTACAGATGTGTTTTTCTCAGCACAGGATATAACCATATCCTTAGTCTATACCATCACTGCATTGCTACACTGAGTGCTGTAAGATTCTTAATGCCACATTCACATTGCAACAAACAGCATCAAGGATTTATTTAAGTGACAGGAGTCATACATAAAGTTATTTTGCAGCAACGGGCACAATGCTTTACCTTTGCAGCAACCATTCAAATTATTTCAAAAGAACTCCCCTTCGTTCCAATAAATATCTTCTGCAAAGCTGTTTTCCCATAGAAAATAACATAAAATATCACTCTTACTTAAGAGACTAAAGGACATTTTAAATCATGAAATTCAAGCTTCAGAAGATAAAAGAAGAGCACACGATATCGTGTCAGCCTACAGTGATGTATCAGTGAAAAAACCTTAGGCGTTTGGAAAATACACTTAAAAAGGAACAGTGGGATTACAGCAAAGCCAAAACTTTCTTCTGGTTTAATGACATCCAGAAGAAGATACGCCTTACTGGAGAACAAGAAATTGGTTTGTATCGCTGGCTCTCCCTCTGCTATTTTGTTTTTCAGCTTCGGCGATGCTACAACACAAAGCTGGATCAGAACATTTGAAATCCATCGGTAGATTCCTAAAACATCCGCTTGCTTTATTTTCGGCACCAAGTTGTAAGAGCTGAGCCAAACACAAGAACTCATTTGAAGAAAAATATCTCCCCTAGAAAGAAATCAAACTAGAGATTGATTGAAAAACCTACCTCACAATTAAATACAAGATACACTTCCTACTATTCAGCGACGAGATAATATTATGCAACACATTAAAATATAAAATATTTGACTGTGCTCCTTTTTATGTTTTATACTGAGAACCCAGTTAATTATGGTAAGTCACAGAGAGCCAAAAAGCCATTTCTAAATTATTATTCTCTGACTGCAGAGGATGTGGGACATTTTAAATGGCAAATTAATTATGTGAGTTTATGTCAATATAAAATCCAAATTACATGAAGCATCAGTTAATCTAACTATCTTTTTGCCTACTTCTTGCCAAAGCGATTATTTTCTCAGAGTGACGCATGAATCAGACGAAATTATACACGGAAGAAAAGTCTTCTAAACTTAATTTTTAAATTTTCCCAATTTTGAAGTTGCTTCCTATGATAAAAATTGAGGAAAGCAATAAAAGGTTTGAAATAAGCCTGAGAAATACCAAATACAGGACATTTGGACAAAAGTGTTTTCAGCAAAACCTAAGTAAATCAAGAAAACTAATTTGCTACTAGGCTTCTATATTGATTATATAGCAAGTTTCAGAGTTTAATTACATCAAAGTGACAAATGTTGAATACTATATAAAGTCTGTGTATTAATATTATTTATAGATCACAAACAGTGAACATTTAAGTAACAGCCAACTTGTTAGAACCCCACTTCACTGGCACAGAAGGTTAACTCATGGATGTGGTATCTTACTCATACAACATTAGTAAAATATTGCTAAAACTTCAGTTTGAATAATCTTTCCTTTGTAAATATGCATTTTTATGGAACAATGTCATATTTTCATATTATATAGGAACTTCATTGTTGTCTGGTTCTTCACATGACACTCCATCAGCATTTCCTCTTAATTCCTTCAAACTACTCCCCATCTGTTCAGACTTATTTTACCACAAAAAGTACAACCTTATGTCTAGATGCAAGTTTTGGCTTTGCAAAAAACACTTCAAAACTCTGTATTTTCTTAAAAAGGAATATCTTTCAAAAATGCATCATTCCATCCTGAAGCAAAATCAAAACACATCAAACACGGGAGACGCTCCAGTGCTGGTATGTTTGTTCAGTAAGGAAAAATTATATTAGATTTATCTTGTAGAATTCAATTCAGCAAATAAAACACAGAAAGGCTCACTGTACTTCCCACAGTCACACTGTGCAACAAGTGACTAACATTCATTCAGTACTAGTAAGAGATTTTTCATACATTTTGTGTCCCAAGAACAGGTTTCCAAAATAAACACAATAAAGAAAAAGATTTATCAGGCCTTCATGAATTGGATATTACAATTCAGATTTCAAAAGTCGATGATCCCCAGTCCCTTAATTCCTACACCACGTGCAATGCAAAGCTTTCTGGAATGAGTTCACTCTTACTGGGGATTCATCTGCTGCAAGAGCTGGAAGTCATTCCGCAGGACTCCTCCCACTGAACACGGGACTTTTTGAAGCCCCCAGAAAGTATCTGCAGGTGAATATTCAGGGTCAGTGTACATTAATAATTTAATATTTGCCCATCCTGATTTCATAAACTGTTACTTCAATGTCAGCTTTGAAGTTTTAGAACCCTGTCCTTTTTGTCTGATAATGTTCTAAAACAGGTTATGAAGGGGGCGGGTTTTTTTGTTTATGATAAAAAATCTATTTTCTTCATATTTCTCTTCTGTGGTTTACAGTTAGCACTACCTAGTGAAGTCAGTAAAAGAAGACACAAACAAAAGAGAAAAGTTAAAAAACGGGAAAAACTCATCAAGCAACTATTTCACCCAGAAATAGCAGCTACTGAGGGGAACTGTTTTAAAATAAAAGTCATCTTACATCTAGTTGAAACATGTATTTCTTAACTTGGGCAGAAAATAATCTGAGATGAGAGGTTTGGTATGGGAATTCCATTCAATTTAGCAGGTTTTGATAATTTTTTCCCCATTAAAATACTACATTAAAAAACTTCTTTCCAAGTCTGTTCTTTAGCTAGTTGATTGCTTTTGCAAAGTTCATTCCAAAGCAGTGCACCAGCAGTGTATTGTACTAGATAGATGCTGACCACCGTTACTTTGCAAAGCAACTGGGAGCGCTGCTGGCATACAATGAGCTCAGAGCACACATGAATTAGCTGTCTTTTTACAAGTGACTCCTAAACCAAGTACTTATTCAATGAAGCAGGCCATAATTCTAATCATATATAGCATTCTTGCACTCAGCAGAGTAATGCTTATCTGTGTGATGCTACTGTTAACAGAATTTGGATCCAGAGGCACTTACAAAATAATTTCTTACTCAAGTCAGGATTATTTTATTGACCAAATAATTTTTACAACATTTATGTTGGTAATTTTATTCTAGACTTTATTATATCTTCTGCATTACTCTCTTCTATCTTACATGGTATAGACTTAGAACTGAATGGTTATTTTTCTCAGCAACCAAACAAACTAAATAAAACTGATGTATTAGTAAATCATCCCACAACTATGTGTTCCATGCACACTAAGGTTGTATTCATTCACCATACAAATATAACTCCTTTTTACCACATCAACCATTAGTTACAAGCTGTAAATATAACATTGCTTTTTCCTGGAACTCAAAGGTCTGCATTACATCATGAAGCACTAAATACCCTTATGCTTCTGAAGAATTTCATGCCATCTAGTTTAAGCAACACCTGAAGCTCGACCCTGCCAACAAAGCAGCATCCAAACCCTGTCTCCAGTCTCAAAATACATGCTGCCTTCATTTGCATCTGGATTGTGCCTCAAAACTTGCTCTACAAATGCTACTTGCAGTTATTTACTCTGATTGACAAATCCTGAAGCACAATCTCTCTTGGCCAGTTGAAAACAAGGATGATATAGATGCTATACTTAACACTGTAGCACCTACTTTTAGCCAAAACAAATATTTATGGCACACAACCTTACAGGCTCATCAGAACCAAGTCACTGTGACTATTTATTTGCTTTCCAAACCATCAGTGAATGCTATTGCAAGCTCTTTACAACGAAGACCTTGCCCTCACAGGTATCTATGATGTGACTTTCTTGGCATTGTATAAGTACAAAATTACATTGCTTGTGCAGCATTGTTGCAGATTTCCAGATATACCGGAATTCATCCACCTGTTACACCTCATCTTTTTTTCAGTTTGAATATGTGGAGGCTGGAGACATCACTTATATGTGATTTATGGAGCACTTGGAGGAATGAGGCCTCAAGCTCTTTGAGGTATCGACGTGTTACAGCTTCAAAAAGAAACGACAGTGGCCTTTTGTAGCTGTAGAAATTGAGGCTCTGTTCTAGACTCATGCAGATTGCCCCAGTGCTTGTGTGAAGATACAGGGAACTGTAGGACCAACTACAGCACGAGGGTCTCTGTCCATTGAGCTTTCATGACTAACATCAAATAATGCAATAAATGTTAGGTAAAAGAATATTTAGTGGTTGCTACCCTCTTCAAAAACATGTTACAAATATTTTCTAAGCCCTGTGGCTCTTCTCTCCAATACACTTTTTACTGAATTTGACTTATAGCACAAACAGAAAAATTTAATAGTGAGTTTACTAGTAAAAAGAAAAAACTATTCCATTTCTTTTTATGGTCCTACTAAAACAAAACACTCCTGACCTATTTCTGTTTCTCTTCACGTGTAGACCTTGAATTCACACTGTACTTTCTCATCATAATTTTAATAAAAATGATAAAAATTATACAAAAAAAAAATCCTTTTTTGCACCAAATATGTGGCTGGGTATTTCCAAATATGTAGATAGATATTTACTTTTAATATATTACTAGGCAATGCTTAGGAATGAGCAACCATCATCTTCAACTGGATGCCAGCAGATGGTGCTGAAGGACTCTTGCTTCAGATACATTTTGGTACTGTCCAGCCATTTTTGAGAAACAAAGAATATTTGTTATGTCTGCAGTTAAACAATGTTAAAATAATATTGAATTATTTACTGGCTTTCCTTTTTTGAAGAAGGACTCACACAATAATATAATACATTTAGGGGTAAAAAATAAAAGTGCTATTGAGCACCAAGAGGAGCACGTGTAGACTCTTAAACTCTTGGTGCTGCACTACCATAAAGCAACACTCTATTCTTACCAGGCTGACTCCTGTGAGCAGCAACTGTCTCCCTCATAGCTGCAGTGATTCCAAATATACTTCAGTATTATGAGGCTCTGCAAATTTTAAGCTGTTCTGGCAGGCCACCATTTGACAGAAAGTAACAATAATAGCAGAATGTCCACTACTAACTAACATGATTACTGATTTATGGACACTTTGATACTCCTACTGCTTAGCATGCTAAATGCAAAATGGCACATTAACAGGTATGCAAATTACTCCCAGCTATTTTTTAAATAATCATTAGAATTCTAAATAAATATTTACCCTTCAAACATTCCTTAGAAATGTGGAACCTTATCTTCTCTACTATAATTGGTTTTGAAACTCAAAATAAAAGTCCAGAAACTTGGGACCCAAGATGTAGGTTGATTCAAGATGAGGATGAAGGAAGAAGGCAAAGAGGGGGGTTTTAGCTGCGAAGTTAACAGCAGGCACATGACCTGTTTGAAAACAGTGTGACTGTTCACTGTGTACAGAGAACAGCATGTATGCAAACCCCCACAGAATTCAAGTTTACAGGATTAGTGGGCCTGAGTACAAAGGAATTATTACCCATGACATTATTCTTCAATCAACCAACACAAAGATGCTCATCAGGTATATTTTTAAAGTTTAAATCACTTGCCTTATCCACTCTAATAATTAATTATGAAGCACTCACTCGTAAAAAGTTTGAATTTTCAAAGTGAAAAATGTGTGTAGCAGTTGATGAAATACAGATGTTTTATCTTTTGCTACGTTACTATTACAATTAAAACTAATGATTTCTCTAGTTTCAAGACCATAGCTTTATTTTTAGTAACAATATCGATTAAAAGTCTTGCAGGTATTAAAACATTTATTTAGAAATTCTAGCTGTAAAAAACATCAAACAAAATACAGTTTCTTTCAGAAACAGCTTGGGTAGCAGCAAGACTATTCTTTAGCAAGACAGGAAATGTATATAGATTTTGAATCTTTTGGGAGATTTCATCCTTTATAAATTGAAAGGATTAGGCATTTTTAAAGTTTACATTCGAGGAACATATCCTACATGTTATCAATAGCAAGAGTGTTCAATGAATCCTCTCAATTAAATCTCACCTAAATGCAGTAATTGTTGTTATGTGTGAAATCACATGCTTACATTCACGTATGTTCTGCTACACAGCTACACTGCTAAACCCACTTATCTAATACACTTCAGAATACCTGAATATAGTACCCTCTAAAAAATATAAAGCTGTGCAATGAAAGCACCCCCTTAATCCTCATGATGCAAATGTGATACACACAGAGAGTAACATTTTCTAGTTTTATGGGCTAACATAAAAGAGGTAATATAATTTGTTTTATTCACATATGTGTGGAAGATCAATGTAATAACTCAGAAGAGATCCCATTACTATTAGCAGTACTGATACAGTTATACACAGACTCCACATTTCACTAGCACTGAGTACTTTTATCAGTCAAGCCTTAATTTCCTTGGGCAAATCAAATTTCTAAATTAACAATATTTTTGTTTTTTGAAGTATGAAAACTGAAAAATAATTATGAACACATCTGTAAATACTTTGAAAGCCACAGAACTGCCTCTTCGTTTCCTATGAATATAGAGTAGGAACAGCAGAAAAGCACTTTATATTCTGCTGGACTATGGAAATGCCTACTATTTTTTAAGCACAAACCACAAGCAACATAAAGACAATTATTATATTCATCACTGTAAGCCTCCACTTCAAGAAATTACAGCCAAACATCCAGACAAAATAACTACAGGGCAAACCAAAAACCCTTGAAGACACAGATTTACATTTGCAAATATGATTGGCCTCCCCCTGGTCCGTGCAGGTGAGGGATCATTAAGGAAGACTGGAGAAAATGGGATATTCCAACTAGAAAGGCATTTGTTGGTAAAGGAATCCAACAAGTATGTGTGTGGCAAGAAATCTGTGGCAAGAATATTCGGTGAGGTTCTGCAAGACTAAAAAAAAAGTCTTGTGTTGCTTAAGAAACAGGAAAAGGAAAAATTAGAGTCGTTTGCTTAACCCCAACAAATAGAAAACCCTGGTAGAATACTTGCATATTTATATACAGACACACAAGATTTTCTAGAAGAAAATGAGGAGATGAGTAACAGCAGATTTGGATTTGTTCTGAAAAAATCATGCCAAAGTGACTTTTTTCTTGCAATGGCAAAGTAACAAGATGTGTGTTCCAGGAGATATCATACATATTTACTTTAGTAAGAACTCTATCGCTGTTCCACATGAGCAATTTCTTAAAGAAAATAGGGAAGCACATGTACAGAAGATGCTGCTATACACTGCAAGTTATATGCAGAAAGCTATTCATTGTCACAATGGTAAATGTATTGATGGGCATTCCTGAACTGTACACAAGCTACATTTTCTTTAATGACCAATTTGACGGGGCAAGACTGCAAAGTATATTTGCAGACATAAGTTGCTGCAAGTCTGATGGAGGACAGGATGAGAATTCCAATTAAGTTTGACAAATTGGAGAAACAGTCTAAAAAGAATACAGTTCAGAAAGTTTAAATACAAGATTCCACAGCTAAACTACAGAGAGAAGGAGAAACAAATGAGTAGATGGTAGTTCTTCAAAAAACACTCAAATTCGTATTGGCTGACACACTTAGAAGAACTGACACTGTCATGCTGTTTTGAAACAAACAGATATCCTGTGGTCTGTAAAACAGGTTGTTTCCTACTTATTACTGGAAAGGATTCAACTGCATTCCTGAGTACTTTGAGAAAGACAGTCAACTGAAGAGAGGAACACAAAAAATAGATCAGAAGTCTGGAAAAACATGACTTACAGCAAAAGACAAAGAATTGAGTAAATAAAGTTGAAGGCAAAGAATTGCAGGTCATAGCAATCCAAATAACTGGAAGTTGTTCCAAGAAGAAAATAATCTCTTCTCTACACAAAGAAAAAGCAGATAAAAACATGACAGAATGCAACTGCTTCAGAAAGAGAACTGGATGCTTGGCTGGGAAAGACTGCTAAGGACAGGCCTTCTGAGGCCCCAAAATGTATTTGTCAAAGTTTTTAAGTGAAGATTGGACAAACATCAGTGGAGAATGGTTTTGGTGTAGTTAAGCCTTCTTTGAGAAAAGAGAATAGATCAGGTGACCAAAGCTCCTGCCTGCCCTGTTTCCTATGGCTCTTTGATTACAAAGGAAAATGCAATCCCTCAACCTAGAGAGTGTCCAAACACCAGGAGTTGCCACTTGATCTTCAAAGCGAAAGTGGGATCTGAAAGTGATGCTCCCCATTTGTATGCAAATGGTTCTCTCATCTCTTTTCTCCAGCCATCACACAGTTCCTCCTCCTGCCCCCTACTTCTCGCCTCCCCTCCATCTCCACCACGTTATGCTGGGCAAGCACAGACCATGGCCCTCTCCCAGGAACCTCCACACATTCCACCACCCAGGTCCTCACGCATAATGTCACATCCCTGAGTGGGACCTTGGAGCATCTAAATATGCGAGAGCCAACTTCATGACACAGCTCACACATGGGCTTCAAGGAACACCAAGGGAGGGTTACATCCCCTCCCTCCCACCTCCCCCAGGTCCCCAAAGCAAGCCACATGCCAAGGAGGGAAAAATAAAAGCCCCTTCTGCTATGCAAAGTGACTTTACATCTCCACAGTAAATTATGCTAATTAATGTGAACGCACAAGCGGCTCAGGGCTATTCTAAAGGATACAACTATTTCAGATGCTCTGCTCTGTTCGGAATTATTCCAAGGCTTGGTCAGAAATTGTCCACAGAAGCATTTCCGCATCAGAAAAGGCCTGTGCTCCAAAGTGAAGTACTGCCATGCTTTTACATTTTCAAAACCAATTAATTTAGAAAGAAAAAAACTCTATACATTTGATCAAAGAGCATGATGAAGTATTTTTTGAATTTCAGGTTTTAATTTGAGAAAGAAAAAATGGCTTAACCTAAATGTAATCAAGCTGTTTTGTGAAGAATAAAAATAGTTTCCAGCAGATGTGTCCCATGTAGAAATTTCGTATCTTTGAGATTTAAATTTGTCAGATTTGTTTTACGTTGATCAATGCATTCTAGAGTTATTAGGGAGAAACTAAATGGACAGTGAGACTGCACAGGTGTAACTTCTTTAAGAAGTCAACCTCAGAGTTAAAAATTAAAGAATGTAAATAAGTAATTATTTCAATAACACATTTCTTCTGTTAAACCAAAAACGTAAGGAATTTTTCCACACAGCCCAATTAGCCAGAAAATTGTCCTTGGTAAAGAATATCAAACCAAACACTTATTTATCATGTGTGCCACAGCCCACCTGGCTTGTCAGCTTGAATTAAGTATCATTCTAAAATATGAATATAGCCAGAAATCCAGAACTCAGTGCTTTCTAAAGGAAACCAGATCCATGAATCTAAATCAGATGTAACTGGTGGAGTAATGGGTGCCTAATGGGATAGTATTTAGGGCAGATGGATCATACTAGGCTGCTGACTGATGGATATCAGAGGCAACAGGTACAATGACAGAAGGAAATGCATGCTCCTGTTTTAAATTATTTTTGTTGAAATTACTCTGACATCATGATTTGGCAAAGTGCCACTGGATGCTTGTTGCTGTGAAGTCATTTTAAGGTGAAAATTCGAGATCATTAACAAAAGAAAAAACAGAAAGAAGTGCCAACTGTGAGACTAACTAAAATTCCAATGAATAGTTCTCACTGAAAGCATGAATAAACTATATTTAGAGGTTAAAAAGAAAGACCAGTTAGATATCTAACATCCCACAAATGGATGCAAGTTACAGCTGCAATAACAGGGTTCAAAACCCAACAAGTATGCTGGTGCTTTCCATTTCTAACAAAACCAGAACTAAGACGAAACAGCTCTTCTTATTTGTCTTTTAAAAGAATAATAAAATAAAAGTGACTGGACAGAGAAGCCTACAGACAGCTATTTCTGGGAAAAGTTAAAACACCCCAGATTACCATCTCTTTGAAGCAGAAACTGTCTTTTACTATACCCATGTCTAGGCCTATGTATAGTGCCATGAGATTACAATTGATACCAAAGGCTTCCAGGCATGCTGTATCACCAAAAACCCCTGCATAATGGAACTAGTAAACACGGGAGCCAGGGCAAGTCCCTAAAAGTAGGAGTTTAATAGAACTGCAAAAAAAGAGACTTACCAGGTAGCCACTGTTTGAATTTAAACAGCATTTAAAATCGGCTAGTATTAACTTTGAAAACTGCAACATTTTAATACGTTAGAAATCTGTGTTAGAGAAGACAGTCAGTAAGTTATAATAAAATCTACCTGAGTCACATATTAGGTACAAAATCCCAGCACGTGATCTGCTAAGGTCATAAAGAAGCCCAAAGCCTCAAGGCCTTGTTCACACGGGAAGCAAGCCTGGGAAATGTGCAACAAGGACAAATTCTCAGGGCAGGCCTAGGAATCTGCAGAGATGGGCTGCACTTGACAACACAGTAAGGAGACAACTGGTCATTGCTTCAAATCAGTGCAATATTCAGGATTTCCTCCCCAAAAGGGCATGTCTGTTCTTCAGGATTTACAAGCTCGCTTGATTGTCAAGCTCTTAAGTTCCTTGCACCAACTCTTTGGAGTTTCCTAGTTTAAAAGCTCTGCAAAAGTACTGCAGAGTTTGCATTTTCTTTAAATTGATAGATTACAAAATGTGTACGAAGGATTCACAAAGATTTTGTCCCTCAACTAAAGCAACATTTATGTAAAGAGACCCATAAAATTCTGCTAGTCACTTCCCAGAAAAATTCCCATCTCTTGGACAGGGCTGCTTGGAAGGATAATAAGGATAGTTTGCTCACATCCTTTGCCTTAAGATTCTGCAACTGTGTGAACTGAGCTGTATCTTGTTCAATTTTTGAATAGTTTTCACAGTCAACATGAAATAATTTGCAAGCTCAATTCAGATATTCTTTCTGATATTAATTAGTTGTGCTTCTTCAAAGTAGTTCACAGGATGCAATTTCACTCAAACCACCTCTGTGTTTCAAATTCAAATAACTCCAGCTGAGTAATAGATTGGATATGGAACACATAACTTTACCAAATCAATTAATTTGGAAGACATCAGATATTGTTTGAATTATATGAAATTGTGTGCCAGCTGTAAGTGCAATATATGACTGAACTAAGACCACTCTTCTTGTTTTCCAGACATCCATTTTGCCCTCTGCATAAAGCAGGTATGTTTTCACTAGTATTTAAACAGGGTGAGAGAAGACCTTAAGTGAATGGCACAAAACCTAACAGATACTCTTTTTAAGACAGAATATACTGCTTCCCACCCCTTCTATTCAGGGCGTTTTATTTTTGGCTGAAAATTTGGCTCTGTTTGGTTATGATGCGCACCTGTATTTATGTGTGTAAGCTCTCATAAGCTGTCTTGAAAGCCTCTCACCCCTGTGAGAGGTTAAATTATTTGGCAAGTGCAAGGTGAGTTTGAGTGGGGAGGGGGTTAAAACTGGATTAGGCTGCAGCAGGGTTACTCTGGCTCACTAGGCTGGCTATACAGTATGAGCCCTGATATGAGCCCTGTTTGCTGGCACTGGAACCAGTTCAAGTGTCTGGTGTGTGTGAGTGAGGATTAAGCACGTAGCACTCTACCAAAGAGTTAAACTAAGAAAGTTTTAAGCTTGCTTCTTTAATGTATCCCATGTGTCCTCCTTCTTTCATCTAAGTGTCCTGCTCAGGCCACTACACATCCCCTTAGGATGACATTAGTCCAAGTTAAAATTCACTATGTAACTCTATTGATAGCCAAGGTACTGTTGTGACAACCTATATGCATAAGATTAGAGTTTCATGCACTGGACTGATATACAGTCCTTTTTGTTCTAAACAACTCAAATGCAGGTATTTAATGAAATTGTCTTGTTGAGAGAAAAATATTTCCTCCGATTGAACAAGATATATAAGAAATTAGTTCCCTTCTCTCACTTCTGGAGCCACTCCTTCCCAACTGAATGGGTGAGACGAAGAAACATATTTGTACTGCTCAGTATCCTTTAAGTTTGAAAAATAGTTCTACTTGCTGCAAGGCAAACACTGTTTACCCTCAATTCTTTTAACTAGAACTGATCACAAGTACAAAAGAAAGAAGCACTGTACTTTGACACTCTTTCTACCTAAAACTTTGTCCTGTAAAGCATTGGCACGAACCATTTGGAGGCAGCATCCTTACAAAACAGGTTCTCCTGGTTTTGCTCACCTCTTGGGTTGTCACCAATTATGTTGGTTTTGCCATTCCAGTACCAGAGCAGCAACGTTGCATCACGTGATCCTGAGAGGATGTAACAATTTCCTCCAATGTAGGATTCAGAACGAGCAAGACAGGTTACAACATCCCAGTGTCCGAATACTACCTGCATCAGTTTACCTGAAACACAGAAAATTGGTTCTTTTAAAACTATATTTTCATGCTAAGGCAAACTAAATACATTATAAAGTATTTTAGAAATATTTCCTTTATCAGAAAAGGT
This sequence comes from Acropternis orthonyx, assembly GCA_035583155.1. Taxonomy (NCBI): domain Eukaryota; kingdom Metazoa; phylum Chordata; class Aves; order Passeriformes; family Rhinocryptidae; genus Acropternis; species Acropternis orthonyx. The sequence goes on along the minus strand of JAWWEU010000125.1, from coordinate 13,459,216 downwards.
TAAAAAAACCAACTATAGCAAGCAGCACTATTTTTTTATTTATTTGGTAGAAACTTATTGAAAAGTACAGTAATCCATTTTGCATACTAAAAACACTTGCAGTCAATACATAAATATTATACTTCATTCAAAGGACAAACATGCCAGATGCCTTTTTTTAAATCTGTATGTTTGCATACATTTTACAGACAGGAAATATGATGGGATACTCTTTTAAGGTAAGTTTACTGATGATAGTAACAGTAAGCTGCAAATCTGATGGTGATATGGGAAATGGAAACAGAATTTACAGAACACTCAGGAGCCAGAGGAAATTGGTAGTGTGGGAGTTGAACTCCATCTCACTGGATCTGCTGAAGCTCAGCAACTGCAGAACTTGAAGAGACAGGACAAAGGATACACACACACATTTCTAATGAGCCTCCTTGGCCCATTCAGGTAACAAGGGTCAGGCCAAATTCTGCACCCAATGACACAAGGACGTGTGATGTGTGATGCCTCTAATGTGTGACCTTGGGTTTCTCAAGCCCAAATGACCATGCATCCATTTGTGCTTTGGGCTGAATAAAGAAAGAGGAAGAATAGAAGGGAAAAAGAGTGATGGCTTTGGAAGGAATAAGAACTCACGCCAAAAAGAAACAGGAAATGCAGACTACTGTGTTTCTGAATATAAACAAATAAAAATAAAATAAATTGCTCTGAAGAGTGTTTAAAAATAACAAGTAACACAAATCAGTATTGGGACTCAAATTCAGCATATCTTAATAAAATATCTTGGTGCATGAAATAAGAATGATTCGTCAGTCATTTAATATGGCTACTAGGGAACATTTCATAGCCCTCTTTTTATGCAGTACAAAAAGCACTGTATTAATATCCAGCCACTAAATAACACTTAATGGGAACAAAAGACTTAAGGGAGTGGTTCTGAGGAAAGAACAAAAATAACGTTAGCAGCCTGATTCATAACAGAAGATCAAAAAGGTAATTGCATTAAAGTGAAGCAAACCAGAAAAAAACCTAACCCAAGAGATACATATGAATATCTACAAACTACTTTAGTACATGAAAAAGAAATAGAATAACAAGATGCAATTTAAAGGAAGCCTGTACATCAGATTCAAAATAAAACACTGTCAAAAGTTATTAAGCTCCTATAATCTTCCAAGAGGAACTGTGAGATGAAGGACCATCACATGAGCCTCCTCTGCCTGGATGGGGCAAAGCCCTGGATGCGCTTACTGTGCACATCTACCTTGTAGGGGCAGGGTGACTGACTCAGGGATGAAGTCTTTCACTCATCTATGAAAGTCTGTCATCAAATTCTGCAACGGACTCTGCTCAGCAGGGCTTTAATTCCTGCCACAGGGTCACCCGTCTCAGATGTTGACCAGTCAACAGATCTAGCCAGGAAAAGTTTCTGAACTTCACAGCTCCAAGCAGTGAAACACTCACAGACCATATTTTGGCAATACACAAAAGCATCTCACCGAGTGTATGTTTTTCTCTGAAAATTCAAGTTGCCAATCACATGGTTTAGATTTGAGAATAATTATGTGGTCTATTTTTCAGTTGTACTGCCGTAGGTATTCAACTACCTGAGGTGATTTTTATTTTTAGAACAGAAGTTTATGCTATAAACATCACTGAGTTATAGAGATCTCCCTTTCAATTATTTCTATGTTTATAGGTTCTGTTCTAGAAAACAAACATTTTTCAAGACCATTTGCTTGACAGTTGATTCTGCAGTTGCACGGCCTTATTAGTTTTACTTTGTTGGGGTGCAGCTTAAGTTTCAATCAATTTCATCAAAATAAGAAATAAGATCTTGCTCTCTTATATTGGTAAAAAAAACCCTAATTATTTTCATAAGAGTTCCTCAACTTTTTTGTTTCCTTTAAAATGAGTTGTCCTGTCGGTACAGTAATATCAAACTTTACTGTAGGCACTCAGACATCCGTTTCTGACAGAACAAATTTTCTAGTTAATGTTTTATTTGACAGCTGTGGTACAAATAATTAAAAGAAAAATAAGACTGAAGTCAGCACTACTGAAGCTAAAACGCTCTCTAGAAATCATTCCCACTGCTGGAGGAAGGTTTTATTGTGCTTCTGCTATACTAGCTGTGCTGAGAACCCATGATTTGTTAGAAGAATTTCCTTTTAAAAACAAACAAACAAACCCAAAATCTAATGGGAAAACGGTTCCTTTTTTGTGTAAGTGCTAAAATCTATTTGAATTCAACACTTATGATCACTTGCCATTATGCATTACTGATCACATCATCTTTTCCCCTCGCTGTTCTGCCAATTTCAAAATATTTTGTTACTGTATTCCCATTTTAATTCAAGGCAAAATAAACTACATCTGGATTCACTGATATAAGTGAAAGCTAGAGGTGCTATATTGAAAGACAGGAGACACACAGAAGACACAAATCTTCTGAAATCTTTCTGACAACAGTATTTTGGTTTATACCCTCATTAGCTATAGTAGGAACAGCGTGCCTGGTAAATCTGACATACACACAGGGGAAACAGAGAGATATTTGTAGTTCAGATTGATACAGGACAAAGCTACCAAAATGATACAAGTTCCTTCCATAAGTGTAAGGTAAAATACATCCTCTGACATGAAAGAATTAGTTCTGTCTTCATATAAATCAAGAATATACACTGAATATTTATTACTGCTAGCTATCCTTTCTGAAGATCTACTTTAAATTCACAGTTTTATGTAAATTTATTTTCATCAATGAGAAAATTAAACTAAGAAGGGTCTAACAAGATGTCTGTATAATGAATCAAAGGCAGTCAATATGATGTAAATGGAACTTCTCCTTTATACTTAAGGCTTTAAAATTGCAAAAATGACAGCTATGCTAAAATATGCCATGAGATCCAGTCTTACCAGATTTTCATTAAAGACCATTCTGTTTTGTTAAACATTTTGACTTGCCAAGTGTGAAAAACACTGTTAACTAATATATTTAAGAAATGATGACAAACATGTAGGATATTCCCTAGGGATTAATAACCTACTGGAAGGCTTGATGGCACACACACATTAAGCACACTGGGTCATTAATCCCAAAGAAGTACCTTGCAGTGAGGTCGCTGTTCCCATTATAAGATAATGAAAGGGAAAAAAATCATACCTATTTTTTTCTGGGGTTCCATGGCTTTTAAATTCCTGTAGCTCTTACACTGAAAGATTCTTTTCTATTTAGCACGACACATGTGTGATTTCAATGGTTTGGATACACTCCAGCTGACAGACTAATTTAACTGCTGCCCATTAGATAGATCGGTTTATGTTATAGAAAAGAATTCAGTGACTCCAAATCAATTTTTCTATTATAGCATAGCTTTCAAAGGCTTTCATAGGTAGTCCTACACCAGATTTCAAGACTTTGCTTCTGTTCTTATTCTATGGTACTTGTCTGTATTTCCTCAAAAAAATTATCCTCTGGTGCAGCAAACCAACCAGCATTAAATTCAGGTAAGCACTCTAAGAATAATTAATTCTCCTGGTATGCAAGGCTTCACACAAACTCATTTACCTGTGGAAGCTACAGTGTAAGAACAGCCATCCCTGTCCTATAGGTTTGAAGTGTGATGCTCTGCCTAAACAGGAGCTCCTTCTCATACATTTGCCATTATTGCACAAAAATGATAGCATACAATACATGGTAGCAGCAGGTAAGAAAAGAATTGCCAAATATTACTGATAGGGGAATAAAATCATACTTCACTCCTCATTCTTTCTCTATTTGAAACAGTTGGCTGATGATCGACAGAAAAAATCTTTTAGGCTATTCCAATAATTTAAAAATACATTACCTGAGTCAGTAGAATAAACTCGGAAACTCTTGTCCCAGAAGCCACAGACCAAGATGTAACGATTGTCAGAGGTGATGACAAAACACTGGGAATGTACCTGAATGCTTTGGTCTAAAAGGTCGGTGATTTGCCTTCTGTGCATACCTGTATTGCTGGCTGAACAGAAAGAAACACAAACCAAGGCATTTTTTAGCATCCACATAAAAGCACATTTTAGAAACTTATGCTCAGACCAAATATATTCCTCGTGGCTATTATTTGGTTTTTTGTGGCAGGGACATTTTCTTTCTACTTCTACTATGCAATACTCATTACTTTTTTGGAACAGTGCTAATTCCTTGTAGTATACATTCCCAAAATACAAGAAATCCCTTTTTTAAGTCAAATGCAGCTGAGAAGCACAAATGAAATATTTCACAAAGGCATGGTACATAAAAACATAATAAGTTTCCTTTCCCCCTTCTTCTAGTATAAGAAATTAAAAAATTAGAAACAAAGCAAGGAAATGCAATGATAAGACAGTACATAAACTATATAACAGCTCATATGCAGCAGATAGTGGAATCATGATTTCAAAACTGTATACCAGTTGCATTCCATTGCAAGCATTGTGATTTAAAAAAAAGAGTACCTTCAGTAAACACCATAACCATTTCACACTTTTTTGAGCATTGCACAAAAAATAAACAACTTATCTCTAAAATCACCTTTATGGATGAGAGAAAATATTCACCCTACTTTGATCACCTGATGCTTTCTTTAACAGAATCAATTAGGTTGGAAAAGACCTCTGAGATCATCAAGTCCAACCGTTGACCCAACACCACTGTATCAACTAGACCATGGCACTGAGTGCCACATCCAGTCTTTCCCTAAACACCTCCAGGGACAGTGACTCCACCACCTCCTTGGGAACATCATCATTTTCTCAGACCATCTTGTACTGGGAACCCATAGAATGGACAGGAATCAATCAGTCAACACATTTTTCACACTATATTTTGTCCTTATCCATCAATGTGTGTGCCTATATACACAGGTTCCTACACATGTATCTAATGAAAATCTACAGTGAGGGAAGAACTTTCAATGTGCTTTGTTCCTGAGGGAACCTGATTTCCATCCATGGCAAGTAATTTCTCCTGGGCCTTGGAGCACTAGGACTTCCCTCCAAGCGGTCCCTGGGCCTGCCTCTGTCCTGGTCTTGCGTTCTTCTTTACCCCTTGTTCTTTAACTTCTTTCTATTCTCACAGGCTAGCTGTCCCCTAAGCCTTGGGCTTATTCCATTTACTCTGTATCAAATCCTTAATTTATTTATGCATTTGCCACCTTTAAAATGTTGATATTGTCTTGTCCATATGGATAGCAAAGAATTTAGCAAGGTGTTGCCACTCGCTCTGCAGGTAACACCTAACATGGCCTTGACTGCTGTTGGGGCTGCTTAAAGAGTGACAACACCACATTATAAATGCACACTGAAACGTTCTGTGTGACAAAACAACAGCAGAGAAACCCTGAAAACACGTGCAGATCCACACCTTCAAAACACTTCACCTCAAAAAGAGGTCTGGGATATATGTCACATCAGACATCTCTGCTTTATGTCTTCCTGGGCAACTGGAAAATGAGGAGGGCAGGAATCCCTCCTTATGACTAAGACAGCAACAAGATTCCTGCTATAACCATAAAACTGTAATTTTGTGGTCCTCTTAGGTGCCATTTCTAGGTAAATGTGTCTAGCCACAATTAAAACCCTTTAATATTACCTACATAATTACTTGCTTGCACCCAATGATGCTACTTAACAAAGAAAGCCTTAAACCCTTTAAACTATGTCCAGTGTAATCACAAAGCTGATTTGAGATCTATCATATGATGAGAATATTAAACTATTTTTCAGTATGTGAACGTTAATTTTAAAGGTGTTTATACCAACCAAAAGCCAAAGTATTTTGTAAATTAAAGGCAGGCCAAAAATGGAAATTTAATTTTAAAATTACAAAAAAAAAATATAAAGAATAATAAAAAAAATGTTATTTCCTTACACATGTTTTTCACAATATGTAAGACATTAATCAGACAGGTTCAATGTGATTTTGTGGTTTTTGCTGTAATATTTATTTGTACGTCTAAGATCTACTTGATAGCAGGTTTTAAAGTGGAATATACATTTCCTGCTCCAAACATTTTTTGGATAAAATCTATTTCAGGAAGGAAAGGAGAGTTATAGCATGTGTCCTCCTCATTACAAAGTATATCTTCTGCATTATTCAGATTATAATTCATTTTAGAAACTTTGGAAAAACATTTTGATTTTTTCAGCTACATAAAATGGTTTCATTTCACACTGTTCCTGATTTAATTATCACAGAGTTTACCCACCCAAATGGCTACACGGGGCAAACAGTCTGTACCTACAGACTGACACAATGCAGTTCCTACTGGGATAGGCTTATTAGTTTTGAAATTAATCCTCACTGGCTGGAAGACCTGTCATTCTAACCTATCCAGGCAAGTTCATTTTTCCATGTTTCTATAATTGGCCACTTCACTTCTTTTTCACTTAAACTGCAACCCTGAAAGAGCTGTTTTTTAAACAAAGCTTGAAGTCTAATCATATTTGGGGGGGCACAGGATCCTGTCTTCTTGGCTGCTGTTCTACAACTAGTTTGTGTTTTGGGGTTAGGTTGTTTGAGTTTTTCTTTTCTGATCATGTTTAAGGTTCCATTTGCCAGGCTGCAGACTCCTGAGTTACAGTCCAAGGATGCACTCCCCAAAGTTGGGGCTGTAATGAAAGAACTGACCAAACCCTAAAGTTGGGGCTGTAATGAAAGAACTGACCAAACCCTAACCATGCTAATAGAAAAATCAGCTCTATATGAACTAATAAACCTCTATAATAAACAGTCATGAATTGAATCTATCACACTGAGTCATTAAATAAAAGAGAGACATTCCTCCGCCCCTTTTTAATAAAAGAAAAACATATACAAATTTAACTAGTGAAGCCGATCAAAAGATGCAATACCCTTGAAAAATGAATACTAATATCTCAATACTAAAATGGAGCAGGCAATATATTTCAACTTTGAAACCGCTTTGCAATTACACATTAATCCCCTCAGCCTGAACAGCAGGTCTATGAAGAAAGGATTGATCTCCTTTAATGATGAAACCCTGGCACCATGGTTTTATTTTTCACAACACGGTGCAGTTAAGAACCCCACTGTTATTATGAAAATTTCCTCAGGAATGGAGCTCCATCACATTACCAGTGCACCAATTCATCATAACGTGCCTCGCTCCTGCTCATCAACAAGTCTGAGTGATGAAAAGATCCAATATTATCCTGACAGTACTTCATGCACATTCTCAATCACACATTATTACAGCATCCATATTAATTTTCACTGACACGCGTCCTAGGCCTGTTCAAATTAGGCAAACCAACGAGGGGGAGTTGATGAAATACCAGCATAGCCACAGCTCATTGCATTCCAATTTGCATGCAAATGGTTTATCAGGAAAATTCCATTCCCAGCAACCAGCAAGTGAAAAACAACCGTAATCTACACTTCAGGGCCACCATACAGAGCTTAATGAATCGCAAAGAGAGAAGGAAGTGACAGACCTATGAGAGGATCGATTTCCACTGGCAGCTGGTAAGCCTGGTCTTGTACAGCACCTTGATGAGCTGGAATTCAGGAAAGAAGATTTTAAAACTTTGCTTTTTTTTTTTAATACATGAAGCCACATACATTTTATAAATCAAAGCTACAGCCTTTTTTTTTTTTTTAAACTATTCAAGATTCTTCTGCATCAATTGAATTTTAAAAAAAAAAATCCAGGTGCTTTTGAGCATTGCTTATTAAACATTTATTTTAGATTAGTGCTATTCTGAATGTATGCCATCAGCAGCAGCTCTGGTCCTGAGCCATAAGCTCCAGCAGATGCTTTACTGGCAACCTCTCCTGTCGCAACAAAACAAAATTAAGTGGTAAAGAGGACTGAAAACAAAATGTGACAACCATCTGCTGACTGTAGCAAATACTATTTTCCTCTTTACTTTTTAAAACACTGCTTTGAACAAATGAAGCAAAAAGGACTTTTTTTCTTTTTTTTAGAGGTCTGTTTATGATGCAGACAGGGAAATCTTGTAGTCACCCGGTATTTAAGGATTCATCCATCACCAAAACCCATTTTGTTTGGGAGTTTGCATAGAAGTTAATACATTAATTCTGCCAACCTACATTTCATCTGGGCACCTGGCATATCAGTGAAATGTTTATGTACTGAATTCTCTTCCAGTGCTAGAAAGAAAGCCTTTTTCCCCCCACAGCTTCACTAAAAACAAACAAGCAACATCACTCTCCCCAACCCCAAAACCAGCCCACAATACATTCTTTTAAGAGAAACAGGAAATAATGGCTGAACACTTACACCTATGATTTTTCTATCTACCGTTCATAGCTTAATATAAAAATTATTATCAATAGAAGGGTTTCTTAAACAACTGATTCGTAAGTAAATTCAAAGTTCTGCTGCAATGAAATGGTAATACAGAACAAAACATGAAACCTACGTGACAAAGCAGAGTATCCTGCTGGGTATCAGTGCCATTAGATGTCAGCAAAGCCACCAAATTTAGATACAAAGGCAGGAATGGGATTTTTAATTACACATTAGTGACAACTGGTCACTTGGCAACTTAACTTTTTTATCATGATGCCTCATTAGTAAAGACAATGCTTAGCTCACAGCAGGAGATATGGAGCAGTAATGATCCCTGCCCTCTAATCCCAGCAGAGGCCATTTTGGTATAAATTTGGAAGTCAACAGTAGTGAAGGCTCATTTCAGGAGTCCATACCCAGGTATCTTAAGCATAGTACTCCACTATCAGCCTCCAGCTGATGAGTGTGCTCTCGGAGAAGTGGGGTGAAGTGAGTTTTTCTTGGGTTTGGGTTGGTTGGCTTTTGTTTGGCTTGATCTGTAGGTTTTCTGAAATTCTTTGTAAAGGCAAGGCAAGTGTAAAATGCCTCTAAATGAAAAAAACAGTGACTCAAAAGCACAGCTTACTGTTCTGCCTTTCAGAGGTGAGAGAAAAACAAAGATCTGAAAGTTTTGTTCAACTCAAACCAGTTCATTACTACACTCAGCAAACTGGTTGCTTGCTCAGAGATCATCAACCAGCAGAAATGCATTGAAATGAGCTCCTACCACTTTAGAACCTCTTTTTTTTCCCCATGTATGTCCACAAAGGCCATTTTTTAAAAGCCTGGAATATTATATGCCCAAGGTCACACATCCAAGGTATGAGAGGATACTGTCATTCTCCTTTGAAAGGAATCTCAGGAGCCCTGTAATTAGTTCTTGCTCACAACTTGTTATCTAGGCAAGTCTCCCTTCCCCCTTCCTTCCCACTTTTCTTTTTAAGCATTTCTTTGGTGGGTCAAATAATACATAAATGTTTCTATTTGGACAACGTTGAGAGGTAATTTGTAAGAATTAGGAAAAAAGTGTGGGAGTCATCTGGCCTTTTTCAAAAAATAATCAAGGACCATGGGTCAAGATTTTTTAGTAGGAATTTCAGTGATGTAAGTACTTGTCTGGTGCAAATATCTTCTATTTAAGTTATTTGAGTAGAAGCTCTTTTTTCCCTTTCTTGAAAAGCCTTTAACCAAATTTACTGCATAGGACTGAAATAAACTACCTTTGACGGCTTGGGCCTAAGACTGTCATAGACAGCGAAAGGAGGATAAATGTCTTTAAGGTTAGAGAATCTTAGAATTAAAAGCAGAATGCAATATTCTCCAGACCAACACATTTTTAAAGGAAAATTAATTTGATTAGTTGCTATGCAAATGGATATGCTGTTTTCCTTTCATACGTACAAATATGTAAGCACTTAATAACTTTGAGATGTTTAAGATACAAACTTCCAATGTATTTTATTTACTAATTCTCATTGGGTGGCTTTAACATCAGAATGTGGTGCTTCTAATAAACAAGAAAAAGATACTAGAAAATATTTCAGACAAGTTCTACATGTTTTAATACTGGCTTTGACACGATAAGTTTCAGGCTTCCAAGTGACTGAAAAAAAAATTTAAGAGGAAGAGTGCACCTTTCTCATGACCAAATAGTGATACACTCTGGTTTTGTCTCCTTGCACAGTGCCTGATGGCATGGAAAGCAATATATCGTTGTTACAAACCTTTTGTGTGCTATGCATCTTACTACACCACAGCTCAGATTACCTTCTCAAGGAGAAACTAAACCCACATGTGAAGAACGTGCTGCGTCAACAAACCGGACTTGCTCTTTCCACTTCAACCTTGTAACAGTTCTGCAGCAAACTTTGATAAGACAGACACACTGCTCTGTGGCAGGGGTTTCTTAGGCTTCTTACTGTAATTTACTTACCAGGGAGATTATGCCACTTGTTTACAGCAAAGAGCCTGTTTGCAGTGACCGTGATCACAGCAGGAGTGGCCAGCCCAGGCTGGGTGTTGGCGGCCACGTGAGTGACCGGGGAGTTGGAGGGGAACTTTAGAACCATGATAACGTCCTGTTGGGCTTGTTCTGTGAACATCAACGGGCTCTGCAGGAGGAGATACTGTTGAGTGCACACGACAAGAACCCAAATACATGGGAAAAGAAAACACGGGGAGGAGAAAAGACAGGACAAGAGAAGGAAGATTGGATTAAAACACACAAGATCCGATAGCAGCTGCAGAGAAAAGCAAATGCAGTAATAGTGGACACGCTTGTGGAAATGACTATTTGAAGTAGAAAAACCTTTACATACACTTAATCTGAGGGCCTTGTTGAACACAGGGTGTCTGCATGCAGACTTTGCTACACATCACAGCAGATTAAGCTAAAAGTTTGCAATCACCTATCTCTGCCAAAAGAATTCTCCTTCATATCTGCAGAGAGAGTATGTCAAGGAAAGCAGTGCCTCACTACGAGGGAAACAAAAAAGTGAGCAAAAGAAATTCCTGCTCCCAGAGATTGTCTCAAGTTGCACTAAATTGGCAGACTGTAATTCTTTACAAGCCAGATGAGAACATGAAAGCACATTAAAATAAACATACACACATACACGAGATGTATGTTCTATATATATTTCTGCTGCACAAAAATAAGATTTATTAATGCAAAGTAGAAGACTTCACTGCAAATGTGTTTCAAAGGACAAACATAATTAAATGCAGTTGTAAAGAATATAAAGCGGACGTGATTACAGGCACTATCCTCCATTGTTTCCAGAAATACTAAAGGGAGGGAATGAATTCAGACTCTCATTTTCAACGTAATTTTTTTAGGTTTTAGTTTTTTTAGTTTAGGAAGTTGAAAAGTTTGATAACTTTTTAACTAAGTTCTGTAAGAATGCTGCAAATGTCAAAGCAAAATATTGAACACCTTAGAGCTGGATGGCAAACACGAGGAGAAAAAGCAAAACCTAATGGGTTTATGACTGTGTGTTGCATCTGAAAAAGAGAACCCCATTGAAATCATCCCAGTCGCCAGTACCCATATTGCTCAAGTATTTGTAATTTTCTAATAACCAAATTAAAATACTAATGAATTGTCCTTGGCTATTTTCCATCTGCAATATTTCATTACATATATGTGTATGTAAGTGCATACATTTAATGTATATTTATACAGAACTAATAAAAAAATTAAATACATTTGCATTTTTATTATCACTCCTTTTTAAAAAGTTATTAAGAGTACTTAGAAAAACATATTGCTCTATGAATTCCTATTTACAGTCTTTGCATAAAGGTGTAAATAAGAGCAACTAATAAGCTACCCAGACACCCTTCTGAGCAAGTGGCTAAAAGCCAATCAATATTATGAGTTAATCCTCCCTGGATGCTCATTCAATTAAAGGTGTCAGTAATGCCTCATCTGATGTGGCCTCAATTAAATCCAGCTATCTGATGGTTGAAAACACAAGGGGATACAGCAACAGCAGCAAAAGCAGACAAATAGGCAGCCTTCGTGTGACTGCTAATTACTACACCTGGTGTATATTATGGCTTGTGCACTTAACACAGCACGTGGTGCTTTCCAATCCGGCTGTATTCATGCGTACACACACACACGGAAACAAAACTCAGTAAATAATATAACCAGAAATAATTCAGAATGGTGACATAAAAAATATCCTTACTGTATTTCAGCTCCAGGAATACTACTTTTAAAGCCACCTAATAGAGTGTTACTATAAAATCATGTATTAATACCCACACAACTGGTCAAAGCAAGCGGAGAACTAAGGGCTTTTTTTGTGTGTGTACCCCAGTCCAAAAAACCACAGGAGCTAGGAACTTCAGAGAATTTAACTTCTTCTACTATATACTAAATCTTTTATAATTCAGCATTGTGAAAAATATTATGATAAAACCACACAAATTGCTTCCTGGTACCTAATCTTTTATATTACAGTGGGTCTGAAAAACATGTCAACAATCAACTTCTCAAGTTCCTTCTCTTCCTGAAACAAATCCCTTTGAATTAGAGCAAGTGCCTAAGGCACCGTGACTGACGGACACACACTTAGCATGTAGCTGCATGGTGGGAGTGTTTGGGCTCCCCAACATCCCTGTTAACAGAGCTCTTCTGAAAGACAAGAGCCCTGCGGGCTGCACACACAAGGCACTGCAGGGCTCTGCAGGCCTGGGACACAGCAGGGGAGGTCCCATGGGCCAGCAGACCATGAGACAGCACCATCATCTCTGTGCATCCCACACAGGGGTCCCAGGGCAGGAGCACGTCCCACAGCACAGCTGCCCAACCGTGGCATGTACAGGCTGCAGGAAGGGTGGTGGGGATTGGGGGCACACTGAGCTAAGCAGGTCTCGTGTACAACACATGACATGTTTGGGAAAGGCTAGTAGCTCAATATGACAACAAAGTTTACATTTCTCAGACTCCTACACCACAAGGTTTGTAAGCTACTTTGGAAACGTTCCAGATTTTTGTGTAATATTTTAAAACCTACTCCCCTTCAGATATGTTATAAAACTGTTAACCTTAGTCTGCTTGACTAGGACATATATCTTACAGGACATTAGAGAAGAAAATGTCTCTTTTTTTCATATTGCAGTGTAAAATGTCCATCTTAACAACAATGGAACATAACCTTTTGAAAAACTTGTGAATTAGCACACCATTTGCTCCACTTGTCAGAATATCACTTAACATACTTAGTTCTGGACGTATGACAACACAAATGATATTTTAAACCCAAGGACTGCACACAACATGATATGAAGAGTAATCAGTAATAAAATAATAGTTTGTGTAATAAAATTATATTAGACACAAGTAGAGGTAAAAGGGAAAGGATGTTAATGCTCACTGCCTGGATTTTATCACCCTAGCTTTACTGCAAAACACATTTAGTCACATTCTTTGCTATGTAAGTTTCAGCTCATGAATTCCTAGTAATCCTGGGTTTAGGGGAAAACCTATGCCTGAGGGAAAACACAAGGAAGTTCCACCTCCTAAATCCATGCTTCTTGGGGAATCTGCCAAAGATTAACTAAACTGTCTCCATGATGACTGGCTCTCACCTGTACAGGTATGGTATTAACAAAATCAACTGATGAAGTGTTTTTAGATTACACTGACAAAAAAAGAAGTCTGTACTAGAAATCAATGCAACCCTTTCAGCAATAAATAAGAGAATAGTTAACCACTGCACACACTTCTACCAAATCATAACTCATCTGCTGTTTTTCATAACGTAATTCCACGACCACATAAAAGCAAAGCGAAGTGGCCAGTTCTGCAACTTCAGGATATAGCAAAGGAAGAGAGCACAGAGGCAGGTCACAAAGAGTTAACATGGTACTTACCACCTGCATGGCAGAGCTTCTTGGAGGATGTGGTTCTATGAGCAGTTGGGAAGGGGTCTGTCCAAAACTCCGTATTTGAGCTTCGACAGCCTGGAAAAGGCACAGGCAGGTTTGCATGTTAAGAGGTGCTAATTACAGGCAATAGAACCATAACTGTCACCTGAAAATATCATTCCACACTTCTGGCTTGTTTCATGTTGAAAATCAAGCCCGTGTATTCACTGTGGGGATAAGTGCTTGGCACTGGTACTAAGAATGAGGTAATCATTTTAGTACCGTGGATGCTATTTCCATGAGAAACTCTGCAAAACCTCATCCTGCTCAATGACATTAAACAGAAACAAGCTATTATAATCAGAAACCCTCTTTATTGGCTCCATTTTTCCTTTCTAACACTGGCTTATCCTGTTTGTATCGTAACTAAAAAGAAAAAGTTAAATTTTAAAAAGTTTCTGTAGGTATTAAGAGTGTTCTACTTTATTTCTATTTAAACTCCATTGCTAGTTTCACAGCAATACTGAGCTTTTTTCTTACTTTCAGGTTTATTCAAAAAGAGCAAACAATGTTAGGATGCATTAAACTAGTGACAGCAAGACTAATATTAAATGCAGATAAAGCAGAACATGAAGGTATGTGGAGTTTTTTTTAAAGTTTCTCTGTATCTTCAGCAACATGCTTTAGTACTTTTTTCACAGGCAATACATGAAAATATTATCTCATGCTTAGTGATTTCTAAAAAATTATTCTGAAATGTGTGAATTTATATCTCCTTCCTAGGCACATCCAACTAGTTTTCCATGTTGCCACCTCTTGGCCCACTGGCTTAAAGATAACATCAAGCAGCCAAAATTCAGTCTTAAATCATTCAGCTTAGTTTACATCTCTTTCATGGTGAGCTGAACTGAGTACCTTGCATTTGCTGTGGGGTAACAGACTGCACATGAGCTGACACTTCAGTTTCTCTGTTGCACAGAGCATTGAGCTCTACACTGCCAAAAGCATCCAGTGATGCTGAGTACTTAAGGTGAGGTTCTATTTTCAAAAGAAGTCTTGAAAAGTCAGGCCCTTCAAAAAAGTGCTTTAAATGGGATGCTTGAATGCTAAACCACAAAATCACTACCCACTTTTTAAGCTATATGAATACCACCATGTTTTCCTCTCAAATTCTTCATTTTCATGGTTTAACCTTCCTGCAGGCTTCTTACACTGCTATTTCCTGTTCTATTTTAGTCACTCGCTAGAATTTTGGAGACAATGGAATAATAACACTTATGCTGATCTTATTCTTACAAACAACTATTTTTAGATAATAATAAAGATCATTTTGAGGACACACAATGTTCTCCTGTAACAGAAATAACAAAGCTAAAAGCAGAATGCACCTGAGGCCTTAAAATAATCATCCTCTGATAGGAAACATGCCATCCCAAACACTTGACCTTAATATGTTTAGCAGGGCTTTTGAAACATTTGAACTCACCAGAGCAGGAGTTGAAATTACGCTATGAGCAGATTCTAATGCTGTTGCCCACTCTGGGAAGCAGCATAATCTTCAAAGAACTGATGAGGAAATAAGTTTATCAAAAAGCTGGCTGAAATCTGATATACACACACTGTGATTCAATGAGTACTTTTTGAGAAACAGCGATATCAGTTCATGAAATGGACTGGAGTACAGTAAGAACATACAAGTCTCCTTCCTGCTGATCAGACCTGATACATTAAAATTCAAATCTGGGGTTCTGTGACTCGAGATATCATGGGAATCACAAAGGCTTTGAGGTCTCTTAAGACATGAGGCATTAACAAAACAACAGAACACTGGCCAGCAGCTCTACCCCCTCCATAAAAAGCTGTTAGTTTCAAAACATCCAGATTTTAGAAGGACTTGCCTACATTTACTTGCAGATTAGGTGGCATATTTTCACTAGCAAATTCTGCATTGCATTGAGGGTAGAACCAGAAGAACATGGGAGGAGCAGAAGGCAGACTGTCCTGGAAGTCAGTTATTCTATGCTTGTTAAAATATTTACTGCAAATCTACAACCCAGAGGATCTACTATTTATTTTCTATTAAATATATATCTAATAAGTTATTAAAAATGAATAAAATATTCTTGAAGCACAACTCCCATGCATTTCTTTTAGAGCCAAAAATGAAGTGAGGAAATAATAAGCTTCAGATTTGTTACCTTCCTTGTAGATTGACCTATGATCAATACAGAAACTTTCATTCCCAAATGCCCATGTTCAGCATTTAAAGGGAATCAAAATTTTTTCTTAATCATGAAATCTATATGTCTTTTAATTCCCAATGCTACTGCTTGGAACTATACACACTTACACAGTGCCAGTACTAAGGGAAAATGAAACACAGGGTATCACATATTGATGCAGAGTATTTCGAATACTTCCAATACATTCACCATAAGAAGTGTCCAAACCCATGTAGAATGAAAAATCAGACATTATAATTGCTTTAATCAATGAAAGATCAACAGTCAGAATGCTATTTTGGACAGTCCAAATCTCAGAGGAACTCACTACCTTCCAGCAATATAAAAACTGGAAGAGACATGGTCCTGATTCCACTCTTTACTCACATACACAAGGCTCATCATAATCACACTCCTAGACCACATAACAGCAGCACGAGAGCAGCTATTTGTCTCCCACCCACACTCCATGCAGAAGAGAATTTCTCTGGGATATTACAAACAAGTGTAAATTATTCTACTCAACCCACCAGTCGATAGTCACTGCCTGTTTTCACACAAGTGTTCTGTCAGACCTGGTGAAACTTCTGGTCAATGGGACAATGGTTTTGCCAAAAACCTGTCCCAGAGGATCACAAATTCTCTGTTTTCAGTCTGAACAGACAGTTTCTACATCCCTGTTCATGATCCAGCTTGAGTCTGTTACTTACAGATCCAGCACAAACAAGTCTCTTTAGGTTCCATCTGGTCCTTCCAAAAAATACAAGAGCCTACACTTCCAGGGCTGCAGTAGCTCCCTGACACTAACTTTCCCTTTTAGCCAACAGAACTGAGGAAAATCCACATTCAGATCATGCTATACCACAGGAAACAAGGTTTCATAAAACACAAAAACTGCACATAGAGTATAAAAGCACAGAGATACTGATATCTGTATGTCATCTTTACCAGTGTCTTCAGAGAGCCAAAAGAAATTTGAAAAGCTGTTGACTAAAGGCAACACCACTTGGAGAAATATGTCTAGACATAGTGGCTAGACTTCAGAAAAAAAAAATCTTCTGCATTCCTTCTAATTACCAAGAAAAAAAATGTAAAGGTTCCTTTATTTAACTTCTATACTTTGTAATAATGACCAAGAGAGTGTACTAGCACACCCAAATGACTCCCTGCTTTTCCCAGACTGTATTCAAAGTCAACCCAGATGTCAACTCCAGGTTCTGATGTCTCAGTCAGAAGGAGCACATACAGAAAGATGACCTCCCTCTGTCAGCAGAGGTGTGATAGTGGAGCAAGAATCAATCCCCATTCTCTCAATTTACATAACAATAGAAAGAGCCACCACATGTCACTCGGACTTTTGTTCAACCTGTCAAAGAAAGTCAGGTAGGGGCAGGGAATCTTTTCCTCAGAGATATAATTAATATCTCCTTTGAATAAAACAAGCAACCACTTACCTGAGAATATACAGTAAAATGACCATCAGTCAACAAGTCATCCACTTGCTCTCTAATGCATTTTATAGCCCAGCTTCTGAGTTTTCTTGAAAAAAAGTATTTACCATTATTACTGAGACACAGACAGCTGCTTCCAGCAGCAGAGGAAGGGCATGTGTTCTCACACTGCTGAATCCCCCTGGAGCATACAACCATCTAGATGACTGTAGGTAGAAATATTTGGGAAGCTTGCACAGCTAGTTTCACATCTATTAAAGGCACTACTTAACTGGAAAGAAATAACTTTTGTTTGAAAGATCTCTTTAGCCCCACAAACTCTTATTGCTGAAAGTGTGCTGCACACCACAAAGTAAAAGCTAGTGTCAGTCAACATTTTGTTTCACTGCTTCTCAAATATCTCAGTAAAACTGCCTTCTTCCTGTTAATACTCTACAAAAACAAAACTCTGGTAAGGCCAGAATTGTTCCAGATGCTACAACAAGAAGTAATAAAATGAAACAAGATAAGCAACTCTTTACAATAATGCACACAGTATGCATCTCAAATCACATACTTATATAACGTGGTATTTGAAATGTTAATTAATTTAGAAGCATGAAGGCCATAAGCAGATTTCCCAAGTTAACATTCATCTGATCACCACAATAACCTGTTCCTCAAAAAAGTCTCCTAGAGCATCTCTTTTCTTGGGGGGTGGGAAGGGAAGAAGGGGAATAGGGAAATAAATTAGAAAATGAAGTAAAAAAACTTGAAAACTTGGCTTAGCTATAATGTAGCTTCTGGCCACTGTTTAGTCCAGATATTTTCAGTCTCTGAACTCACCCTCTAATCTAACTGTGAAGAAAGTTAATTCAACAGTATGCAGTGCCCACCAAATACAGCTGTAAATTTTTTGGGAAGGAGGGTGATGGGGAGGTTGAACATATGGATGCAGTTAAGGTAAAAACAGATGTTTGTTACTTTTCTTTGCAGCAACACTCAGAAACTAAGTCAAAATTGCTTTTTTTTCATGTTTATGTCTGAAAGAACTATAAAATTAAATATGAGGGAGGGCGGGTGGAGGGGGAACTGCAGTGAGTGTCACACAGAAAGAATGAAACAGTCTCCAGTTTTGAACTCAAATCCTGAAATGAAGGCCCATAATAGTTAAAAGGCAAGACATACACCATTTAACTCCAGATTTAAAGACCTTTAAAGGGACTAGCTCTGAGTTGCTTTCATCATGCCTCCTCAGACACAAAACACCAAACTGTCTGAAGGACACAGCACACCCATGTTAAAACGCAGGCCAAGGGCACGACAAGCTCCAACCTTACCATTTGCTACAGAGGCTACTTCCAGTGCCCTTACAGATCTGCACCAAAGTATTCCCAGTTACTTCTCAAATCTCTAAGATTTAATTGCCAAACATTTGAAAAACCAGGTGAAATAACATCATGCATTGTAATACATATTATTTCAGCATACGTGTCATGGACAGAAAACGTTCTGGGTTCATCCTCCATCTTTCTACCCAGTATTTATGTCCAGAAAATAACAGCCCTTGCAAAAATAATTACTTTGGCTCTCTGCCGCTCCTACCTCACTTTTCAATATTCAAAAAGGTTTACATACATGTTCCTTAGTGATTTCTATTGGCTTGAGCGGTATGCAATTATGATTACTTGCTTTCCCTTTCCTTCCACCCAGATGCTGCTTTATAGCATCAGAGAACAAGGGCTGTTTGACAGGTTTCCCCTCAGACAGTGAGGCTCAATGGCTTAGCAGCCCGACCGATGAGCTCCTTTCCCCACGGGACGGTGATTAAAATCAAGCTCTGGTAACAAGTGATGAGCAAACCTCCTCTGACCAGAGAGCCACTCCTCCTACGGGGAGATTCTCAGTTAAATTCCTCAAGGACTACGGAAACACGGCTAACACTAAGCAGGGAATAAGCACGATTCACAACAATTAGATAAAATTGCTGAAAAGACGCAAAAGAGTCTAAAGAGAAGCTCTTTGTAGTACCATCTCCCTTGTTTCCTAACAATCCCCATTAGATCAAGATTGTGAAAAATGGGCAAAATGCTTTTCTGACACAGGCAATGTATATGCTGGCTGACTGTACACCTGCCCTGGGGACATTGCACTGCACTTGACCCAAGGAAAAAATACAGCGCTCAAATGTTCGTATCATAAATTCACACACTCCCATTCGCTGTTTTAAAAATAAAATGAGCAGTCAACTTTCTTCATGTCAAACCAGAAAATTATTTCTCTTGTTTTGACTTCACAAATCAAACCTTTTAAATTGCAGCACTTCAAATTTTTGTTTTATCATTGCACTATTCACTTCACATACTGATTTAAGAAAATTGTCTATACTAGCTTTGCAGCCTAACAAATGGCAGAGGAGGGAATGGAGTAAGGACAGAAGAAAGGCTAAAGAAAAGATACCACAAGATCAAGAGTTACACACTGCTCTCTGGGCATCATTAAATCTGACTGTGAAATGTTTGTGATACACCCTCTGTTAACCAAGCAGGGTGTGGAAGGTGCCTGTTGCTGCCCACCAATGCAGGTACTACTTCAACTCAAGCACCACAGGTTTATGGCTCCAGAGCCAAAGCATGGGCAGAAATACTGTCAACAGCCCACAGAGGGGGCATTGCTGGAGCACACGGGAGAGTCGGTATGAAGCAAAAAGGGCAGCACCTTTGCCTGCTGTGGTGCACAAGGGATGTATGTAACAAAACTGAGTGTGCCTCATTGCACAAGAAAACAACAGACACACACAGACATTAAAGGCATCAAATATAAATTAAGCACAGAGGTATTTCTTCCTTCTTTTTAGCTTCCTTGCAAGAAGCACATCCACTGGATAGTACTTTTCTTTTCTTCTTCCCACCCCCCAATTTCACTTCCGTCTGTCTGCTCAAAATACCAGTTGTCTAGAGAGTGGTTATTAAGTCTAACCAGTTGTTATTTATAAAATCTAAACTATCCAGGATACCTGGAGGGGGAGGGGTTACCCTATGCAGGATTACATTTTTTTCTCAAAGCTATCTGAGATTCAATATATGAATAATGCATTACTCACATCAGAAGTGTAGAAAGGAGCACAGCACAGGATGCCTTCCACCACATCTTTAAAAACAAAACCCCTAACCCAGCTCTTAAACTACATTGAGAAATTTTCTGTGAGAATAAAGAAAAATGAAGCCTTTTTGCCCAGACAAATCAGTGTGACAATTACATGGCAATCAAAGTAAAACAGGAAGTAATCACAGTTTGTGAGAATACAAATAGAACCCCCTCAGGGCCACGCAAGTTGTTCCAATCTGAGTATATACATTCCAGGCATATTAAACAGAGGCACAGCACGGCCTGGCTGCAATCTCCAGCTCACGCAGCTGTCCGTCTACTGCGGCGTAATCCCAGCTGCCAATCTGAAAGAAACCAGTTAGTCAGAGCAGACACAACCAACAGAAACAAATGTCACTCAATAATGTTCAGAGGCACTGGGTTCATGGATAATTTCAAACAGTATCTCTGTCTGGAGCACTGATGTGCTCATTCAAAACACCTAAATCTTTGGCTACTGGAAAGAAGCAGATAAAAAACGCTAAAATTACAAAAACAGGTCTGGTAGTACTTCAAAGAGACTGACAAAATAAGAAGGGAAAAGAGCCTAAAAAGAGAGTTAAGATGAATTTGAAGACCTGCAACTAAAACTGGGTTCAGTACAAGCAAAATCCTAGGCAGCTCTGGGAGTAGCTTTTTAAAATTTAAGTTCCTGTTTCAGTGGAGCACCACAAACAAAATCGCTTCATATCTGTCTGCTGTGGCAGCTGAAGATTTCAAGAAAGCAACTCACTGCTTTCATTTAAAATCAGTAATTATCACAAAGTGGCATTGCCATGTGCAATGCCCTCAAACTTCACCAACTCTGGCATTATTCATTTCCTCTTCTAAATAGCTAAACATCATCTTTAAAACCGCTACCTTCACACACTCTACTTGTTATTTAGCTGACTCCAAATATTCTGATACAAAACTTCTTCCTCTGGAAAAAAGCAATCCAATCCAATCTGTTAGCATTCCACAGAATTTGTTAAACTTTGATGTCATCTCTATTTATTGAAAAGCTTCATTAAAATAAAACATTTCAGTCTGAAGGAGGTTAATACACTGATGTAAAAAGCCAAAATGTAATGGGCTTTAAACTGTCTTATGTGATCATCTTTCAGAATCTGTAACAATTTTGAAAAAGAAACAAATAATTCATTTTGCTAAGCTATGAAATATATTTATTAAACTCTCATAACCACACCCTGCAAGACCAAACTTGCTGTTTCAAAACTATGTGTACAGCACTATCTCAGAGTCTTCTGCTGCAATGAGTTAACTTTTTGTTATTATTTAATAGTACGTAACACTTAGCTGAGACTTGATTTTTAGACACTGCTTGAGGAAAAGCACCTTTGTCATGACCACAAAGCTTTCTCACTCAAGCAGCAGCTACTGATGAAACATAACTAATAATTAAAATAATAAAGTTTGGTAAGTAAATACCACACACACCTACAGACACGGTGGGAACACCAATGAGCTAGACACTCCAGGCTGCAATAAGCAAAGAGAATGAAAACACTGGAAACAAAATATTTTAGTTTCCCCATAACTGTGAAACTCAATACAGATATTGTTAGGTCAGCATAATGAGCCTGCAAATAAGCAAAGCCTGCTGATGACACACCAAAAAAAAATTTGTAGCCTATTCAATTCTATGTTTCATTCAAGGCTAAATGACTTACTGTTTGAAAACTGCAGCTATTAAACAGACGTATATTGCATTCTTTCCACATATGGAAGAGAAAAATGTTTAAAAATAGAAATAATTGCTATTTTAAAAAGTTATTTTTGAAGGATTATGAACACGGATTTTATCCATACCTTGTTTACCTTTTGATTCGCCTTTCTTATTTAAGTCTGACTAACAAATATGTCAGCTATCTGAGACTGACCAGTCAGGCACAAATGAAAATGTAACGAGCCCAGAGGGTCTCAAGACCTCTCTGGCTCTGATAGATCCACAAGACAGGTCAAGCAAGAAGAGGTGAGAGAACTGGTTGCCCTGAAAATTTCTATCTTTTGAATTTCAATCAGAGGCTGAGGAAAAAAAGCACTCGAAGCTGAAGAACTAATTCACATTAGTTACGTCCTTCCAGAAAGCTTTACTACTTCCCACCAAAGCAGTTGTTTTTTAAATCCTTCTACATCAGGCATCTCAGTCCTACTTTAATTAACTCTAAAATATCCTTTTCCTGCTGGACAGAGAAGCAGAAGCAGCAGGTAAAATCAGAATATATTCTGTCATGAAAGATAAAAGAGAACAATCAGATCACATACTTTTCTGGATCAGAACCTCGCTGAATACTTTTCATGTCTGTTTCTAAGCACTGTAGTAAATATTTAAGACAAAGGGTAATAAATCCCCATTCATCATGTCAAAGTCTGGGATGAATGGAATCAAAGAAGTGCCCCACCTCCCAGATACCACAGTCAACACTTGCTTATGCCCATTCTGCCTGTTTACTCCAACACCACAAGCAGGTCACAGCGTGAGCTGAGGTGTGAGAACTAAGAGGTAAATGATACAAACTGGTGGCAGGAATGGTGCTCCTGTTGTTTTAATGCTCCTTTCACTAGAAGAAAGCCGATCTCACTGAGCAGAGGTACCTGCCCCCATGGGAGGTCCTGCCTGTGTTACACACTCCTGCTCTGGGTACCTTCCTGGGATGGGTTTGGTTGCATTGCCACGTCCACCTCTCCTTAACCATGAAATCAGGATGCTTACTTTAAATACAGCCTTCTCAATTCTGGTTCCACACAGTGGTATTTTAATATAGATTTGCAATTAAAATGAGACCAATGTTTAACATGTATTTGCTTTCTTCACACTGTTCCTGTGCTGTACAACATCAAGCCACTTCTGGGCCAGACACGATTCAAAGGTTGTTTCCACAATACTTTGACTTTTGCCTGCGTGAATGTGTTGCTGAATTCTGTACATCTAAATTTACTGCTCTACAACAGTATTTTACAACCACTTGATTCTACATTTTAAAACACATCACAGCCACAACAAAGACTGTTGTCCAACCTGCTAAAACCAGACCATTCATTTTCCCAAGTATTCAGTAAACGTTAACTATCTGTAAATACAAATTGTGTTTATATATTGTGAAAGATTCACTGTTGTCAGGGTTTTCCAGCTGAGTTACAGCTGAAATATGCTATTAACTCCCACCATGAACATTGCTAAAAGAGAGGCCAAAAATGCTTTCTCTGGGATAAGATATCAGATCTGCTACTGCTGTCATGAAACTGGGGTCATGTAAACTAAACATCCTTGTAACTTCTTTTGGAAAGCACAGAAGTCTCTCAAACTGTAAATATTTAAAAATAAAATAAGGCTAATAAGAGATAAGTCTAAGATGCATAAAACTTACCCAAAGATATTAATCTTGAGCAACATTTAATAAAAGCTATTATCCATAAAATAATTTAACCCATATGCCTTAAAACCAAAAATAAAAGAATTATTTTCTCTCTCTACATAATCAGAAGTGGTACATTCAAATAACATACCAAATGCTATGTCCAAGCTGATTCCTCACAATTCTTTAAACTCCTCAGTTCATATGGAAATAAAATATCATCAATAGAAAGAAAGGTGCCTAAGGAATGGAGAAAGTTCTGCTTCCTAATATTAAACAGACTACCTTCATGTAACAAAAAGGCACCTTCTCTTCAAAGGAAGAAGTATAAAACAACAGAACCATCTAAGGCTAAAAGCAAATCACTTGATGGGGGTTGTTAATTGGATGGGACTTACTTATTCTTGTGTTTTTTGAGCTATTATTGCTAATTTAAAAATTATTACTATTCTGTAATTGCCGACTTCAAAGATCATACCAGATGCTATTTTGATTTTTTTTTTTTGTAAGCATGGTACAAAATTCAAGATGCTTCCTGGGGTACAGGGGTTCTTGTATAAACCAATGATGCATTCTCCAGGTAATATTCTGTCTCTCTGCTATTTTCATCTCTTTCCTTTGCTCTTATCCAGTGTTTACACAAATTACATATGAGTATCAGCAGAGAAATGGACTTCAAATTAGTAACTCTGAGTGCAGCCCAGCTTCACAATCATCCTTTGTTACTCTAATCCAGAGACAAGAGAAATTTCTGTTCTTCTGACCAAGACACTGATGAAATACCCACAAACCAGTCCAAGATGCAAATTATTTTCTACAGGTTGTGCTTCAGCTCTTAATCAGTTGTTTGTCCGAATGACTTAGATCTAATTCTACTTTTTTTTTCCTCCATTCTCAGACAACTATGGCAAAAAGAGAGCAGAATTTGTGATAAGAAGGTGCTGTGAACTCTGTCCAGAACAGCAGGATGACGTTTATCTGTGCTACATGACTCCTTGCCTCTTCTACAGGCAACAAAAAGAGCCCTTCCCTGGCAGATCTTGAATTTGGGAGTTCCACAGATCAAAATATGGTGCTCAAGAACCAGTCAACAGAAGGTAGAGAGATCCACCACACCTCTGCTGGGAAATACAGTATTTTCCACCAGAAAGGAAGTTGCTGCTTGTCAGCTGAACACAAACTTCCCGCTGCAGCTGAAACCTCCTTCAGTGAGACACTCAAGCACAAGGATCAGAGTCAATGACAGTTGTACTAAAATGGTTCGAGGGAAAACGGAGGATGAAGGAATGGTCCCTGCAAGGATGAGCAATGCCAGCAGAGATACTGGATCTCTTGCCTTGCTTCTGCTGGCTGCAGTTCCCTTCCCCCACTGGCTGCGACTCAAACCCTTCTCTCTTGATCTACTCCCCTCCCCCTGAGATTTGCCTTTGAATTATGCAAGCCTTGCACTCCCCAGGGTTTATCTGCCAAAAGGTAGCATGTGGCCCATGGTTTGCATTTGAGTTTAAAATTTTCTATTATGGCAGTCAGATCCTTTCAAAATACTTTACTTCCTTTATTCCCATAGGCAGAAAGAATGGCAGGGAAAAATTGTTCACAGCAGTATAAGAGGACATAGAAGTTCTACATTTTCAGTTTAAAAAAAAAAAAAAGAAAGGTGGAATATGGTTTTAATCAAGGAGTTTTTCCTTCCTAGACGAGTACTTCCTTCTTGTAATATATATAACCTGACTGCCTATAAAAATAAAGGTGCCAGTTGGAGCCATTTAGGAGACCTAAGGAAATTCTGCATTAACCTACACCCCTCCACTCCTCAGTTCCTTCCACTATTGTTCGGTGTGTGGCCTCTTTGATGAGCTGGGTCACCAATACCCATACAAATATCTGTGAAGATACTTCAGAAACACAAGCATCACAGGCTGACGTGGCCCAGGCTTAGCATTGACTATCTGTGTGGGGCAACAGCCATGGTTTAAGCACATGCTATTATTTCCACATGATACCTAAAAGCCTCAAGAACGTGCAGTTCTCAGAGCATACAGAAGCTTCTCTTTGGCTTAGGTTTGCAAACAAAAATACATTTTCTGCTACAACTGTCGAGATTTAAAGACCCAAGTGCTAAACCTTACCGAGAGGAAAAAGCCAAAAAAATGCTTTTTGAAACCAAGGAACCCAGAGTAAAATTTCCGGTTTAATACTTGCCTAATAAACAGATACTAAATCTGAGGTGTCATGCCTGCCTAAAAATACTGTTAATTTCCCAGATCAGAAACTCATTTGGCCTCTAACCAGGAATTTGGTGGAGAAAAGAAGAAATATTTTCTGGTAAGCTGACCGAAGGAGAAAAATAAATGCTGATTGAAGCTGCTTGGCAGTACAGAACGTTAGCACAGGTCCTCAGGGAGATGGATTAGCAAGCAGGAAGAAGGTGATGCTGTCAAAGGTGCATGATAAATTCATTTAGCACATAGATATAGGATGATTATGTACACAGATATACACACAAACAGATTTTTCATTACTTTCACCTCTACCCATAAGTAAAATTAGAATAAGTCACCATTGGTGATGATAGTCATTAAATCTCTGCACTGTCAGTACTGCACCAGAGCTGATCATATGTGCTATTTCAAAGTGCATATACACACTTATATAATAAAAACCATGCTTTACAAAATAATGCAAATAGCAAGGGATACCAACTAAACAGAAATCCTTTTATTGTTTTAGTGACCTGCTTAAAAATGCCAAACAAAATATTCCATTGGACCAACCTTCAAGCAACTCAGAACAAAAGTGCTCCAAGACACCATTTATTCTGCTGCCTGCATTTATCACTATGTATTTTTGACACCACCAGTAGTGTTCCAAAATTCTGTTGCTGCTGCTGCTAAGCTGCTCCATTATTCTGAACTCAATGACACTGCAATTCTCCCTCTCCTGTTTTCATTTTTATATGCGTCTCAGTTCAGGCAGCACCGGACAACTCAAAAGAAAGAAACATTATAGTAAAGTACTATAAAAACATGACAAATCTGAATTATCTGGTAACAAGGGGAATGCCTCTCTGAGGTGATCCATGCATCCTAGTCAGATTTGTAACTTCCCAGGTCTTAAGTTACTTTTTTTCAGGCTACAGCACAAGTAGAACAGATCCCAGTCAATCTGATAACAGAACCATCATAGAAAAATTAAAACTACATAAAAACTGTGTGTGGAGACTGTTACTCTGATTAGTGTTACTTCAATTATTAGTTTCATAAGCAATGGTTCAATGATGGTTCATATAATAACAAAATTAAGAATAAACTACACATAATACCCATAAGCTCACACTTACATCAAGTACTTCAAGTCTAATAAATACTCCTACAAGGTAAGAATAATTCCTTGTCAGTGCAAAGTGGACAAATATTATCAGTGGAATGAAAATGTGACAGGGTGAACGCCTAGTACTCTTGGGTCAAGAACTTTTTCAAACCCAGATGATGACATTTTTTCTTACAAGCCAAGTGTCCCAGTATGCCTTTTCTTAGCTCAATTAAATATAGTTATGTGCAATGTAGGTATTTTAGCTTTATGCAGACCAAAATGCAGTCTGCAGACTGATGGCAATGCCATGAAAAGCCCCCAGACCGCTCCAGTGCATACACGAAACAGCTACAGCAAAGTGTTGCTCTGAGGTGACTTTCTCTAAGAGGCTGGAAAGGTGCCCCATGCAGATGGCCAATATGTACAGAGAAAATAGTATTATTTAAAACATTAATTGCTTATTCTCAGACTTCCTTTAAATAAACAGTAGATAGCAAGATTTTCAGTTGGGATTAACCTAGAATTCTTCTATGAACTTCAACCCTACTATTTGTAAGCAGAAATTTCCTCATTCTTGTTTTCATTCATTTCAGGT
Organism: Acropternis orthonyx; assembly: GCA_035583155.1. NCBI lineage: Eukaryota > Metazoa > Chordata > Aves > Passeriformes > Rhinocryptidae > Acropternis > Acropternis orthonyx. The sequence continues at coordinate 13,431,439 of JAWWEU010000125.1, read as the reverse complement.
ATATATTCCCTGTTAGTGTACATCTAATCACCCATTTCAATAAATTAGTTGATATCATTCATATTATGTAATTCTCAGGGACTGAGAATACTTTATAACAAAGTACCACTTAAATTTATTCTATAATTAATATACTTGCAGCTATACTTGATACCAATGTAGTGTCTGAACAGAGGACATAAAAACTATAAAAATCTCTTTTAATCACCCACTCCACACTCTTCTGTTTTTAACAGCTGTTTAGTTGGAGGAGAGAGGAAGCTTTAAGCCAAAAATATCCTATGAGATACTTCAGCAAACAGATTTTCTGAGTGATGCTGAGTCTGAGTAAAACTACTGATCTTTCCAATGTTTAAGTACATGAAAAACACAGAACAAAATATTTTAGCTTGATAGTAGACCAAATTAAATTATTGGAAGCTACAAAACTATGGTGTTTGATGTATACTACATATATAAGACTGCACTCAAAGAGAATTGTTAGGAGTGCAGAAGTAAATTCAGAAGTGCAAGTCAAATTGACGTTGCTCATCGTCTTTTGCCACTAAGGTTCAGTATTGGGGATCAAAATGACTGATCTCAACAACTGAAGCAATCCTTGACCATTCATTTTTATATTGGCATCCAGTCTGGGCCAAATCCAGGTGCACAAAGTTTAAGAACAACTTGCATGCTTGTTCTGTTAATTGTGCACACTGTGACAACTGGTTCAGGCACCTTGCATTCGACTGACCTGCAGCCAAACCACAAGAAAGTGCAAAGGAATTGAACATTTCCCAGAAGGCTGGAACAATGTGGGGTCTTTGCAGTTTCAACACTGCAATGGCTAATGAAGATTTTTCTTTTCTGTATTTAAAGTACAAACTTACCTCTCTCAGTACGGAATCCGTTATTGAGCTTAAATTAACAGCTCCTTCATAAGTCAGATAGTAGAATACATTCAGGGACCTAACAGCCTCTGGCCCTTGCTGCTTGTAGCCAAAAATCAGATCAATCCACTGGTGAAGCTGGCAGGAAACAAACTCACTTTCTAATGCCTGCGACAAAAACACAGAACAAAACACATAAACTTGAGTTTGCTGAGAGTCATCATTTGGTAGTCATAGAAGCATATTTTTAAATAGCATATAAATTATCTTAAGTCTAAATACAGAATTGCTAAGAACATTTTAGACATTCTACCCAAAAAAGAGGTGGGCCCTGTGATAGATGCCAGGGTCTCATGCTCTACTTCCCACTGACCAGGAGACCTTGCTTTTTAAACTATAATAGTGGGAACAGGAGAAAAAAGCAGTAAATGGAAAGCATTTGTGCCTTTACAGACAGCCAGGTTATGTTTTTATGAACTCTCAAGATGAAATTGTGCTTTTCTGTGTGATTTGCATGGGGAATAATAACAGCACAATTATCTGATTCTGACAGCCAGACAGAAGATTGATAGATCTGGGGAAATGGAACCAACTAAGGATGTTAGGGTACAAATTATTTAACATGCTGGAATACCAAACTGCTATCACTTTAATGCATTTCTTGTATACATCTCTTATATAAACCTATACAGAAGCACTATACTGAACCATGAGGCCACTTTCCTGAAGATGTTATCCACTTACAACCCAATCCCCAAGACAAAAGCATCCAAAAATACAGAATCTCTCCATATTGGTATTAGATACAGCACAGCTATAATAAAAGGCAACCTAAAAGTCATTGTCACCTAAATAGTTAATTCATCTAGATTAAATCACTAGCAGCACTTGCTTTTTATTTTATACAGAGGGTTCAATGTACTTCCTATTTGAATTAGCAAATGAAACAATTCTCTTCATCTAACAAAATGAATGGTATTTCCCTTGCAAAGGAAATTCCTAATTCTGAGCAGCGGAAGTTGAAATTAATCTGAAAACCAGGCAAATCACTCTGCAATTTGCACACAGAAATGATGGGTTTGTTTCATTAACCGATGCCTGAAAACAACATTTAAATTGACACATAAAACCAGCAATTGTCTTAATTTGTGTGGTGCACTCCACACAAAAGCTCTAAATATGTTCAAATTAGAGCAAGCTGCTTGATTGTCACTGCAGTCTCATGTCATATTAATGCATGACAAACATTAAACCATACACTTAAATGGCAATTTATATCATTTAAATGTTTACTGCCACACCAGATCATCACTCATTTAAATGTGACTTTCTGACAGCTAATTTCAGTTAATTTTCCTCGATTCACTTAATTAGAACTTTCAATCAAGGAAAGACCTGTACATATCTTAGACATCATATCATTCTTTTTTTATTATTACTTTTATTAGGATACTGAATTGCTGAAAGCATTCTTTAAATGAATTACCACACAGTATTGTATCTCTTTGGATGTTCAGATAGCAACACCTTACAACATACATGCTTAGGCACGACTTTTTTTCTTTTTTCTTTTTAATTTAAAAAAAGCCCCACTCAATATTTAGACACAGACACACAATTAAAACTATAAAAAACCACAAGCAGGGCAATTAAAAATTAATGATTTCAAAATTGTTTAATAAGATAAAACTGGTCAGGAGTCTCATGAGTGTCCATAATACTACAACGTGCAGCCATAAAATTCTACAGGGCTCAGCAAATGACAATGATAAGAATTAATTTTCATGCCATGCTGCTAAAAAAAATTAACCCTAGAACATACTTACTGTTATCATAACTATTTAATGCCATGAAAAATAGTGTTAATAGGTTGTTCATATTTTTCTTTTCTACAAAAGCTAGATTTTCAATGAGTCATCTTACCCTTACAAAGCATTTGGACATGACTAACTAAAGGAATATCACTGCAATCTCCGTAGATTAACATATGTATAAATGTGATTTTTTTTTTTTACCCCTTAAAAAACAAAACTAAAACACACTCTTTGGCTTCTCATGGAATGGTTGGGAGCTATCCTGAATTTACTTCTCTTTTTCAAGTTTGAAATATTTTTACACTTCTAAAGATTCAAAGTAGATAATTTTTTTTTCCTTATTAGGCCATTTAAAATCTTCTTTCTTAGTTGCCAAATCACAAATAAGAGGGCTAAATGAAAAATGGTTACAGTCAGCACCAGCACCCTGAAGGACAGACCAAATAAGCACACAAATTCAAAGGCTAAATAAGCTTGCCTGACATTTCAGTTCACAGTTAAACTCTTGGTCGGAGGGAAGTGCTTATGCTATGACACAATCAATGGAGGAATAATAATTAACAGACTGAATAATGATTAAAAACCACAACTTTCAAGGAAAACACCACAGTGTACCACACCAGTCCACATGATGCAGTTTGTAGCCAGGCCGGTATATACTATTTAAGTATGGGTCCCCCTTAGGAAACAATCCGAGAAATGAAAAAGTTGCAATTTGCATAACTATTTGGTTATAAAAACGAGGGAGGTGGGTGCGGGGTTTTGTTTGCTTTTTAGACATTACTGTTAGCCTTTGCTTCTTGCAAAACTAAACCAAGGGTGTCCGTGGCTGAGCATTTCGGATTACCTCAGCATCCAGGACAGCCATTGCTCATTAAGGCTCAGGTTAAATAAGGGGATCCCAACATCCCTCCCATGCTGCTCTTTAAGCAAACCCATCAATTGTTAGCGCTCCCACGGCACACCAAGTACATCATTTACTGTGTGCTCTGAGGAAAATAAGAAAACCCTCGAAAATCTCCAGCATAGCACAGTAATAATGGTCAATCCTATTGAGTTATTGTAAAACAAATCAGTGACTAATGTCCAATTGTTAAAGGATCAAACAAGACCATGAAAAGACTGTCACGTGAAGCCACACACAAATTGTCAATTCTGTCCGCAGGGACTCATATTAACTTTGACAAACTGTCTTGGGGCTGATATCTGTTTTTTTAATGAGATCTATTAGGCAGAGACTAAAACACTTGAGATATGCTAAAAAGTACAGTATACAGATGTCAAACACAAACACCTATTAGTAACTTTCATTTCTCTATTCCCAAGGTAGAAACACTTCTGACACACCAACAAACAGAAGCTTTCATCTTACAAGGAAATTTTAGTTTATTCATAAATATTTTTCAAGTGCACAATATGATGTCATTAAATATGTGCAATCAAAACTACTTCTTCGTGAACAACTCTGAAATTCACTATTTAATGTGCACCTTTTTCTGTCTTGTGAATGTAGAATAATTTACTGCTGGCAACCAAAGACTAACATCAGTCTAATGCAGATACAAATGATTTGGTAGAACATGGTTGGAATGACAAAACATAACACTAGCAGGTTAGGAAAGATTTTGCCCTTCCCCAGTATAAATTCTCTAAACATTTATTATGATATATTTTCCCAAACAATATTATCCCCCTGGAATCAAGATTTGTATCTTTATAGTGACTACTATTGGCTTTTGCCCTCTACTTTTATTTCTGCTTCAGATTTTATGCAATGACATATAGCATATGAAATTATGTCTGCTAAAAATGAATATATGCTGTTCTTGAGACTGCGATGTTCCAATGCTGAAATTAGACAAAAGGTTTAACTGCACTTTTTTTCCCTCGGCACAAATATATATTCATAATCAAGCTATTCATAAATAATCTACAGACTTGCTTGCCTTATTTCTATGCTGACTAAAGTGAAATAATTTTGAAGTTCTTACTTGAAAGACAGAAGAGAAATCCACCCTATACAACGTGTGGTTTACACAGCTAAAATGAAAGTAGAAACTGTGGTGAGAAACCAAAACTGCTCATACATGAATAATCTTTCCCATTCACTCAGCTGAAGAAGAAAAAACTATAAACAAGGAATATACTACATCAGCAAGAAAGAAATTGTATCTCTCAAGTACAAATAATTGCCTTTAATGGACTAAACATTTTAATTCCTCTCTGAAGTAAAGAATTTCCTATGAAACACCTAAAATAACGGAGTCTCTTTTACATTACACTTGAAAAAATATTTATGTATGAACAGAAAATAATGAATTAGGATTTCACATTAGGATTTTTAGAACAAACACGATTTCCAAGTGAAAAATACTCTTCTTGAGCACGACAAAGCACCCACATAACTGCAGTACCAGGTACCTACTTCAAGCTAACTACATGTTCTGGCTCGGAAGTATGTGTGTGCACATGCGTTCAAAACAATCCCCAAGCCCCAACCAAACCAAACAACCGCAATGATGTTTGCATGTGCAGACTTTCAGACACAAGTTGGGGTAATGCTGCCTTAACATTGATATATGACCTTGGTAAGTTACAATGAAGAAGGCTGGTTTTTTCAGCCTAATTAGAACTGTTTCAAATTTTCCTGCTAAATATATGATAGAAAGTCCTTTCAACTTTTCTTTTTTTTTTTTTTATTCTCGAGTTTCTTTCCATGTCAACCTTGTTCCAATCAAAATATGTTTTGAATTAAATTATTTTGATTCAATATGTGGATCGCATTTCACTTCTGAGATTTAAAGTCCGAAAAGGAAAAGTTTAGGCTGTTCAAACAAAGCAAATGCAGCCACTTTGCGGAAAGCTATTCACATTTACCAAGACTGACAAATTGTTTGTGCGCACCATTAGGTCTACTTTCTGCAATAGTTGCCAGATTTCCTGTCCTCCTAATAACATATTAACTCTTGAAGTGCTGGCTTTATCTTTGGAGGTTTCTCAGTGTTTCAAAGTAAATTACCAAACACACTTTTATCAGCAACACTGATCACACGGGTAGACATCTGAGAAAAAAGATGTATAAAAAGTTACTAGAAAGATACTGAACTCAAGGCTGCCTTGAAGATATCACAAGGAAGAGGACAGAAGACGTACTAAGGAGAAAACTCCTAGTTCTGAATAAGGTAATGCAAATTTCAAAAGGATGAAAGGGACATCAAAACCTTTTACCTGACTGGGGGTTTCTAACTTGCTAAGTAACTGTTCAGTGCAAAGGCATGTAGTTTTATTTACTGTATTTTGCAATTTGTTTTAAGCATGAAATACTTCAGAAACTGAGCAGTTACTATTCAGATAACGTTATAGGAACTATTTAACTTTTCCTCTCGCGTGTGTGTGTTGCAGAAAAGCACTGCCAATTCTTCATTACTGTTGTAACAAAAGTTAGCATTTTCCTCTATTTCTCTTGGTTACCGATACCAGGATAAAATAGAAAAAGAACTGAGGAAAATATAATCTCCATAAAAACACTTAAATCGGATGCTTTATTGAAGATGACTAATCTTACAGAACAAAGGATATCAACAACCTGAGAAGAAGCTCAGGCAATAAGAGAAGTCTGGAAGATAAACTTCCCTTCCTCTGTTCTTTTCCTCTGTATTTAAAAATAAGCTACTAAGTAATGACAAAATAAAAATCTGAGTAACAGTGTAACAATGAAATTTTGTGACAAGACACAGTCTGCATAAGCAGCATGTAAACGAAGAAAAGTATTTGGCAATTTAATGACTCTAACTCATATCTGAATTTACATACTGATTAATCAAATAAGAATCAATTAGTAGCATGTCTAGCTAAAAATCTTGAGCACTTTTATATCTTTTGGTGATTTGTATATTCAGGCTACTACAGTTATTTTGTAGTTTAAATGGAGAAGTCAGAGAGCTGCTGTGTATTTTATAAAAAGAAAACTTCATTTCCTTTAAAATTTGGCTTTATTCTCAGCTGAAATGTCTATCATTAGGTGCAAAGAACAAAAGATTTCAGTGAATATGAAAACTTGCATTGGAGCATTCATAGCTACTCTTTCCATAAAGGGCAGTGATCACCCTTAAAAAAATTTATTTCTTAGTACATCCTGGATAATCTGCAAATTTGAGAGAAATATTTTAAGGCAAAATTGCTACCATTTTCCATGAACAGTGTATAAACAGACCAAATGTTTCATTTTTATTCCTGAGTTTCAAAGTTTAGACATCTACCTTACGTGCCAAATGTGAAAACATTTACACAGAGGTTTATCTTCACTGTTGTGAGCAATTCCACAGCCTTCACACCAGAACAACTTAAAAGGTGAAGTAAAGCATCCTGGCTTCGGGATCTTCCAAGTTACCCGTGAGAAGAAGACACAAGCATAGGGCTGTTAGAACATTTGGAAAGCTAGAATTAACAACACACACTTCCAAAGACAACACTATAGTGCAGGGAAACTGAAAACTGGTTAAATAAAACCCAATAAGATCCCAGAGCAGTGCAGGTACAATGTCAGGGGCTGAATATGGGCTGATTTGCCCACAGGACATTTAATTGCTACAACCTTCTCCTTGAGCACGCACACTGGTACTCGGCAGCTAATACATTCCCATGTTGGCTTACTTCACTCCTGCACATGTTCCACCAACCATGGCTGTGACAATACTAACCTCCCTGTTTGGAAGAAGAGAGCGCAAACACTGTCTCAGCCAACTGGTTCCATCAACCAGAAGCTGTTTTCCAAAAGACATACCAAGAATGGCCCCTTCCCAATTGTTTGGTTTCATCAAGAGGTAGAGAAGATAGAGAAGAAGAATTATGGTAGAAACAAAAAAGGATCAGGACGTCTTTACTACATTCTCCTGCATGAAAAATAATATATAAAAGCCATATTTAATTACAACTGTGAAATCACACCAATGGCTATCATTTCTTCATAACTGTGATAGTACTGACATATCTGGCTTGTATTTGTCCTGCCCCAGAGACACACAGAAAATCTAACTATGGCTAAACCATAACCATTTATTACTACAAAGATGGCTAAAGGCAAGTATTTATAACATCAGGAGGTGTTGCAGAGTTATCCACCATTTCCACTTCCCCTGACCATGTGTCTGCATTTATTGTCCACGTTTAAAATTTCTGCTACGTTGATAAGAGGACTCTCTCCTGCAGAAAAGTCATCAATATCCCGAGGTCAAGACGGGGAACTAAAATTCTTTTTGAAAATCCTCACACACAGCACCAAAAGGAGGCAGGAAGTTCCCTCCTCCCTGAATTTCAGCAATTCCTCTCCCAGTTCCTTCAGCACTTGTTGGCATGAAGACTGACAGCCTGGATCTGGAACCTATTACCCATGGAAGTACAGGCTGTTAACCACACAGCTGACAGTTGGCTCAGTCAAATTAGTTTAAATGAAGTTTCGAGTTTAAAAAAAACCCCACCACCAAACACCAAAATTACACAAGATATGAGTGCATTTCACTGTGCAGTGCTGTGTCCTGATTGAGCGGACTGAGCTGGCAGCGGAGCTGTGCAATCATGTCAGCATCCCGTGCAGCCAAGCTGGTGATCTTTTCTCCCAGAATATTAATGCAGGTAAACTGCTTCTAACACTTCAGCTGACTTGCATACTTCTAGCCTGGCATCTCCTTGAGCCTTGCCAACATGATCACAGTTGCTCCAGAAAATCAAGTATCAGCCAAAGACAAACTGAAAGGTCCAAGAACTCCACACCTCCAAAAGGATGGCAAACATTGATTCACCTTTTTATGTTACAGATTATTTCCCATTAAGAGAGAGGTGCAAAACACACACTACAAAACTTTGAGCCATGTGACATTTGCCTTTGAGACTGTACAAGCTTTTTAAACACTGAAGCTCAAAACAGGCCAAATGCTGAAATTCAGGAAAGTACTAGAATGCACTTACCCAGTGGTGTCTTACACTTACTGACTACACAACTAGCATAATTCTAATGCAATATATGGTAAAACTTAAGTGACTGCAGGGAAGGGCATGAAGTTTTAGAAAACAGCAGAAACATGAACTGAACTTGAATCATTAAAACGCAAAAAATTGTTTATGTGAACACAGACAAAACTACACTTGAAAGAGCTTTCATGTGAAGTATTTAGGCTGGATACTGCCAGCCCATTTAATCCTGAAAGTTTAAGCCTAAACACACAGTTTGGTTAATGACAGCACAATACACTTCAATCTGTGGGAAACTAGTGATTTTTTAAGGTATTTTACATTTAAACTGCTTGCACTTTTCTTCCTTCTGTAAGATTCATGCTCTAAGCCCTGAAAGTTGATTGTTGCTTTATTTTTGCACTCTGTTTCAACAGCTTGCATCATTTATACTGTGCTTTGATGTGTCAGTTGTATATGCAATTCACAAGAACTGTGATGATCAACAAGTATTAGTATGCATGTAAGAGGAGACAGAAATGGTTGCAAACACATGGTCTTCAAATCATTGCAAACAGCACAAGCAAACATCCTAGAAGAGTTGTAAAGACTAATCTAATTTGTCTTTGAAGCCAGTTGTGTGGAAAAAAACGTTCTAGAAAAAATTGTTTAAGATTAGGAAATGGTATGACAAAAGGTCAAGGAATTTAAAATTTAAAACAGTTTAGACGCAAGTCAGGCAGACAAGTCATTTCAATCGTGACGTCTGACTTGTCTGCTAATTCACAGAATAGAACTATTCCAAAGCTTTTGGGGAACAGAGCACAAGATTTACAAAAGCAATTAGGGTACCACATCTGAATAAATCAAACAGCTACAAAAATAGGAAACTGCATTATACCATCAGGTGGGACCAATGTGTAACCCACTCTGGGGCCATCGTGCACAGATAAGTACAGGACTTGCTTCCCTGAGATGATTATCAACAGTGCAACCCTGAACTTTTATAAAAAGCCATTCTGAGCGCTTGCTTAGCAGGACAGTACAAGGTGTGTTTGGCAAGGTCATAAGACTTCTTAAAGTTGGCATTTAAGTGGAATGATAAAAGAGAGTAATAATTTGACTTTGAAGATTACAGAGAAAGGGAGAATTTTTGCACCAGGGTCATTCAGCATTGAAGAAAAAAAAAAAATCAGATTTGTGGAATATACTATTTGGAAAATTAAATGCTCTTTGCAAACTTGTTCAAACACAGGAGGTTCTCATTTAACATCTTGTTCTGGCACATTTGCTAAGCAAGCTATCAAGAAGTCTGGATCCAGACAAACTGGTGCTCAGACTGGCTCACCTTCTATGGAATACACCAGGATTAAGGAGGACACTGTTCCAGTCTGGACTGTTTGTCATGCCCTGTCCCAGTGGATCCACTGGGCTGTCTCATGCTCTCTGGGAGTAGGTTGGCTAGTGCTGGAATTCATAACGGAACAAAGAGTTCTCAGGACTCAGGTTCAATGCTTGAAAGAAATCTAACTGAAAATGGATTGTGTTTATAAACTACTTATTTAGATGTTCATTCTTAGAGAATGCGAAATCTCTAATTTTTATTCTAATTTCATCATGTATTGCATGTTGAATTTCAAATAGTTTGGTTCATAATGCTTTCTTGTAGACAGAGTAATTTCTTCTAGATATTATTCTCTCCTTTCACCTAAACAGCTTCAAATTTCCCCTGACAGCTGTACACAGAGAGACAAGTGATATATTGAGTATATTGAGCATGCTCAGGAAACCAAGGCATAAACACCTCCAAGTGCAACAGACATTCTGCAACCAGTTGAGAGCAAAAACTTTTCATAACCTTTATATTACTCTGCCATGAACCATGTTAGTGGGAAGGGCATAGGAGATGAATACTATGAACATTCAGAGGTTATATGATGAAAAGGATTATGGTCAGTTATTAACATTTTTATCAATTACATTTTCCCCAGCTAAACAAGATGCTAGAAAACCCTAGAATTTTCCCTTATATTAGCAAGATAATTTTTTTCTTCATAGATGTCCTAAAAACTCCCTAACATTTAGAAATAAAATAAAAATATTCTGTAATAAAATTATATTTAACTCCCATCTTCCAAATAAACATTTAATTTAGAAGCTGAACTCCCAGGAGCAGCTCTTGCTCTATAGAGGGAAAACAAGCAATTATCTATGACATTACTTGCCAGGATGGAAAAAGAACAAGCTTAAGAAGTATACAAAACCAAAAAAAAACCCAGTACAACATTATGCTAAGTTTTAAAGCAGCAACAACCAAATTCAAGGTTATAATCAAATAACATTCTAATAAAACTAGCTAGTCTGACTGAGGGTAAGGTTAAGAGATGAATTTTTTTAAAATAAAATACCATGCCTGTGGAGTGGCACACAGCTTCCTTACCCAGAGTATGCTAAGCTCCAGGAGACCACTTGTCTCAAAGTCTAAGTCCCATAAGGGACTGACTTTTACCCAGGAAAGCTGAAGGTTCGCACAGCTCTTCAGTACCATCACACCACAGGGCGCTTACAGCTCCAACTTGTACCACTTCAGGTTTGCAGATACCTCCTCCAACCTCTATCATCTCAGGGATGCAAGCACCTCCTTCAGCCTCCATCACCTCGGGTCTGCAGGTATCTACCTCCTCCAGACTCCATCGCCTCAGTGCCACAGGTATCTCCTCCGCCACCTCAGGGCTGTGGATATCCCCTTCAACCTCTATCACTTCAGGGATGCAGGTACCTCCTCCATCACCTCAGTGCCACAGGTATCTCCTCCAACCTCTGCCACCCCAGGTTTGCAGGTGCCTCCTCCAACCTCTATCACTCCAGGGATGCCGATACCTCCTCCAGCCTCCATCACCCACGGTTCAGGTGCACCACACACTGCAGAGCGCATGGGAAACCAGCTCTGTATTTTCAGTGCTACCCTTTATTTTAATTACTCCAGGTAAACGCCAGATAGCAGAGAAACCTCCTGGCAGAGCTTGGCAATAACATAACGCGGCGGGTGAGGCAGATGCGGGTGCCCTTTCCCCGCAGGACCAGCGCTCCTCGCTCCGGGAATGCGGCTGCTGGGCAGCGCTCCGGCGGCTCTGTCGGGACACGGATGGCGAGCCCCGCTCCCTGGCACAGTCCCAGTCCCGCTGATGAGCCGCTCCCGGGGAACCCGCGGCGGGTTCAAACCCGTCCATCCTGCTCCAAAGCGGGTGATTAGAATAAATGACCGGAGTAGTTAAGGCGGACTGGGAGCCACCTGAGTGGAAAGGCGGGCGAGCAGCCCGGCCGAAAAGGGAAGCTTTCCTTTCCTTCCCCCCGCGCCTGTGTGTGCTGAGGGGGCTCTGCCTTTCAAGTAGGTACGTGCGGGCACTAATGAAAAGCAGCTTTCGGCCTCCCCGTTCGCTCTGAAAAAGGGTCAGAGAAGAAAAGCTTCAAAGTACAACTAATTTACTTCATCCAAGCCCGCAGTTTGTACCGACACCGCGACAAAATATTGGTCAAAAATCAAGAAGAGGCTCGTCCCTTTCCAGAGGGAGGTTAAACATTTTTAAAACCCCTGCAAGTTGTTGGTTTAATTTTTTTTTTTCGTTATGTTTGTTTGCTCGTTTAATTTTATTTTGTTTAAATACAGCTATTAAGGCCCTCATCCGAAAATCCAGCCTTTCCATTTCCCATGCTGCCAAATTTTACAAAGCCCGAACGAGGTCCCTTCCCTCTAGTGGTGGGAACTTCATTTTTTATGCCACGGAAAACAGCAACAATTACACATACCTTTCTTTTTAAATAGGATTGGCAGCCTCCAGCAGCCCTTAGGCAGGAGACATATTCGCTGTGCCTTGGCTCTCTCCCTGCCACGCTGTCTTGCCACTTGATTTTACAAAGCAGAGTTAGGGAGGGCATTACTGCCTGCTGTTTTACAAGCAATCATCAATTCATTGTACCACTGTTGTCCTGTACCTGCTGGGTAAGTGCTTTCCAAAAGTTCCACTAACTGCCCGGTAAGAACTACAGTGTGGTAGCAAAAGCAATTCACCAAATGTTTATACTGAGCCTCTGATTTATTTGACAGCTTTACACCTTCAAGACATGATATAATTAAATGTTTTGACAATGAAACAAAAATTGTATAAATTAGAAAGTCGTTAAAGATGTACAGTACCTAAAATGAAAACATATCGCAGCTATAAAGTAGGATTTCTAAAATGCTTCTGTAAAATAGATAAAATGTATTTACCTTCTAAAGAGTGATTTTTTTTAATCCTTAGACTTTCCGCTACTGTATTAAACTATTATACATCTAAAAAATTCCTAATTTAATCACTCTGTGAATGCTGCTCAAGAAGATTAAAAATGTAATTCTGTGTTATTTTTAAAAGGCAAACAAACTACAGCTTGAGCAAAAATAGTGGACCCAAAATAGGAGGAGACTTCTTAAAAGTTAAAATACTAAGTATTAGCTTAATTTATTGTGTCAATTGTTGTTATTTTGCTTCTTTCAAAATATAAATCAAGACCTGCCACGATGTCTTAGGGGAAAACTAACACACTGTGATGTTAATCCTGCCCCCTCAAGGCAATCCAGTTCAAGCGTCAGACAACACTCTGTGCCTGCACAGACCAGCAACATGCAAGCTGGCATTTCTTACTGTAGAGAAGAGGGCACCCAACACACCAGGAATGCTGAAAAGGGAGTTCAGAAGGAGAAAAACTTGCTGCTGACCTTTTCTGTGTTCACAGGGTGTCCCAGGAGAGCAGCAGGAATCACTATTCATGTTGCAAATGAAAATGAGCACGCTAAAAATCGTATTTAAAATCAAAACGAATGTCCATAAATGATGGTTGCTCACTCTAAGGTCAGTTTGTGTCTTTAAAATGCATTTTCATTATCATTTTTTGGTAGTATGTGTATAAAATGTGAGCTTATTGCTAGACTTAAAAGCTAATTGTTTAAACAATGTATAATTATATAACCATTATTTAAACATTAAAGCCTTTAAGCAACTATGCAAAAACATTTAGAATCAACTTTGTAATGCAGCTGAAGAGCACTGTTGTTCTAAAGGAAACTGTAATCCAGCAAAAGGTAACAATGACCAGTTGTTTATAAAAACCACTGAAATGTTTGGGAACTAGCTCACATTCTCATGCTATGTTTATGTTTCCATTCATCATCCTTCTCCCTGAGAAGATAGCTCAAAAGGAAGAAAGACTAGAGAAGAAAATTTTGTTTAAATTACACATGCAGACGTCAGGTAATTTAACAAATCGAGACAAAAAAGGGATGCCTGTGTATAGCTAAAATCATTATTGCATTAAATCATTTTCTCCTCTCTCTCTGAGGGACCCATCCTTGCACTGTGGTTTATATTTATTTTGTATATTCAGCTTTGCCACGAACTTCTAACTCACAAGTCAAGAAAAAGAACCAGAAATACAATCAAAATGTAAGAGTATACTGTCTATAAATGTTACTGCAGTGTTGTCAATCAAAGAACAGACACGACCTTTGCTTAAAATGTGTATCTTAATGATTGACTCCCACTCTCTCCACACTTCCCTTCCATTGTATTGTAACAGAATACAACACAATGTATTATTATGCCCGTAGAAAATAATCTGGCAGGGATGGGGCATTTTCAGGACTGGCACAGTGGGTAGATGGAAAACAGTTATTCATCAGCCTGTTCATTAGGAGGAATATGGCTGTGGTGGGCTGTATTTCAAAATAGAAATATCTTTTTTTGTCCCACTCATAAATTACTGAAGCCACATATCACATTTGTGTGTGATATTATCACACACATTATGATGTGATAACTGAATGTGGGAAAATTGTTTTCATTTACTCCTTTGTGCAAAAAGATTCAGGAAGTTATCATTTTGTTTAATCAAATGTTTGGGTTTCAATTCCAGATTCAGTTCTCTGTCTGTCCAACATGGTGTCAAAAACAAATTATTAAGAAAACCATGAGAATCAAAGGAAAAATAGGTACTCCTGTGGAAAGAACTTCCTCTCTACTTTGTTATTGTTACAAGAAATACCTGGAATAATCATAAATAGCCACATTTGAAAAAGGTTTGTTCTGTGACAAGCTGACAAGACAATTCTTGCCATGCAAGGATTAGACAGTGTATGCTTGCTTACTACAGAACTATCCAAAGTAAAATGAACTTCTTTGACTGATTCTATTGAATTATTGCTGTATTTAATTTGGGGAGTGGCACAGAGGATGGCTGAGTGCTTTAGGTTGAGTACATCAACATGAATGCAGAATATTCCAAATGTTTATTAATGTAATGATAGAAATCATTTGTTAATCCCTCAGTTTACAATGCTCTCAATTCTCTAAATACCTTCCTCTTGCCAGCCTCCAGCATGTAAGTAAATTCAACTGGATATTTTATAATTAAACAAAACATCAAAGTAATGGACGTTTATGCAGCCACCCGATGCAGGTGGATTTTTTTTTAAATGAAATATAATAATAGAGTATGTTCTACTACTTCTCTTAGCATGCATGCACACATACTAAAACATGTTTGGAAACACTGTTCTATATAAATGTAAATCTTGCTATTGTTATTCCACCTACAAAATGTTGCAAATTACTTTATAAAACAATTACTTGTAAAGTTTTAGATATCGAAAGACTTTCCTTTCTCCCTCAGAACAAACTTCTATTATAGCAATACTCAGAGTCTACTCCAGGGATCAGGAGACATGGAAATACACACGCAGAAAAATTCCCCCTTACTCAGAAATCTTTTACAGTTAGTATTTGCCACTTGTCCTAATGCATGTAATTACCTAGACAGCAGTGTGTACTATCCACAGCCCTTTTGAGGTTACAGATGAAAGCATTCAGCATACTGCACTGCAATTACCATAAGTTATATTCAGTATTCCCCTTCTCACAAGATCCAGTTAAATTTGGTTTGCATACATGTACATAATGGAGGATTCTTGAAATTCTGATTAACTGTTCTGAAAGCATAATCAAGGAAAACTTTTAGAGACTTTGCATTGCCTTGCCACTGAGATGACAGAATAGGCATAAAATTTAATGTCACTCATGCCTTAAATTCTTGCAGATCAGTTATGTTAATCCTAATTTTTATTATAATAACCATCCTCTCCAGTTTCCTCACATGCAGGCAAACAATAAAATGAGCAATGCCTTTTCATAGGCAAGAAGTGATTTAGAAAAAGGTCTGTCTATATCTACATTTCATTCTTTTGTATCTAACCTGGTCTGTATTCATCACTGAATTGTGGCAACGTTGATGTTATTTTATTCATTAATTATTTTTGAAAAAAATTCAACCTCTAAATGGGAACAAATATAACAAATGACCCCATGTCCTAACTCATAAGGAAATGAAGTACCGTAACCTGCAGTGTTGATGGAAATGATGTGAAGAGATTCTGCTACCTAAAACCTTTCTCAAATTTTAAAGCATTTAAATAAGTCTCCCATTCACCCTTTTCTTTTTTTTTTAAATCACAACTAAAAGCCACTTTGAAAACTAACAGAATTAACTGTAAAAGTCTAAGAATTGATACAAGTGCATGTATTTCAAAAAGTTCTATTGCAGGTTTTTTCTAAATTTGTTTTAGCTTGAACAAGCTCCCCTCTTGCTATTTACATACTAAATATATATATGATATAGTGTAAAATCTAAAACTTCAGTACCTCCCTTAAAACATACATTCATAAAATGCCCAGGTGGGTAATCACAGGGACTTCTCATATAACACCTTAGAAGGCTTTACATATTTATGCCACTCATGCACTGTACATGCACTAAACAAGCCATTTAGTTTTCTTTTTTACAAAAATACACCAGGCCACATTGTAAAGATTTAGCATAGCACTACAGAAAAGAAGGGGAATGTGCCATGATTTATTAGCCAATTAAATGCATAATTACTGTTTTATCCTTCATATTACCTATGAAAAGCCCTATTGTTATGAGCCAAAAGGAAATTTTTAGTGTATGATTATTGGCAATACTAAAAACTCACAAGAAAAATGTTCAGCTTAGTGTGCACACACACACACAGATAGATACAGTGGAAGATAAAAACTTTTCACCTGCAAAAATGAAAGTGTGTATGTGGAAAAAGCCATTATTATCACAACATAATGACAATTAAAACTGTATGGTTTCATCTTTGACATAACTGTATCTATTTCTGCCCCAAAACTGAAAGTTAAGATGTTGGCAAAATATTTTCTGGGTATTGGAGGACTAAAACCACTAAAATGCAAAAGGTTCTTAAAATCAGTCTGTGTAAATTTTTAAGTATTACAATTATTCTATTGGGCCTGAGCCACAGATATCCTTAAGAAATTCAGTATGCTGAATTCTATGCATAAAAATAAATGTGCTTATAGAAAAGAGATTCCTTCAAAGCTTGTGACTTAGTAATGGACAGAAACTTCCTCGTGTTTCAGTGTTTGTTTTTCAGTGGTTTTCCAGTGATTTCAGTGCCAGGAGATGACAACACTACAGTGTAATGATGAGTATTTCGTTCTGCGCAGAACTTGTGTGGGCAATACTCTAGCACCCAGCGAAAAACCTTCAAATGGGCAAAGATTAGGAGCTCTCAGAATTACCAGGAACAGAAAGCAATGGTGGCTGCCTAACCATGTAAATTCAGAAGAACACGGGAGTCTCTGCCAGGAACAAATCCTGCCTGGCCAGTGGTACGATCTCGGGAGCAGGGAAAAGGGAGGGAAAGAAGATGAGACCTTCATTACTTCAGTGAGTTTGAGTGAGAAAACCAGGAGGAGCCAGCCCCTGAAAGCCACGATTCATTCTTTCCAGTTATGCAAGAGTTAAAAGTTGCAAATCATTATAAAAGTTTTTGGGCCTCAAAATAACACATAATTTTTAATTGCCTAGGAAAATTTGAGACTTTGGAGTTCACGTTTTCAACCATCTATGCACAGAATTAAAATACTGCTTTGGAAACTGATAAATGACAAAAGCTTCAACTCCTGAGAGCTAACAATTTCAAGAGCAACAGCTTAAGGAAAAACACAAACTATGGCAAAATTTAAAGTGAGATTAAAAAACACAAAACCCTCAGAGAAAAACTTTATTGGAAACTACAAGTAAAAAGGGATTGTAGACTAACTTCACTATATAAGCTAAAGATCCTCCTACATAAAACAGTGGGGGGTTCACATTATATTGAGTGAGACTTACACTAACGAACATTTTCAAAGGACTTACAGCTGCTGGACCACTCAGGGAAAACTAACTGTTTAATACAGCTAGTAAAAAGCACATAATTAATAAAAATATGAAAACAAGCAACTAAGTTTATGTTAACCTGAGCCATACGTTAACCTCTGCACACACACGGGTATAAAATGCAAATATTACCAATAGTTCGATTTCAAAAACTTGTTTCTTTTTTAAAGGACTTCATTAATTCCATATGTAGTGCAAGCCTGTCCTTTTTTAATACCTACTCCCAAAGACTTCTCCTTTAGAAAATTCCTAAGTTTGGACTTTGGCAAAACAAAATCAAAACCATGCCATGCCATACAGTTGTTTTGTTTCTGACTATGCAAAATGACTCCACATTCCTCTAATTAGACACATCATAATGACTAATTGTGGGAAATAGACCCTCAAGCCTAACAACTAATACATATAAGGAGCAAAATTACTGTAAGAAACTAAAGTATAATTTACACACAAACAAGTATATCCATAATATCCGTAATAGAAGTATTAAAATAAAAAAGAAAGAAACAAAATAAATAGACATCAGAGGAAGATTCAAGTAGTAGTAAAAATCCAGTTGTAAAACTCCTGAGAATGATTTGTTAAAGTTTGTGTGCTGAGTTGAGCTTACATAGGAACCATAAGGGCTTAAAATACTGGATTTAGATTTGATTTTTAAATATCTTCCCTTAGGAAATAAGCCTTTGGGGCTAAGTTTTTTGTCAGTTCACCTATTTGTCTGTGTCTCCCTTAGTGCCATGGAAATCTCTGGCTTATTTCAAGTAGATTTGAAAGATAGGTGAAAGTCTCAAAGATAATTACATTTGTACAGCTTTTCAGAGAATCCATGGTCAGGCACAGACAAGAGGGGTAAACAAATACTCCCATCAAGAGAAATCCAGGCCATACATATCCAAAACACCCATGTCACTGTACTTGGTGAGGCAGCATATGCACACTGGGTAGTTCAGTGGCAGCCACCAAAGTGGTGCTGCTGCTCCAGTTGCACTGGCATAAGGAATATCTGGGAGAAGCTGAACTTACTGTTAACGGATGAAGAGCAAGAAGCAAAGGACACACATACATAGGAAAGCAGGTTTTAGCAACAACTGCTTGCTTTCTCCAGGTAAGTGTTTTAAAGATGAACTTCCAATTTCCAATTCTCTTTTGAGAAAAGCACGAGGTAATGTTGCAGATCTTCAGAATGTGTACTCGGCAGGGTGAGGCCCTTTAAAGGTTGCTTATAAAAATATATATACCTGTTTCTTTAGTGCTTGTTTTTAAGTACTTCATAATACAAAATAATTTTAGTGTCTTTTTAAATGTACTTCACAGATGTCCCTTATTCTGACTTATAAAAGAGCACATAAATTAAGTTCAACCCAAGAAATTACATGCAAGTGTTAATACCAGAGTTAGCAAAATACACTGACATATTTTATAGCTTACTGTGTATTACACCTTCCTAACTAGCTACATAAACTGAAAATGTGCGGTATTTTTAATTAAGTAAAAAGACTACAGCCCAAGATGCTAAAACCATAGACTTTAAAAAAAACACGATGATTTGAGGATTTTGGTAGGTAAAACTAAGCTACAGAAAAATCTTTACTTATTTCTTCAAATACAGAGCAGAAGTCAGCTTTCTGTTTTCTCACAACCCGCATGTGTCACTTCAAATTCCAAATCCAGATTTTGGAGAGAATGTGTATGTTTTTAGGACCGCTACAGTATGCTAGGAAGCTACTGTTCCTATGTGTACTTAATATGAACCAGTCCCTGAAACACTAACTGAACATAAATTAAAAATTTTGTCATTAATTTTATTTCACTCTGGAATCTTCATTATTGAGAACAACAGGGTACAAAGCAGAATGTACATTCTTACATGGCTTTGTGAAATTTGGCATCTGTCTGTGTCATATAAAACACAACCAAAAAAGCAGCACTACCAGTTTTAGCACAAATATTTAAAGGAGCTCAGTATAAACTTTACATCCAAATAAAGCCTACTAATACCCAGCGAGCAGTGGCGCAGCTGCATTAGCTCATGTAATGTTTCACACATGGAAACCAAGATGCAAGATTACCTCATTTATGGTAACACTCATAAACTACACAGTACACAGTAAACATGTCTACCCAGCAAATTAAAATATCACTGCACTATGCAGCAGCTGAAGCTATCCAGAACCTGTTTATAATCCAATAGAAACAGAAATTTGTCTTCAGTTCTAGAAACGGGGGGAGGGGGGGAATCAAAGTCTAAGTAAAATAAACTGCACTGCAAGTGTCACTTGCCCCAAGACTTCCTGCTTCCCACAAAAGACATGCACCCATTCTGGAGATCAAAGGTCATGGCTTTACAATAGAATACATTGTAAATAGGTTTAAAATAATTGAATACAACTGCAAACCAAGGACTCTTTTATAGCTTGCAAGGAAAAAAATATAGCTGTTTTAAGTCATTCCAGTATATGAACTGAAACCTGCATTATAAAACTGCATCTGCTTCAAAACTACCAGATCACCACCTGCATACCAGTTGGATTGGGTCATTCCACAGCCATCTAAATAATGAAATGCTTTGGAGTAAATTACATGCCACCATTATTTGGATTATCCTCTGCACTGTCTGGAGGAGCACTACGCTCCTGGGTGCTGTGCCACTTTCCAACCCAAATCTCATCCCCAGAGAAGTTACAACCACTTACTCTTTCTGCAGCAGCAAGAATCACCTCAAGTGCTGTGAATATTCACCTGCAAGCTGATTTACTTCTCATACTCTACTAATCAAACAGAATTCACTTCTTGCACAGCTGTCTGGGAGCTCAGTGACAGTGACTTCCTAACTGGGGGGATGGCACAACACCCTCTTTCATCCTGCTGGTCTGCAAGACCCAAGACTCCATGTCCCCAAAAAATCAGCATTTAGCCTGTGTCTGGAGGTACTGCCAGTATGTGAGTACAAAACCTGAGCTTAGGGACATACCTACTAGTCACTTGTATCTACCTACTCTTCTTCTTCTTTTTATTTCTTAAGTCACTCTCAGCATTTGCTAAAGGAATAAAGCCATCAAACATAACCATATGATCCTCTCCGATTTCATAAACTCATTTTTATTCAGTAGCAGAAAAAGTCTGTGTTTTCGTTGGGGGGGGGGGGGGGGGGGGGGGGGGGGG
>JAWWEU010000125.1:13340975-13410338 GCA_035583155.1 Acropternis orthonyx | reverse complement strand
CCCCCCCCCCCCCCCCCAAAAAAAAAAAAAACAGCTTCTGAGCTGAAACAACTCAAAAATTGTTTGGAAAATGAGCATGCACAACACATACCTTGCAATTTATTGCAGCTGTTTTTGCAGACCACAGACTCATTCACAATTTACAATAGGCACTATTTTTCAACCAACCAAAGCAACTATGTCACACGCATCCATATTTAGTATCAACAAGTAAAATCTTTAGAATTATGACAGTTAATAAAAGCTCCTACAGCTCTGCATCCAAAACCCTGCACAAGTTTTTAATGGGATAATCCTCTGAAAACAAACTATCACCTGAAAGTTATGTTTACTAGGGCTTATCTGGCATGAAATCTGCCTCATATTAGTAAAGCTCAAATACCCCTCTTCAGGGCATAATAAATTTGGAGGTTTGTTGGGATTTGTTAATATATTTGCTATCTCACCAGGATTAAAGGCAGGAAATAATTCCATGATATTTACTTATCCCTGTTGTTAACCTCAGTTACCTCTATTAGACTAACAATTATACCACCACAAAACCATAATCGCTAGTCACAGCAAAAAGACAGTTCATCACAAGACTGAATTGATGCTCCTTTTATCAACGACACATGAACAATTAACTACTGCCACTTCCTTGAATCAGTGGTTCTCAACCTGTGGTTTGCAAATACCTTTGGTCTATGGAATACTTCTAAGAGACCACAAAGGGTAATTAAGGAAAGTCTTGGCTTACTGTCACTCAGCTTAAATTTGCTATCCAGGAAAATGTACCCTCAACGGAAAATTTTATGGGGTCCCAGAAAAGAGACTGGTGGCAAGTCACTGTCATAGATCTTTTCTTGTGCAGCAGAAGCAGACCTTGGAACTTTTACAACAGTTTTGACCTCTTAACTGTTGCAGGTGAAGAGTTTTCGCAGCAAAACTGCAAGTCTGAAATGGTCAGGAATTCCAGGGTAATGTGATTTCTGGTGGAACATTCACCTTGGTGGGTAGGGTCTGGCAGATTCATTATCTTCTTTCAGTTCCATGTTCTGGCAGTGTTTGTGGCTGTTAACAGAAGGCTACTGACTACTTCTACACAATGAAATCAGATTTCATCGAAGAAAACACATAGCTGACAGCATAAGTCTAAGAGTACCCTCTTTTGCTCTGCTGCACATTATTTATTCTGAGTGATAAATTCCAGATTTCAGAGGAAAAAATCAAAATCCTTTACACAGACTACTGCAAAACAACCACTCACCCACCCCTAAAAGGAATTTTTGGTCTCTCTTGAAATTATTGAAAACATATAATGAGTTCTTTTCCACCTTACTCCATCAAAACAAACCAGCCTCACATACTCCTTAAGAAAAAAACCCAAATCTACCTAGCCATATTTACATAAATTTCCTTGCACAGCTAACCCATTAGAGAAAAAGGTTACATATATTGAGTACTTCACCTCAGTTTAAGAGAAAAATCATATCTAAGAGCAAGTATGACTTTAAAATCCTCAGCAATAAAATGTGTATATATATATATATATGTCAGTTTTTTGGTAGTGCACTTTCTTAGCACATTGGCCTTCAGAGCAAACTTGCCTTTCCCTATCATTTAATGAAATGCCAAATAATCATACTGGGCACAGATAAACAAACCTGTATCTTCATGTTTACCAAAAGTAATATGGAAAATCCAGAGTCTATTTTCACATGTCACGGAAAAACTGGTAAGATCTATATCAGAGACCGTCCGTCTTTTGCACTTTGGGACCCCATAAGACAACATAAAAGAGTTTCATGTCTGCTTTTCCACAGAGTGGTTATGTTATTTTTCAAGATATTTAAAAGAGTTTTGCATTAAACTTGACTTCTCCTGGAAAGCTGGATTTCACCCCTGCTACAGGATTGCCATATAATTCTTACCTAATTACACCAACCTTTTTACAAGTACTCATTAGCAAATCTCTGTTTTGGGGGGGTATCTAATTTGATGCAAAGGTTTCTCAAATTTACTAGTTCCAAGGTCATTTTCACAGTATTTAATGGTCCAGGTAAGATTTGTTGAGGTTTCAGCTGCCAACATGGACTTAAGTGGCTTCTGCCCTGTCACACTATTTACAGACTCTCATTCTTGATACCCAGTTATATAAACACAACTGCTTGTTGGGTTGAATGGCAAAGTAAATGAGAGCAGACCCAAATTAAAACCAGCACTTTTTCTTTCAGAATCTGCAGAATGTTTAATACTCTGAAAAATGTCACCTCCTAATAGTTTCAAAATAGACACTCGTAATTAGTTGGGCATTTATAAAATAGAAATAACACATTTGCCTCATCACATGAAGGTCACATAAAAGTAAGCTTAGTAATGCCTGTGGATGATTCAGATACTACTGAGTGAATATTGAAGAAAAGGCCATGCAGGATGCTTTTTTTTTCAGAAGAGAGTTCAGTGTGCCATAAATAGGGTTTGAAGCTATATAAATGCAACAGTATGGAGAAGAAACAGAGTAATGTATTAAATGAGCCCTGTCCGTCTTCTAGACTGAAGAAAGTCAGCATTAAAGTAGCAGCACATGATCATTTAGTCAGGCATTGTGTGCTGAGGCATAAGTTGAAGGGAAATGTATCCATGGGCTACAAGCTATAGTTTTATTTTCTTTTTCAAGTACTTGATCCATAAACCCTACAAAAAGACAAAGAAGAACCCCTTTATTATATGACACAGTGCATGAAGATGTCTCTCTATGGAATCCTCAGTTGGCTTCTAAACTCATTAAAACCCACAAAGCAGTAAGTGGTGTAGGATCAGAGTTCTGAAAGAATTCACAACCAAAATACACTTTCCTAATGTTTTCCTACTGCTGCCTCTGTGGAAAGGCCCTTCAGCTACCAGAGCGAACAGCTGAAGGATGTGAATTCAGACATGGAATGACTGTAAGGTCAGCACATGACCGCTAAGCATTCATGACCCCAAATTAAGAGGTATTACCCTCTATCTACTAATCCTTGGGTCACAAATGTACAGCCTGCTCCAAGAACATTAAAAATTCCTGAAATTTGCTTACACCCCACTGCTTGGAAGATAGAAAGCTAACATGCATGAAGTGATCAGATAAGTGGAAGGGGCAGTTCTGTTCTCAAAAAGCATATTAAAAATGCCATGTCTTTCAGTCACCTTTTCTGTTCATGAAGGCCACTATGATTTTGTATTAAAGGATTACAGAAATAGAACTATCTTCTGAAAATAAGAATTTTAATTTCACAGGTCCTAACATTTTAAACACAAAAGAGAATTTTAAAGGACAATGAAAAAAGAGGCAACATTCATCTTAATAGTAAATGCATTCAGAAGATACTACTTGTATAATTGCACTACATGGGACCCACAAATTGACTTCTACACTTTGGCAGGGTGGCTTTAGTTTTCAGCTATGAAAGACTATGTTTATTACTCTCAGTGTCTTCACATCAACAGAACATGTAAGAGGCTGCAGCAGCCATTGCGTTTGTAAGATTACATAAAGGTTTTTACGGAGGATAAAATCCCAGGTTTTTATGCCATTGTGACACATTTTATGTCCAAAATTTACTTGTTAAAATTAATAGCCACTTTTACATTTCTCATATGTAATTGTTACCAAAAAGGTCTGCTCTTCTTTTGAAAGAAGATACTTCAAGAATGAGTCCTTTGCGGAGACCAAAGCAGCTGTGTTAATCTTCGAGCTGTCACTACATCTCGCTACAAACTTCATACCTAATATATGAACCCAAAATTTCAGGAAGATATCAAATAGATTTCATTTTAGGTTCCTGAATTAGGATCTCCCTGTAATCACTGGAGACTGTAAAGCTGCCTTCATTTATCAATCCACCCATATCCTTGTCATTTTTGTATTTATAGATACTAACATAAAAAAACCCAGATAAACTGAACATATCTGATCATATCTATTGATTCCTCTGTGTAGTTTCTCATTAATTTCTTCTGAAATTCTCTGCTTCTCTGCGTGTATCACAGCTTTCTGTCATTATTCATGTGCCACTACCCTCTCTACCCTCTTTGCAGAAAGGGACCTTGGGGGTTGAAAACCCCAAAATGTAGCATTTCATTGTAGTCCATAACTGGCTCTTGACAAACACAAATTTTAGGGACTACTTTATATATTGTTTTTTTTCCTTTCTCACTCTCTCACTTCTCATAACATCTTCATGATAAAAGGAGCAGCAAAAAGGGGAAACTTTCAGTCAAAGATGTGTGATTAGAAAAGAAGTATCCATTCTAGGAAACCCCCATGGCTCACTTCAGGGAATACCAATGGAACACATTCCTTACTTTCCTCCTGCACTGGGACTTACTCTTGTTAGGGAAGTGACAAAACTGACATATAACAGAGATGGCCATCTGGCGAGACCCAGCTTGCCAGGAGGTTTTATCTGATCCTCAGCATGCCAGCCCAGCACCAGCTCAACCAAACTGAGGATAATGTTTACACATGCTGCAGTAGTAAGGTGTGCAAAACAAATCAAAATCAGCAGGATT
This sequence comes from Acropternis orthonyx, assembly GCA_035583155.1. NCBI lineage: Eukaryota > Metazoa > Chordata > Aves > Passeriformes > Rhinocryptidae > Acropternis > Acropternis orthonyx. The sequence goes on along the minus strand of JAWWEU010000125.1, from coordinate 13,405,805 downwards.
TATAGTACTGGAAATAAAACTCATCTGATGTGCCTGTGGTGATATAGCCAGAAGCAAAAGTGATCCTGAATACTCATTTCTATTTTACTAATTTACTCACTTCTAGTACACAGTCCAGCTCACATCAGTCTTCTACATAATCACAGTATCAAAATGGTAGCACAACACAGTAAAATATGGTAAAACAACACCAATCAGCACAGTACTCACACCTTGGGTACAAGGGCCTAAAACTGGGTCATAATCAGGTCAGATGGCATGTCAAATGGGGGGAAACTCAAAGCAAGATTTCTCATTAAGTGGTCACCCACGGTAACAACAATACAAAGGGAACTTCTCTCTGTATTTGGGAGTGAAACATCCGAACCCAAAAGAATAAATATAAATACTGCTCTCTTCTAAACTTATTCTAAACTGCTGCAACTGGGACACAGTTCAATAAACAAGAGTAAAGACAGAAAGGAACACAATCTGCTAAAAATCTGTGAATAGCTCGAATCTGTCCACACCAGCATTAAAACCAGGCTTAGAAAATGTGAGCTAAGATTGCATGCAGCGTTGGAATGGATTTTCCTCACAGCTTAATTCTGGTGTACACACAGCCCAAGGGTGTGTCTGCATGATGGGCTTGCATCAGTCTGAAGGGAGGATATTGACAGTCCACTGCAGCAGGGCTGCTTCATGTGCTTTTGGTATCTTAAAGAAAGGTTTAATAAAGGAACTGACTATAAATCAAATAGTCCCCTCAAAATATGCAGCAAAATTTAATTCTTAGGTTATTTATATTAGTTTAGGGAAAATATATTATTAAAAACCTGTTATTAAAAAAGTTACTCTGTGGTTTATTATGAAAACACTCCAGCAACTCCTGGAGCATGCTTTCACCATCTTCCAGTCCTAATCCTCATTACAAAGTTCTTATTCTGCCTCAGAAAGCAGATGGCAAGAGATAATGTCAGTAACAATTAGGAGGCTTCACTGCCCTTGAAGACTGTCCTGTTACACACTTGTTATATTTTTTTAAAGATTTTTAGAAACAGAATACTTTGCACTATGCTATGTGGTTTGCAACATTCCCAAAAGAATTACACAAGTTTTGTTTTCATGTGTTTTCTTTTGTTGGGTTTTCTTCCTTTAAACAATGGAGAATGTTTACTTTATTATTAATTAAAAATAAACATTATAAATGAAGCTTCCACCATTACTTTCATTCTACACATTGCAAAACTAAAACCACTTGAGTTTCCTAATATTTTAAAACAACTTCCTTTAAACTACTTGCATGCTGCTGAACCTTTCATGTTTTTATGAGCCCAGTTCAAGTCTCACTAACAACTAACCTGGATCACATCCAAAATTTTTTTTTAACTGTGGGTTAGAAAATCCTTTCCATTTGGACAAGGACAAACATAAAGGACCCCACAAGAGTGTATATTATGTCACTTTGTCTATGCAGAATTTTGTTTGCTTATGACCTATTTGAATGCCAATTACACTTCTGCTATTATTACTATCTTTAAATGTTGCTTTACAAGCTGTTGCTTTGTATTAGCAATGCTAGTCTACCTATCAGTCTAACAAAATCCAAAGACAAGAAAAACAAAATGCTGAGGGACAGACAGATTTCATATAATTAATACTTTGGAGATCTATTTTGAAATTTTATATTTAACATGGAGAACAGAAAATTACTTGCAAAGAGAAATAAGCCAAGCCACCTTGGCCTTCTCTGAGTTACCTAAATGTTATCTTTCTATGGATATGCCCTCCAAAGTAGCTACATTAACGGAACACGTACTTACTCTTTGTTCCTCGTTTAAGCTCCCCCCTCTGCCAAAACACCATGTCTCAGAGTTGCCACATACATTAATTAGCAAATGAGGATTCACTAACACATTCAGTCAAACTGAACCAAGACAGACAGCTAAAACATCCTATAAGAAGTTAAACTAACCTGGAAAGGATCAGGTGAGCAAGAGAAAGCAGCATGAGTTAACTCTTGCCCTGGTGTTTTACTAATGGTTCTTTACTTCATGCTTTAAAAGCAGACCAATTATATCAGTTTAAATTGCAGAGTACAGGGTATCTGTAGTTATTTGAGAACAGAATAAAGAAATGAAAACTCGTCCTTTATTGGATTTGGTTATATACCTCAGAAATGTTCCTAATGCAGTTCAATAGATCAGTAAGTATGTAAGTACTTAAAGGGGTATCTTAGAGAATAAAAATTAAAAGATTTGGGGTTGCTTGAATTGCCTTAAAACTGCTTTTAAAAGCAAAACTGAAAAAGCAATTCATAGTCCTTTATTGTTTAAAAGTGGGCCAACCACATGACCAAAGGCACCACTGCCCAGTACATTTATGACTCAGGTGAGCATGACCCTTGTCAAAAACCTGCCTTTGTTTTGCCAGATACATTCTCCTTCTTGACTGATGGGCTATAGTTTGGTCTCTCCTTAAACCAAAAGGGCTACACCTGAACTTCCAATTAAAGGGTAACAACTGGCAGATGTGAGGGAACATCTAGCAGGAGGTTGATGCTCAGCAGATGGGCTGGGGTGCAGCAACCTTTTCCATCAGTTTCCACCCACTGCCTTTGCAAAGGCGCATAATCACCATGAGCCTGATGCTGCCCTTCCTCCTCCATGCTCCCTGCAGAGCACAGTGCTGCTACAGCTAAACTAAGACCAGAAACAAGGCTAGGGCTTGCCTAGCTCCGCAAGCCTACGCTGCTGACTGCTGCTTAATGAGAAAATTTTGACAGAGAAAATAGTTACGGAAGTTTCCGCTCCAAGATGTTTGTACTTTCACTGCAATGCAACCAATGATGCCATTATTTATGCCAAAACAATACTGTAAATCAGGTCACTTGAAATAATGACCTACATTAGAAACAAGACTTTTTCATATAATTTCAGTTATGCAGTTTAAAGTAGAGCTTCACAAACATTTGTTCCTGAACACAGACACAGATGGGGAAACGCGGTGAGGGATAGGAAGAAGAGATGGGGAACTTACCTCATCTACATCCCTGCAAGAGCCCTATGTTTTGGAGCTATGCCTTCAGATTTTCCTTTCTATAGTCAGAAGACCTGTTGTACAGGACTAAAACATCATTAATTTGGTATTATTAAGAAAAATATAATTCTATTTATTAGAGTAAGAAGAGGTGGGTATTTGCTCTCTCATGTTCCTCTAGAGCTTGTCTTAACTGCTGAATGTAATATCTTGTATTTCATAGTTCATGTTTTTGTACCACTTAACAAATTATGTATCTTTTTTTTTTAATAAATGCCCCTTTCTGGTTTCTGTTGTTACTTCTCCTGAGTATTGTTACATTCCTGAGTCTAATTACACACTTTCTGAAAATTATTACCCTGTAGCAAAGTTAAATTTATCATTTCACTAACAACTCTTACATCCTTATGTTATGAAATAGAGAACGTCATTTCCTGATGCATCCTCTCAGTACTATTCATTATATTGTATGTTTTTACCATGCTCTTTCTAATCTCCTCTCTTCTAGGAAGAAGAAACTCTTTCCTCAGAGGAGAGTTCTTCCTACATCATATCATTGTCATAAGCTTTCTCTGTACCCCAGATGGTTTCAGCAGCATTGCTGTTCCTCATCCCAGGAATGGAGTCTTGCCAGGGAAAAGCACTGAAAGCAAAGCCTCAGCTGACTTTTTTTGTATCCTTCCATATAGGGCACAGATGGCCAGGTTTTCTCAGCCACTCCCCTTCTTCAGCTGAAGACTACAGAATTTCAGTTTATTTCTCCACAGCCCCATATATGCAAATATTATCAAAATCCCACTTTCTTTTCCAGCACTTACAATGGAAACTTCTCTACACTGACCATATTACAAATACTTTATTTTGAAATAATAGCCAAAATCAAGTTTAGCAGTGTGTTTTCACATATGATCTATGAACATTGAAACAAACCAAACAACACCACATCCTACCACTACATTCCTTGGAAGTCCTGACTAAAACTAGTTCATCTTACAGGAGGAACAAGCTGAATATTTATTTGCAAGGCAACTTCCAATCACAGACTGTATTAGTGAATCAAGTAAGAAACTGTCATCGCTTTCAGACTTTTTTTTCCCTCCTTTACCAATACTGAGCTTATGATCAAATTTTTCCATGTTAATCAAAATTCTTAATACATTTTCAACACTATCCCTGAGAACACTGCTTGCAGGGAGTGCCCAGGCACAGCACTGGGAGAACAGACAAAGAGAAGACAGGCAGATTCAGTGAACACCTGTTAAATGGGGCAGTGGCTCCAGCACAATTGTTTCCCACTTCATTTCACACAGTAATAACTTTAATGTCCTCCACGGACTTGCTTTCAAACACCAGTTCTACAACATCAAACAACAAAAGAGCTGAAAGCAAATTTAATTGCCTAGATTGCTTCAAATCAACTTTTTTGGATAAAAGCAGATTTACCTACTTTAGTGCTTTTTTTTTTTAACTGTATCTACTCAAACTGTGCTATCATTCAGCTTTTTATAATCTTTCCCAACTGCATTCTCCTCCATGGTTTCATATTTATCTTGGCTGTGGTAGTTTCTCTTATCTCATTAGAAAATCTGCATCTCTCATTACTTTCTTGAACATTCATAGTTTTAGTTTAGGCTTTGTTTCCTTTTGACTCTTATCATGGCTTTTCTTAGTACTTTTTGTTTCTTTTGTATCTTTTTGTTTCACTTTGCTCTCATTTAAAATATTTGTACTTTTTAGTTTTATTCCTGCTCACCTTGTTCAGTTTCAGACTTCACTAAGACAGACATGTATAATAAATGTGTCTAATACATTTATCTACAGATAAATATGTAGTGCCACAACCATTAGCATGTAATTTAAACTATTTTTATAATGTGATAGGTTATGCATTTTTTAAAAGTGAGAGAACAATGCTAGAATTATTTAATACCTTGAATTTTTTTGAATTATGAAGTGTGGCAAATTTTGATACCAGCTTCTTTAAAACTATTTTTTTCCACAATAGCAAAGACAGACAAACTGTCTATGAATCTATTAAGCGTCCTTTATTCAGGAAGACTGGAATTTATCAATTTTCAGAAATTACTGAAATGCAAGCATGTGTGGACTTTTTTTTAATTAATTTTGCTCTGTTTACATTCTTGAAGTCCAGAGTTCAGTTGTAATTTCATGAAGTCACTCCTATGCAGAGTTTAAAGAGATGGTAAGAATTGCAAAGATGATGTAATGAAGGAATTGTTGGAAAGAATAGATTTAACTAACTCTGCTTTCTCTTCCTATTTACATATCTGGATTTGATATAAATTAGGTCAATGCTTTTGGCTGGCAAATGAAGACATACTACCTAGGTTGCTGTTTTCATTGAAAAGGCAAGAAAAAAGGTTTTTTACATAATCACATATATTTTACTATATATTAACTTTGTCCTACAGATGCACCTCTCCAATGTATTCCATCATATATATTATGCAAACCCCATCTCCAATATTAGCATATTTTGATGTATTATGAAACTCAAACTGAATGCCTTCAGCATCCTTACGTTCTATTAAAAAACATGGTTTGAGGTCACTTTTCATTACTTCCCTCATATTCTGGAATATATTTGTCTTTCTCTGTATATTAGTCTCCTTTACAAATTAAATCAATAAAAATTCATACATGAAAATTAATAAAGCCAATATCCCAACAGAACTGGATTTAAATAACCATGAATTTCTGGCCATATTTCTTAGATGGCACTTCAATAAAAGTAAGTTATTCTTACAAACACTAAAGTCAATTGTACACAGAGAAAAATTAGTCTACTTTTTTTTACTCCCACATTTTCAGAATCTTTTCTAATAGGCCATATATCACATTTCTTTACAAATAATTCCTCTCTACTTTTCAAAAATGTCTTATATTGAATGATTCTTTTATTTTCCCCCTGGAATACCCACAGATTAGGTTTTCACCTGCACTGATTTCACCTATGTGTGGTGATGCTGGCATTACTAACGTTATTTTGGAGTTACCTGCATAAGAAATCTGTATAAGGTGCTTCTGAATGGGTAACAAAGGTCCGATTCCCCCCCTTTCTATGCCAATAATCAGACGCATACATGATATAATTAAATCAAAAGACTGCTTACAATTACCCAATATTTTTTGATTCTAGCCTGCCCTGCACACAAGTGTTTCTGAGTGAAAGATAACAAAGGTTCCAACTTTCAACAAGTAATTCCAATAGTGCCAAACATCCTGCAGTGGCAAACATAGATGATGACATTGCTACACCTGTGTCTGAGTTGGTAGAACTGACCCTAAGCAGTAAAATACCACACATATAAAAATGCACCACTTGGCTCAAATGCAGAAACAAACAGGTTTGAGCCAATGCTGGTGTTCTACATGGAAAATTGAAATGGAAAACCAGCCAATCACTAGAATTGCACACTGCAGTCATGGAAGCACTTCTGGAGGAAAGGAGGAATCCTGCTGTTCACATTCACACACCATCCTACCTTTCTTCAACTGTTTAAGAGACCTTCTGTGCTACTCTGCCTGTTAAGTACACACACAGTGAAGCCCCTGTGCTTCCCAGGACTGCCTTGTTTTCATAGATGAGGAAAAAAATAAGATGTGTTTAAAAATATCAAACTTTTATACACATGAAATCCAATAGGCCAGCAGACTGGACCTTTCACACCCAGCTCTGCTGAAGAATAATATTCCTGACAACTTTCTGGGTTAGACTGTTACATTTCTGAGACTTCTATGAATGGAAATGTTTATTTTGCCTGATACAAGGAACCTTACTTCCTGCACAAACCTTTTTCCATAGTCACAGCTTGAAAGCAACACAAAATGAATGTAGCATGGTGTTTTAAGATTCATTGGCAATAGTTATGCTTAAACATAGAGCTATTTTAAATGCTTTACGCACCCACACAGCATAGAAATAGAAGTATTTGCCAGGAAAAGCAAAGTTCCAGATTACTTTTAAACCTACTTTGGCTATAATAAATTTACGAAACTTAAAATACTTGTAGAGTTAATACGTGTCTTCCGCTCAGAGGATATTGTATAAATCTTGTTTAGTATATAGATCATAACTTCCAAAGAAAAGCCACAAAAAATCACCAAATGTCAGAAATAGAAATGGATGTAACAGTTAACTATTTCATAAAGTAAAGAACCTGGAAGAACTGCTATCAAAACTCTTCTCCTTTTTCACCATGATCCCTCACTTCTCTTCTACGTGAACAGATACCCAACACGCCAACAGAACCATCTACAGGACCCCAAGCTGAGTGGAGTTCACAGAGCTATGAATTTCCTTCTCCTCTAATTCTGTAAACATTTCTTGTCAGCTTGGATTGCCAGAAGCATCCTCATCATGCAGTGGACACAGACCAATCTGCATTCCAGCTTGTTAAGACTATGTCCAATCCTACTGAAACCAGAATTTCGAAGTAGGTGCTGCACAGGCACCAACTCTGATGTTGGTGGTTAACCCAGTTTCCATTTTACCCTTCTTCCTGCTCTCTAACATTTTCAACATATTTAATGAGTCAGCAATTACCAGCAATATACAATTAAAAATCTAGTAATGTGCACTTGTGAGCCTTAATTCATACAGTTCATATCCACATTATTTCTAGAGCACTTGCTATAACACATTTGCAAATACTCAGCTGTGGAACCAGGAAAAATACCATGGAGAGATTTTTCCAAGAAAACACAAAAATCCAGTACATTCTAAGTAATAGGCACTGCTTTAACTGCTGCTTCAGTACCTTTATTTAACTAATAGCAATAGTTTTAATAGATTGAAAGCAGCATAATATTGTTGAAATCAACTTTTGTTTTGACTCACAAAACCTGCAGTTCTGGGTATTGTTGGTGTGTTAGTTGGCAGGGAATGATGCTTTTCCAGTGTTTTCTGGTGTAAAGTGGAGTTGCCTGTGCTAACAACTAACGCACTGTATCAACTGGCAGTGATCCTCTAATTCTCACTGTAGATCTTTCTTACCAGCTGGTGGTCCTTCATACTGATTCATTGGTACTAGGGTAAGTGACTGCCCTACCCTTCCTCCCCATTTTACTTACCATGCCACAATTACTTTTGTGCATAGTACCTTTAGGTATTTAAGCATTTCATTTGTCTCAGGAAGCATCCTAGCTTCCAATCACTACATTTTCAATTATTTGAAAATTGGATTTCAAAACTTTCAAGCACAGTAATCTCATCTCTTTTCTAATTTGTCTTGCATTTTTCCCCAGCACTGAATGAAATGAATAAACCCCTACTAATGAAAGGACTAACTCTGCAATAAAGCACTAAAATACTTAAATTGAGATATATTGTGGAAAGCTGTCTTGACAGACCTCACAACTTTATTATCATCAAAGCAATCTAATTCTCAAAAAGCTAAGGCTCATCAAATCTGTGTGAAATTTAGTTATTATCTGTTGATTAATAGCTTTAAATTAATGCTTACCAATTCAGATATCCCACCTTCAATGACAGCACAGAATAGATCACTTTACCACTTAGAACAGAACTGCCTTATTGGGATTTTTAGCTCTTCTTAACTATCAGTGGGAAGCATGGGGACTTTTCCTTGGGTTGCACCTGGTCTTTTTGTCATGCATGATAAGAAGGGTGTTTAAAATTTCTATCAGCTTTAATGGGGTAATTATCCCTAGCTCCAACACATGAAATTAAATTTCTACCAGAAATTCTAAAGGAGACCATCTTACATAACCAAGATTGTGAAGCCAAAAAAAGATGTCAGAAAAATCTATGTTTTAAAAGATGTATCTGTTTCCAAGTCTGACAACTACTGCTACAGTTTTTGTTTAAAACTTCTGGATCCAAACCATATCTCAACATCTCTCTCTTTAAATTCTCCCCTTCCCAGTTCACTTCCCAATCCTTTTTCCTACACAACTCTGATAAGCATGGGAGAACCAAAAAGTTGTTGAGTATTTTCTTTTTATTAGATATCAGGCCAAGTTAGCATCCTCCTCTTTGTTCACATGTTAATGGTCCAAAGATACCACAACTTGGAATTAATAAAGTAAGGGTGCAACTCTATGCTGCATTTGGGATTTTTCTGTTTTGCTGGGGCAAGGAATTGTAATTTTATCTTATTTAAGAGTCTGTGAGTTTTTTGACTTTTATTAAGCTAATACTATAATTCTTACTACACACATATTTATAAAATGATGGATTTACACAATAGTACAATTATTGTCAACTGCACCTGCATAAACTGAAGAATACTTTCAGATGTCTTAGCAATTATTCTATGGCACTAAATACAGAGTTTTAGAGGTACATAGTACATTTTCAGAATGGTAAAAACACAGTCAGTTTCCCACGAAACTATCGATGGTCTCAGAGAAAAGTATCCTACCCCTGCATTGATTTGTACTATTATAGTTGGTACTTTGTACTGCACAAAGTACCAACTATATCCAAAAGCAATAGCTGCATTTTGGAGTTCTTTGTATTGCTTAGAATGATATCCTGATGGTATCATTTAGCTCATCATGACATTCCATCAATCAAAATCCAATTTTAATTATACACCATTCTGTTTTTTACTTCAGAGCAAACACAGAGGACACACAACAACCTATTTCAACTAAAACACATACTTTATAGAATTAAAAATAGGTTGGAAATCACTTTTAAATCAACTATCAGCCTGTCAATTAATGTTCTGAACCCCTGCTATTGACCCAGTACTGTACAAGCTGTTACTACGCACTGTCCTACATATCATCTGTTCCCCGTGCTGCTCCGTTCCAGGAAGACAGACAGCTGCAGCAGTATATCCCTGTTCAACCTGAGGACCATCTGACTTTAATTGTAGCACACAGCTTGATGTGGGTCTGGTTATGAGAAGCCAAAGTATCACACTGTAATAATCTGGAAAAGCAGAAACCTGCCAACACGAGGCTGCGAACAGGGGTTTGGGCTGTCTGGCTGGCTGACGGGCTGCAGGAAATATGATTAATGAGCAAGGTATAATGATATCGGGAACCCCGATTAGCACCACAAAAAGGTCACAGATCAAAGCAGTATGCATTTCATGAGCTCCAATCGTTGTATAAGATCTGTGCACTTAAAGAGGTAAACTGAAATGCAAAGGGAAAAAATATCTATGTGTGATAGCTTACAAAACGAGCACTTAAAATACTATAATCGCTGTTTTGTCCGAACCAGGAAGCAGAAAGGAAATATTAAGTGGATGAATCAGCCCATGCCACACTGTAGCAAGCTTTTCTTCATAGTATTAGTGAGGATCTGAGCTTTAAGCATTCTTCCTAAACACACCTATTCTACTTCAAAATTAAACAATGCTAATTTGATGCTGATGGTAACCGACTCACTAAGTACTAACAAGAAAAAGCAATTAAACATTTGCATGTAATTTACTCAGTTTTATTCCACTGCAAAAAGAGCAGATTACAGAGGGCATCATCCACACCAGCACTAACAGGGCCACTACCACCACACGAAGTTTAACCATGTCACGCAGAAGCAGTTAATGTAATTCATCAGCACAGAGGTTTGAATTTAATGCTACCAGACTGACCAAAACTTGGTATCTGAACTACAGAAACAGAATCAGGGACCTACAGTGTTACCAAAAGGGATGATGTCTGGCATGCTTTAATATACCATCACTTGATAAATTGTTCCTTACTTTTGTAATTAAAAAAAAATAAATAAATCTGTCCTTATCAATTAATACTTGAAAACTGCATAAACGTTCACCCTGAGAATATAGCACAAGTGAGGAATATCAAAGAAAGCTTCAAGAAAGGCAGACACTAGTAGCAAAGACCTTGGAAAATGAAGGAATGAGGGAATGGTAGGTCTGAGCATATAGAGAAGTGAGGGTGAGAAAAACCTGGCCCAAAGTGGGAAATGTGGAAAAGAAAATTAAGAGCTAAAATCCTTGAAAAGGAGGAAGTGGGACATGGAGAATAACTTCACACTGGGGAAAGCCAGATCTGTAATTAATAGAATAAAAGCTGTATTTTCTGTAAAAGCTAAAATACCACAGTCATGAGAGATCAAGGCCACCATCTGCCTTTGACAAGTCTGCTTAACAACACAGCTTTCCATTTCTCAGGTTATCCTGAATCACCAGCACACGCCAAGCTCAAAGAGGTGTTGGGCTACTCCTCTTACCTACTACCTATCAGCACAACTGGAAGATCAAAAGCTGTGTTTCAACATGGTTTGCCAAGCACTCCTGCTAAACGTTAGTGTATTTCATGCCTCATTTAAATAAAATTTGCACATGTTTCTTTCTATATGAAGGAAAACACTAAATTCACATAACATGTTTTGTGATTGTTATGGGGCACCTACAGCTGCCTGCAGAAATCTAGGCCATGTAGCATTTGGAAAACCATGGTATCACATCACCAGTAGAAGTGCAGTGTAAAGCATTCTAGTAACTTCTAACTCACAGATTTCTTCTGATGTGAAGGTTCTGCAATGTTATGAACATGAGTTCTGAAGTTCCACCAACAACAGAACTCTTTCAATTCCGATTTTCTAACATAGGAGTATCAGGATGTTGTCCTGACAAACCTGAAAGGTTTTTTTAAGTTTCCATGCCATAATTCAGTATTTCCCAGTTAGATGACTACCACATGAAAACTGCAGCCTCATTTTTAAGGACTCATTAAGAAAAGCTTCTCTTATTTATTTTAGAATGCCACCAAGGCAGAATTCTTTCATTTTGAGAAGAGCCTAACATAGCTTTTGAGAATGTGCTGAAAACCCAGCAATGACAGTGGAGCAGTTATTCTGTAATCCATTAGAGTGCTCAGAAGGCACAGGGAAGACAGGCAGTGCTAACAACTGGATTTTAACAAAGGGAAGAGAATAGTAATACAGGTTTGGGGAATGAAGCAGGTAAAGGAGAATTTAATTTTATTTTCTTGTAAAAAAATGATCTGAAAAATATCAATTTAATGGAAGAAATAAAAGAGGTGACAAGATTTAAAATACAATCTTCTTTCCTGAGGCCTGACCTTTGGAGTTAAATAGACACTAAAAATAAAAACCTCTAAAATTACATTTAAGTAATCAGAGTGACAAATATTTTTATGGTTAAACAAACCTTTTCAAGTCTTCTGCAATGTGATGATTTTATTAGCTCTTTAGAACCATAAGACTGACATGGAAATAGGGTAAAATCTGCGTATTTAGACCACACTCAAACTTTTTCAAGCAATTCTAAAGAATGAGTAATACTATATGCCTTTTTTCCTCTGAAACTTGTAAATTTATTTCTTCAGATTATTTCAGACATAGTCCTACATAAATTATAAATATATACTGCAAGCAAAGATCCAAGTTATTTTAGAAGAACCCTGCAAAACAAAAGTTACTTGACAACAGAAGACAGTCATCTTACCAGCCTGTTTATGCGAACGAACTCTTCGGGGGTTTTGGCCCATGGTGGAAGTTCAACATCAGACACAACTGTTCCATCATCCATCACTCCCAGATTGTAATTGTTGCTGTTGACAAATATCTCTGGGAGGTAATAAAATTCAGGAATCAATTCCTGTAGATAAATGAAAAACAATGCCATGTTATAAATTCTGTCAAGAGGATGCACTGTGGCACGTTAAAAAAATAATGATTAGAATGGCATTAGGCAAAGAGAATATACAAAATCATCCCACATAGGGGAGAAATCCCCACTTCTGTACTTTATGAAATCCAAACCTTTAGATATGATAAATCCTTAGCAAGCTTTTAACATGACAAAGAATTAAGACACAACAGGTTGCAAGACAAAAATGTCATAACATTGGTTTTGATTGCATATTATGCACAGAGAAACTTCTGAACATCACGTGGAACAAACAGTATTTAGCGGAAAGCTACAGACAACCAGTGATGATAAGAAGTTGCAGAAAACCCCTTCTTTCACATTTTAATACAATCCACATTTTAAATTGCTAACGCACAAATGGCAATCTGTAGTTTGGGTGAAACTAGCACTGTAGGTATTAATTACCAAGGTGTAAAACCCAGTTATATTCTTATTCTCTCTCTAACATAAAGGGTGTAAGAACTTAGACTGCTAAGACTGTTCAATGCCCAGAAATAATGTTTTTTTGTAAATCCTAAAATACCTGGAATTATGTCACATGTTTCACAAAAAAAGAAAACCACAAAGCTGAATTGGGTCTATATTTTTCTTTCACAGGAAGGTCATTAAATCAATTACGTGTCCAGTCTATAAATTACAGGGAAGAATGATGTGTAATTTCACACACACAAGGAAAAAATGAAGGAATTTCACATGGTCAACAGGTCTGAATTCCTTGTGAGGATCATCACTGCTCTAAACAAGCGTGCTCTCTAGGCCTGTGCTGGACAAGATGGGAACACAGCATCGACACCTCCCTGGCTGGTCTGCTCTGGCAGCTCTGCAGCACAGCCTTGCCAAGCATGGTTGAGGAAAAAATGTAAGCACATACAGCACAGGAATTGAAATTCCCAAGTCCTCTGAGAAAAACAAAGTTATAGTAATGGCTAAAAAAATTTTTATTAATGAGAAAATGATGCATTCTAGTGCAAGATGAAACACGACATGCTAAGAAGCAAAATTAAGCTCAAAACCACAAGGTTTTTCTCCTGGAGAAGTGGAGTGTTTCTTTGTTTTGTAAACAGACATGCAACTTCCTAAGTTGTCATGAATTTTAGAATAAAATATGCATTTGGTAACACATAAACATGTAATGTGATTAGAACTTTATTTACACACTTTTATAAAAATGTCTGCAAAGTCTTGGCACAACACTTTACAGAAAAAGCTGATTTAGACATAACATATATTTCTGCCCTAAATGTATTTTAAAGGTAGGAGTTTTGTTATGGAACTTGATGCTGAGACTTCAATACACCCAATAAACCTGGCAATTTGATGGATTTAGAAAAACTGAGCCACTAGATTAGAGAATTTACTCCCTTTGTAAAGAAAGGATCAATATGTGTAATTGCTTCAGGAAGTGTATTTCACAGCAAATGAGTGGTGTAAAACTGGCCTTCCATACAGCAAATGCAAACTGCATGACACGTAAGAAATAGGAAAAAAATAATCAGACTGCCCACTGGCTTTGTCTCCAGTGGGTGTAGGATGTAGCTACGCCAGAAGCTCAGTGGATCAGATCTCAAACCCAGTCTTGACATGGGTCAATGGATCAGTGGTCTCCCAGAGAGCCCCTCAGGGCCAGCTATGGCATGAGCAGCTTTCCAAATGGCTGAGTGCAAGGGGGAGGTCATCAGATTGCGGACAAGGTCAATCCGAAGTAGCCAGGGCAAAGACAGGAAAGATCAAGCAGGAATTAAGCTATTATCACCTCCATCCTTGTGTGAAACACTCCTTGGCTTTGAATTGTACCTCTTTTTGTTTACAGTCACCTTAATTAACTAGGCAGGGTAAAAACGTGCTTCTGTACCAAATGCTTGACAAGTACTTGATAAAAAAAGAGATTTGACACTATTTAATTTTATAAGGGAAAGAACAAGAATGTAGTAAAGATAATTGTAAAAAAGAAAGCAACACTGAAGTTGCTACGGTTTTTATTATCACAGACAGAAACTAACAAAGAAAAAGCAGAGGCGCTGGACTCTTAATTTGATAGCAACATGCACCACAAATATGAAACCATACAATGATTCTGAATACTTAAAACATAAGCTCATTACATATGTTACCGATGCTTTTATTTCTTCTTTAAATATATATATCTGTACCGCTATTCATTAGCTTCTTTCAAGATCAGAAAACATTTGCCTTTCTAGAACACATTGTTTTCATTAGATTACACAGAAACAATATGCTGCCTGGAAACTTCAAAATTATCAGTAACTTCTACTAGTTTGGCTATTAGAAACTTTTCATAAAGCTTTTCATTACTCCAGAAATGAGTTTTCAGAAAGTTTTTCACTGTCACCTTAATGATACATTTATACAAAAGGAGCTTCTTTATTATGTGATTTTCTTCTCTTGACCATGTGCTAGCATTTATCCCTGGGAAAAAATAGAGTGCAAACTTATACACAGGGCCATTGGAAATGAGTAGTATTTAGTGCACATTTTCAGTGGCTTTATACCAGTTAAAATGACAACATTACTTAAAGGAAAACACTTTTTCCTAAAACCAGTAAATGAACCTGTTAGGAAAATAATAATTTTTATCAAGCTTACAAATACTCTCCCTGTATTTGGTAAATGCAGTCCTTCACAGTCCTTCTCAACTCTGTTTGTGGGGGTCTTCTTTTTCCTTTAAACCTTTGCATCACGTGCATAGATTGACATGAAACAGTAGATGCTGACTCGCGTGTAACTCCACTAATGATGGAATTTTTTGGACATGTGAAAATGTTAAAAAAGTTAATTAATGCACTTTTTGCGTGGTTTTAGTGGGGGGAGGAAGGAGTTACGGGTGTTTTTACACAAACATCACATGAAGATGAAGGACCAGACAAGAGGGGCCAGACTGAAGGATCATTTACTATCTCACCTGGAACAGTGACAAGGACGGGAATGACACAGGGCAAACAGAGTCTTCCCAAGGATATTCTGGCAGCTCCTTACAGTTAAATGGCTTTGAACTAATCTGTGCTTCTGGTTTTTAAATCATTAATCACTGGTTCCACACTGTCATTTCATCTATACAAGCTTTCCTTGGCTATTCTAAAACTGCTCTCTAACAGTTCCAGTGGATGGTTCTAGAACTCATATTGTGAAATGCAGTAAATTTTAGTTCCTTGTTTGCTCTTCTACATCTGCATACTGCAGGCCAGTATTATCACATTCTTCCTCAGTGGCCTTTTTTTGCCTGCTAAAGGATTCTAGTCATTTTAGATTTGTTCCCACTGGAGGTCTTCCCTTCCAACTAACAATTTTGGTTGCCTTCATATTTTTCTAACTCTACTGAGTCTCTTCTGAAATTTTACACACTCAGCACATGTAGAGAAATGGTCAAATTGCCCCATGTCTCTCTGTTTATATGACTTCACAGAAAAACAAATCCTCTGCACAATTTGCTGAAGCTCTTTAGCACAATTGTGTTTGAAAATTACTCTCTGAAATTTCTCTGTTGGAATTCACTAGTTCTACAAAGGAGGGACAGACATCCTTACAATAAGCAATGCTTCAGTCCTTCTGCCGTGTTTTTCAGTTCAACTGATGAAGGAATTCACTCACAGTGAATATTAACTTGAATCTGTCACACAGTATTTATAGTGGTGTAATTTTAAAACAATAATTAAAGAAAACCAGCCATATCAGGATTCTTATTGAAATGTTTATAAAATTCTGTAAATAATTAAAGTCAAATTTATCTCAGACAAAAATTGCCCTGTAACACATGGAAACAATGATTCCTAAGGAAACTTCACTAAAAACCTGTTTTTACAAACATGTAATATCAACAGAACGTCAGCTTAACACTGGTAATTTATTTCCATGTATGCCAACACATATAAAAAAACCTATACAAGATACTTTGTTTCTTTAATGCCATGAAATGTTATTCTTTTGTTTAGAAAATAAATTATGCATTTTCAAACAGAGTTATATGATCTTCAAAGGTGTCTAGAAAGAATGACACATCCCTAATCATATTAAAACATTTATAAGATACCAAATTTTCAAACTAAATTATTTGACAATCACATTAAGCAATATTAAGCCTATATATAACCTGTCAACCAGAATAATAAAAATGCATATTACAAGTCTGAGTTTACATTCATATTGCCACACTTTATTTCCTCTGTTAGGGGACTTAAATAGCATTCAAAAATATATACTAATTTATTAAATTTACTAAAATTTCATTTTTTCATCACACATCAATGAAATAATTTTCATGACTGTGGGAAGGTATAATTTCTAAGTACCCATGAGTTTCCTTCCATCTGCTATATGTGTGTTATTTCTCACTAAGAAATTGTCAACTAAGAAATTGTCTCAAGACATTGCCTGAAATTCTGCCAGGTTTTCAGAAAAATACTTCAGCAAGTTTCCATTAAAATTCTAAATTTTACTAATGAAGAAATTAATTTTGTCAATGCTTAATCACTCTGCTAAAGTTCTAAGCAATTATATTGCAAATATCTCCTCATTGAAGAAAAATATTAAAATCCTCTCTAATTTACAATTAAGCAAAGTCCAGATATTTATTCAGTAGAATAATGAAATATATGATAATCACAATTAGCAGTTGATTCATAATTGATCAATAAGTACATTTTAGGAAGTCTGTATTTCATTGCTAAAAAAATGCATCTTTACGGCAATTTTGATACTGTTAGTGTGTATATGCAGACATATGAAATTATTTTACTTTTTACTGGGAATATATGTAAAACTATGCAATGGTATTTATTTACCATATATATATAGTAGGCAATATGCAGTTGAGGTTAATCTTACACAGAAAGGGGAAAAAAGTTGTACATATATATATATATATAACTACATTCCTTTCTTCCTTCCTTTTTTTTTAATTAACTTGGGGTGAAAAGGATTTATGACTGAATCATAAAAAGGTCTAGATGAAACCTTGAAAGGTCACCTTGTCCACCTTTCCATTCACAGACAACTATAATCAGGTATTCCTGACAGATGTTTCTCTGCCTGGTTCCTTTAAAACTTTCAATCCTTGGAATCCTTTGTTCATCTGTTCCTGCCACCAGGTATTGCCAACATCATTTTGCTGCAGCTGGAGCTCATTGCTTGTCCTATTCAGACCAAACAGGACCAACAAGCAGCAGTTGCCCCTTTGTACACTTATCCATGTGGAGGAGTAGCTTTTTCCTCAGGGACAGCGAGATCCATCCCCACCACCACTTTCTGACTGGCCATGGTTCTCCCCCTGGACAGTGCATACACCAGCACCGAGTCTGGTAGGACTGAACAGGAAGGATACACCAGAATTCATCTCGATGTAAGACAGAAAGTCTTTTCAGTGAGAATTATTGTTCACGGGAACAAGCTCCCCGGGCAAGGGGTAGAGTCTCCATCACTGATGGTTTTGAAGATGGGCTTGGACACGGAGTGAGATAATCTCATCTAGGCTCCCTTTCCCACAGAAAAAGTTGGACCAGATGATCCTTCAGGATCCCTTCAGCCTGGGCTGTTCTGTGACACCACAAAAAGAAGTGCACTGTGCCTGCCAGACAAAATCCCCAGCCAGTAAAAGCATCACAACTGCCAGTGTCAGAGCACTTCATGTTTCTGTCCTTGCTCCTCTTTACTCCAAAGTAAGCAACCTAAAACCATCAACTTTATATTGCTGGTTTTATGTTCTATACCTCTTGTCATTCTCCTTTGGACTTCAGCAAATTGGCTGCAATTTACTCAAAATTTTTTATTTAAACAGCTACACAAGTAGTTTGGAGCAGATAATAAAAGTATTTGTTTAATTTTCAATATAATTATGGCTGGGTATAAAAGAAGTAGACCACAGATATTAGATGGGACTTCCTGATCCATACACCCAGATGTCCCTATTTTTACCTACTGCAATTCCCACAGATTACCATACACAGTAATTTGAATATTTCATTTTCCTTTTTGAACTCAGAGAAGCATTTTCCTGTTATGGACCTTAGCACAATTTTACAGCAAAACAAATCTTTCATGACAAACAAAGATCTGCATCCTAAATACGTTAAAAGCTTTACTACACCAGACATATGTTTATGGTTAAAAATCTGAATTTCTAGGTACCTGCTTCTGAATTTTGCTGGCCATTGCTCTTGGACATCTTTAACCTTTGTCACTACTGTGACATAAAATTTCTCCTATACAAAGGTCATGTTGTCAGTTTGGCAGCAACTTTAATCCTTGGACTTTTGAAGCAACCATCTATCAGATGGAGAAGTATAAAACAATGCAAAGCATATGTAGATAAGTTTACCAGGTTACAGGGTGTCTTATGTTAGGCAGCCTCTTTCAATGAGCATGAGCTGTCACTGTACCAAAAACTCAACAAATCTTGTTAAATATTGTAGTTGTAGCCAATGTTTTCTTTATCTCTTTTAAGAGCTATTTACAAAACCTGAAAAACAGTCCATAACAGCACTACAGTAGCTTCAAATAGATTTTGGGAACATGCCATGGCCAGCAGAATCCTTGGTTTAGCACATGGCAAATCTAGTTCAAGGCTGGCACTCTCGGTCTCCATAATCTGATTGTATCAAAGACATTTTGTTCAGGATCAACTTTAGTCATTAGCCTAGAGATTATTCAGGGTCAAAGAAATAGAAAATGGATGAAAACTTCGAAGTCAGAGGCTACTTTCAGAGTCTCTGTTTATTACAAGCCACAGTTTGATACTCTATGATTTTCACTTAGGTTATAATTTAGTTTCTAATCTCAGCATCTTACTCATAATGAAACCATGATGTCTTTTTAGCATCCCCCTGCTTCCCAAGCTGTCTGCTCAAAGGACGCTCCTGAACAATCCTGGCCAAACCCAATATCCCCCAATCTCACTAGTGCAGATATACACCAGATACCCACTTTATAACACTAGTACTCTCTTAAGGACCCCATGACAAAGCACACATAATAGCAGACATTATTTATTACTGCGAAAATTCAATTAGACTTTAAACATGAACCTTGAATTAAAGAAAATTTGTCTAAAATGATGTGATGCTAATGAGTTTTACAATATAGTCAACTCGCCAAAACAGCATTTCTGTACCTAAAATTAAGCTGTTTTATACTATGTTAATAATACCTTGCTAAACACATCTGTGTGAGGTATGAATTCAGATATTCGCATCACACCAGCCTTACAATAGCTGTCACTGATGTGTATCATATCACACCACTGACTTTCATATATTAGTATCCATTTTATGATAGAACAATCTGGAACAGTGTAATTGCATCTTACAAATGTCTTCTGTAAAATTATGGTCTTAGAGTATCTCATTGTGAACAAATCTAATCAAATTAACCAAAAACAACCCCAAGTCATAAGGACATGAAAAAGAAACAAACACAAAGCAGTAGAGGAAAAGGCATGAAGAATGGCACAGAACTCCATACAAGTGACTCTAACTTGGTTAAAAATAGTAAAAAAAATAAAAAACAAAACAAAACAAAACAAAAAAAAAAAAATAAAGAAATTCCAAAAGAAAATTGCAGGAGTGGATGGTGACAGAAGAAGTGCTAAGTTCTTGCTTCATTTTTGAGAAAGCCTTCTGAGACTGTCTCAGTCTCCCACAACACTCCAATAAGCAAAGCAGAGAAATGGAGATGAGATTAGGTTACAATAATGTGGGAGTACCCAAGCTGGAAATCCATATTCCAAGAGCAGCTATCAATAGTTCTCTATCACTCTGGGAGGACATGGTAATGGAGTCTGCCCTACTCTTAATACCAGTCAATAATCTCATTAATGGCGGGGCATAAAAGGGGCAGAAGTAAAATTCTAGATGACACTTAGAAGGCAACACAGCTGCTTGGAGGACAGCAAGAGAATTTCAGTTATCTTGAAATCTATATACATGGTACTGAAAAAAAACCCAAAAACCAATCTGCAAAGTACTACACTTGAAAAAGAGAATATACATGCCAAGTGCAATATGGGTAGCAATTATGCTGTTGCAAATACAATGGCAAATAAATTTCTTGCAACAGGTTAGCTACCAAACCAGAAGGAACATCATCTTCTGAACAAGTGCATGCAAATAAAATGCCAGGCTATCCATGTTTGCTTTTCTACGGTATTAAATAAACTAACCAGGACTGTTTGCACTAATAATGTAATTAAGAGGTAACTGAGTTAATGGTCATGCCTGTGTAGTATTTTAAAATAGTGATACCAAAAGTGCCACTTTACTAAGTGGTACTCTCACAGAATTGAAATACATTTAATATTCTTCAGTGCAGAAGATTTAACTTAAAAACACATGTTTAATCATTTAAAGGCAACAGTCCTGAGCTAATTAGTAAATAGCAAGGCAGAGTGGTAGTGAGGCACTAGCAAACTTCCAAAGGATTTTTAATTTTCACTGCTCAAATAAACAGATGGGGGAAAGTAGGAAATTAAATTTTATGCAACATATCACCTCCTGAAATCAAAATTCAAGAAGTTCAACCAAAGGTTATTCTACAGTGCAGCTTCAGTTTCCTGCTTTGATCATCGATCCAAGGCTCTCACAGGATATTGACACAGATTGGTTGTGACCACACATATGCTTTAGCTTTCTCTGTTTTAGTGGTACCAGCACACAGGAGTTGCTTCCAAAGCTAGCTTGTGTTAGTCCTCCTTGTCATACACAAAGCATCCAACAAAGATTATCAATAATCTTAGGACAGCAAGTATCAATAACTGCATTCATTCTCTTCACATAAGAAGCAAAGAGAAATCATTTCTTGTAATCAGCTAAATATCACAATGTTTTCAGCTGGAAGAGGAACAAATCCTTCTTTTTCCTTTGTGTCCCCTACTCACCATCAACTACAAAAGCACAATTATGTGCTCCACTTTATTCATGCTCTTTGATCCATGTGTCAACTAAACACATTCAAGCACTAGTCAGTTAAACTGTTGCAATTCTGCATGTAGAAAATTTCTGGAGGCATATGGGACACTTCAGCCATGTATTTCACAAAGACTTGCAAGGCCGAGTACCAAGTATCAGGAAACGTAGTTTTCACAACCAATGAAGATGGTTTTATGCATTTTCAAACATTTTTCTTTCAAATTCTTTAAACACATCCTATGCAAGCCTTATCTCATCCCCCTTCCTGGTTGCTCGTCCAGTCTCACAGACTCCTCTAGTCATTCTTAATGCCACTCAGACGCTTCACAGCACTATAACATAATTCATAGCAATTCAGTCTCAGAAAGCTGCAAGCAACTTCAAGGTATCATCCATAACAGCAGGGATGTCTCTAAAGGCAGTACCAGCTTGCAGATCTATCATTTCCAGGAGATATTTAACCATTTCTTAAAAACCCTCCCTACACTAATTTCCAGGGAGGAATTCTTTAGGTTTATTTTTCTGTTAGAAAGGTTACATCTAATCAAGATCTCCCTCATATGTAAGTCCATTAATTCCTGTTCTGTCCAGCATGGGCAGCAGAGATTTTCTCCTTTTTTTTTCTTACAGCAGTCCCTGTGTAATAAGAAGGACTCAAGTTCCTCCTCAGTCTTCTACGGATGTATTATTCCAGCTACGACCTTATCAGAGCCGGGCAAAGCTGCAGATTTATGCCATACATGTTGAAAGTTACATCATATCCTGTTGATGTATCTTCCATGAAACGTCACTCACCTTCTGTTATACCACAATATTGTTAATTCACATGCACTGGTGATGTACTAGAATCCTGAATTATTTTTTTTTTTTTTTCTTGCACAGTAGATTGTTCCTTTGGTTATAACTGTATGAGAACCTGCATGAAAATCACAGTTCTCACTTCTCCCTAATAAACTTCACCTAACACTTTTCTCAAATCATTTTACCCTTCTGCAAACAGTGCTCTCAATTCCTCTGCACTTCCAGTACCTTCCAATCTAATATCAATAGAAATTGAGGCCTAACCTGTTATTATCAAGAAGAATTCCTCTCAGTATATCTTTCAGTTTTAATAATGAACTGCTGGTAACTATTCTCCAAATACAGTGGATTCTTTTAGACAGAGTAATCCCAGCTCACTCATAAGACAATGTAAAAAACTAAGATCATCATCTGCTTCTTCTCTGTTTGTAAGGTCTGTTACCTGTTCTCATCAGAAACTGTGATTGCTTTGACATAATCTCTTCTTGATAAACATGTGTTTCATTTGCTTGTCTCCCAGCTATCTTCCTGGCACTTAAACACAGTCTGATTATTTGTGTAAGTATTTTTCTGTGGATTGTAGTTAAGCTCACCTCATAATTTCTTGGCTCCCTTTTTCTTCCTTTTTAAAATCTAAATACTGGATTTGTCCACCACTGATACCTTTTCTCCTATTCCATTTCTCAAGAAAACCCCAAAAATGTACTCTGAAATTCCATCTGCCAGTCTTGTAGGTTACAAGGAAATGAAGCCCATAAAAACCAGGTAATTTGAAAACAATCCAATGTTTTCTTTATTTTCTAAACTGCTCTTTCCCAATTTTGTATAGATATTGTATCTTTTTGTAACTTGTATTAATTCCACTAGTCAGTAATTGCCTTTGATTCCACGGGTGGGGATTCACAGATGCAAGAAAGACATCACTTTTTCAACACTATTAGTTGACAATTTCTGCATTCCATTAATTTGCAGATCAATCCCTTCCTAAAGTGTCTCCTTAATACAGTTACAAAATAATTTCATGTTACTTTGGTCTTTTGCTAGTTGCATGACATCCTTGAGCTAGCCTTTGACTTTCTTCACACTATACTTTTTTCGATCCTTCCTTCCATTAAAGAAAAACAACTCTGATATCAATCCTTCTTCTCGGATCTGAGGTCAACAAAGCTTTCCCACCACTGTCAGCATCCTTGTCTCCCTTTTCTCTCCTTCCCAGTTCAAAGTACTCCTCAGCTTCCAGACTATTTCCTTACCTCATTTCTTCCTTCAATGGCTACCCATCCAAACCTCTGCCCTTGGAATTTCTATGTTCTTCTGCCTTAGCTTCTTGAGCCACTGAATTCTAGGTCTCTTTGTATATAATAACCAACTGCCAGATTAAACTACCTTCTGTTCCCACCTAGTTCTTGTTCAGTTGCCAGTTCCCAGGCCCAGTGGCCCCGTTAGGACGGGTTCAGTATCGTGCTAAATTCTGTGTTTCTGTAGCCCTTTGTTCCTCTGACCCAGTATACATCCTTTCTGGAGACTTCTTCCAGATCTCCCTCCCAGCTCCTTATCCCCTATCTACTTATTCCTCAGCTTAAAACTAGGTATTGCCCCTTCTGCAGCTAAATTAGCACAGCCTCCTCCACCTGTTTGCCACAGTCAAACAAGAAAATAGACCACTGCAGAAATTGCCCCAAAATAAGTTTGGATGCCTAACAGAAAAATTACATAAAACAATATGAACTGAAACCTTCTTATCTTACCATGCAGAAGCACAAACAGGGCATTTAATGCAACTCAGAGGTTAAAAATCTATACCAGTTCTACTGACTTTACAGAAGCTAAAAACTTGTGCTAGGAACAAAGAGACAGTGAAGCATCTGTAGAACAAAGGCCAATTTTGCCTTATTTCAGTCTCGGGGCTAAAAATCTTTGCTATAGTTTTAGAGAAGAATACACTGAAATATTCCAACTAAAGCAAACCCACGTGTCACCTCTCTTCAATCTTTTCCCAAGTGGTAGGATAGCTCCAATATTTTTCCTTCCTATTTTCATAACCTGTGGTCCTACATTCACAGCTACAAAACAAGCAGAACCAGTAAAAAAATATGTAAACATCATACAGGAAGTTTTTTACCTTGATATCAGAAGTGTCACGCTGGCTATTGCGCCACGCCCTTGAAACAGATGAAAAAGTTCTGTCTGCATGATCAAACTTCCCTCCTTGTAGATTTAGGAAAAGTGTTGTGAAGGGTTCCTAAATACATATTAAAAGATTAATTAAAAACAACAGTGTATTACTTTTCTAGAAATTTCAGGGTTAAAAAAAAAGGGATTGATTATTCTTTTGGGGTCTGGTTTTTAATGATGCTATTTTTCTGGCAGACACAGAAAAGGGTTAATTCTAGTATCCTAGAATGAGAAATACCAACTGATGTTTATTTGTTCAATAAATCCTTTTTATTCCTACTTCATGCATATATACTCAGATAAAGAAAAGCAAATAAAATCAAAAGAAAATGCTCACAGGCTGGAGTAGAAGCTACAGTCAGTTGTGACACAAATTGCTCTCAATAACATGAAAAAGCTCAGATACCTGAGATATTTTTTAAACTAGCATATAACAAAACATATGCAGTTTATTTTGTTCAAGGTGTTCTGTTAATGCAAAGGGTAGCATTCAATACCAATAGCTTTAGGATTATTATTGTTCAATATATAATTTATGATTTAGAAAAATGTTTGGAAGATTTAAAAGCCTCCTCTTAGTTAAAGAACACTTAAGCACATATTAGTGGGTAATTGCTTGAAATTAGCTAAGCACTATAAATTACTTCAAGGATTTATGTATGCTTGTACATTCTAACAAGCTTTAATTAATGATGTGCTGCTAATGCTTTCCCAAAGAAATTACTTCCTAAGAGACAAATCGCCTTTCAAATTTAAAGAAAAATGCATTGTTTAACCAATACATTATCAATATGTAGCATCTCAAAAGTTTCTTCCATACAAACTGCAGCAGATTTTTAAAAATTAATGATTTACACCACAGAATTTCATGAATATCAGCAAGCAATTCACTTACACTCATTAGGAAGTGAAAATTAAATACATTAATTAAGAACCACAAATGTTCGGTACTTGGTCCAGTCAGAAAATATGCAAGGAAGGAAAATTAACCATGATTAAAGAGGTATAAGAATGTTTATTAAAAAGCAATTTTTAAGAAGAAAAAACTTTATTTATTTCAATGCTATACCACAAAAAATAAAACTTTCTGCTTGAAATTTGGAATTAATTTCTCTTATGCTACTGATTACAATTACTAGAAAATTTCAGTACTCTCCTACACCACTGAGTTTTAGTTTACTTATGCATATATATTTGTTGCTTTCATTATCATTCAAAGGAAAAGCATTTATAAAATATATACTTACAATCCTTAATAACCACGTGAGTGCAAAACTGGCTGTTGAATAATGTGTACCATAGTGAAATTTTGGAACCTGATCATCTTCCCACGATTCATATCTCTCAGCAAAGAACGCTGCTCTCTTGGGGTTCAAAGCTCCAATAGGCTGCAAGATTTGTAAAAATAAGTGCATTAAGTAAATAAAATTAATGTGACTATTATCAAATCACACTCCCCTTGTTTTTTCTGGTAAGCAGAATCATTGGCATGCACAGAGAAAGCTGGGGTTTGTGTTTTGCAAGAGCAGATGCTGGAGACCTGTGTATTTGGGGTGAGGATTCCATGCACACGCACATGGCTGGTTGGAAAAATGTCTCTTTTGCATGAATAGAGGCTTCACTTCTACTTCCTGCTGATTCAAGTCAAGGACTGACAACCAATTCACAGTGGAAAGTCTTGGACAAAGTGTTGTTAACTTGTGTTAATATAAAGCTGAATACACAGCTAAGCAAATACTAAGCACCAATGAGAAACATCTTTGGATACTTTTGGGGGAAAAAAGTAGTGACAGATAGGGTGGAAGAATATTAACAGTGGTCTTGGAATTTTGATATTACTATTCTTGTTTCTATGCTTTCTATTTACACCTCATGTTTACTTACTTCATAAAATTTTAAACTTTGAAAAAAAAAAAAAACACAAATGAAAGAACAGAATTTCTATATTAAAACATTGATACAAAAGAAACAACATATGTATGACTAAAAATGTTTATCACACTTTCACCCATGCTGTTATTCTTTGTTTAGTGCTTACCTAGAATATAAACACCCAGTGATGTATTTAAAAGTAAGAAATATAATATTTTGTTATCTATAGCTGTGTATTTCTTCAGCAGACTTTTACATTAATGATTTGCAAAAAAATGAGTATACGTCACACAAATCACTGAGAAACCCAAACATGAATTTAGCAATTCCACATGTAAAATGCTGCAAGAGATCTGAAGTACCTTTGGATATACATGCAAAATACAATTTTGTATACATATTGAGCACACTGTGTGCTATTAATGTAAATTATGTTCATCTGTATAGACAGTGGATGCATTCAAGTATAACTAAAGAACAAACATGAAAAAAATATTTCCTTCTTTCTCTTCCTCAAGAATAAATACACTTAAAAATACACTTCAAGGCAAGGAAAAACTTTAAAAGAGAATTCCTTGAACAACAGCATCAGTAATCTAGTCTGTAATTCAAGCACAGTTTAAGTGAAAATCTATGTCTGCTATTCAGATTATTATTATTCTTCAAATAACTGCTTCTTTGCAGCTCACGTGGAATTCTGCATACAAGGTTCAAAGTATTTTCTCTTCTAGGACAGATCAGATCTTTGAATGACCTAAGATCTGATCTTACATTTTTTACTCAGAGTGACTTTCTCATTGCAGGAGGATAAAGAAAACATCTTAGGTTAATTACTATTTTTGCAGTTCACTAATTTGAAATACAACCCGTTAAAAGAAGTTTTTCCTGTATAAAAGGATTTTTATCTGATTTAGCAAATTTATTCCAGAGAAGTATGAAACTGACTCCAAGAAATCTCTTTGTTGCAAGAATCATTTTGGAATCTCCATCTGTATTGATTTTCCCTAAAGACTCAGCTATGCTTGAGGGAAAAAAGAAGAAACAAGGTCACTGGTAGACAAATTATATAAATTAAAAATAGACACTCTGTTGTGCTGTATGGTTCTGTAACATTTTATGTATTCTCTTTATCTGCCTCTATTGTTATTACTCTCCAAATGAGTATAGCCCAGATCAATAGTTATAGAATTACATTCCTTGAATATAAAGCTAAACCAAATTAGAATTGATTTCATTCTCTTTTCAAAAAAACAAAAAAAAAAAGAAAGAAAGAAAGAAAAGAAATAAAAAGGTATCATGCAGAGATCTATATAGCCAGAATCCACAGTATTGATTTTAGCTGTTATTGTTACAGTTGGTTTCTGAAGCCTGCAACAGGACAACTATCAAGACATGTCACATTTATTTGCAAGCAAATAAAAAAAAGTCCCCAAATGAAAAAAGCTTAGGGGCAAAAAAAACCCACAACAAAAAGAACTGTGGAGCTGTGCACTGACAATGATACACTATCAGCTTACTCAGAGAAGTTACAGTGGGAATACACACATTGAATTATACATTACACGAATACGCTGATTTATTGTGGTAATAACATCCACCTCATTAAAAGATTCTGCTTTGCTGCAGTTGGAGGGCTACATATTGTTTACTGCTATAAATTAATGGCAGTGCACAGAAGACTGTAGAACCCTTCTAACAATAGATCTGTAATGACAGTGCTGTATATCACAGCTTCCCCAGCAGCTTCATAATAAAATGGAGACAATGTATTGGGCTAATACATTCTACCAGGCAGGCCCATATTTTTCTGACAACTGCTCCTAAGGATGAGGTGATTCGAGTGTGCTACACTGCACGGTGAACAGTTAACTACAGAATACAGCACATACAAGGAAGGTTCAAATACTCCCTTACTTTTGATTTAGTAAAAAAGCCAATTAATTGAAATTTTGCAATTATTTCATATTTCAAAATTCACAGGGAATCATAGTTACATACTGTATTTCCTCCCCTGTGGGTAAATGCCAAGGGAAAAAGAGTAACTCCAAGCTAAGCTATGCTAGATGTGGCTGTGAGACCACAAATTTACATTACTCTACACAGTTCCCCTATGGCTACAGCTCTCTAAGAAAAAAGGAGCTGAAAAGCTTTTCTATCCTGAAACTCCAGAGCATATTTTATTTGCAGTATCTCTCTTCCCAGAGGAAAATTAGATATTAGTGCACCAATAAAAAATGTTTATTTAGAGGGAGGGGGGAAAATGAAGAGACAGAAAAATTCCAAGAAGCAAAAACAATGGATGAGATTAAAGGAGTAAAGATGAAGAAAAGGCATCACTTGTGGTTTAAGTTTTGAAATTATATTGAAAAAAAGTAATGATGCATATGGTTTTCAAGTTAGTGTTCATTCAAAAAGAGGGTCCAAATTGGAGCAAGAATTCAAGTAAAGCAGTTTTTGTTTTCACTTTTCCAAATGCACAATCACCTGTTTTTTTGACCCAAAGTGGTTGTTGCAACAACATGTGCTACAAACACGGAAGTTACAAGCTAATCTTAAACAATATTTGATATTAATTTTTCAAGTACTCTCAAATACAGGAATACCTCAAAACAAATAACCTCATGTTTCTACCAAGAACTGAATACAGTAAATCTCAGACTTTGGACCAAGCTTGCTTGCTTTCTTTGAGATACAACAAAGAAAAATGGCTTGCTGAAAAATAACTGAGAAAACACACTGACTCTTATCATCTACTGTGTCAAATATGTCCAGACACTATGGACTACACCTGTATCTGTTAGTTCTTAGCCTCACTCTGTGCCAGACACTGGAACAGTGGTCCATCTTGCCTTTATTTTCAGAAGAAAGCAGAATGCCCACTTGCTCTTCTACATGGGGCAGAAACTCTTCTGGATTCTGCCACTCATGTTCAAGAATATACATATTTTGGAAAATTGCTAATGACATAAAATAGACAGATTGAAGTCTTGTATGTGTAATATGACTATTTATAGTTCCACATTAAGAAGGAAAAAGTGGTACTTTTTATTCTTATCTAATGTGTTTTCACATTTTCAATAGTGCTACTCCAAATAACAGACACTGTTCTTATGTGTGCTGCCTTTTACATATGTTTCTGTTATTGAAACAAATATTACCACTTCTACTGTTTCCTACCCAGTATAATACTGGGAAGAGTTTTCAACTCATTAATACTCAAAATCTAGGAAAGACTAGAGTACTATGGCAGTTAAATTGCATTTAATTACTGCAAACAGTAAGCAGTCAAGATATCATCATTTCATCTTCATTTTTATCTCTTGCCTCTTTTGGTGAAAAGGCAATCTTAACAATTAACTACTGGGAATCAGATCTGTGCAAGTGGCTGTGAGATCTGAAAATCAGACAGTTTCAGAAATGAGGTCTGTACTGACCAGTGCAAGCAGAAAGATTTAAAAATTAATTAAAATATTATTTGAAATCTGTATTTCAAAACATCTTCACCATGGCGAAAAAAAAAAAAGAACAGAACAGAAACAAAATGTGAAGAAAAAAAAAAACAAAAGGAAACAAAGTGCTTTTCCTTGTGATTTCTTATACTGTTTTCTCATCCACATCCAACCAGGTGCTTGTATTCCTGTGAATACCATTGTCTGTATCATTGAATTATGTTTGGGAGCATCATTGCCAAGTATGATGTTTGTTTTCCATACGTCTTATTTTCAAGATGACTATCTGGTTTTCATTACTGATATTTTTCATACATGCATTGGGCTTAAAGGACCAGGGGGACCATTAGGTCATCTCATCTTGCCCTGTGTTTGTATGACAAGCTGTGAAATGCCTTTCTATTACATGATTTCCAGCCCAACTATTTATGCTTGATTACAGCATGAGCTGTACTTGGCCAACCCGAATCTTAAGTAGGTGGACAATCTGCTACTTTTCCTACTGATAATGCTGATCCTCACTCTAAGAAATATATATTTCAGTTTGGTTATGAATTTACTGGTGTGTTATCAAAGAGATCCTACTACGCTTCTCTCTGACATATGACAGAGCCTGTCCTTACCCAGCATTTTCTGAATATAAAGACAATTATAGACTGTAATTAGAGTTTTTAATAAACATAAGAAATTGAGCTCTTCAGATCTTCCATTTTAAGCCATTTCTTGAACCCTTAAGATTTCTCTGCAGCTCACCTTTAGAACTGGCAGGACATTATGTTTGTACCTATAATTCTAATCCATTATTCTGAATGCAGGTATTTCAAATAATTGTGACACTTGAAAATTTTTAAGGACAAGATATGGGACAATAAAGTAAAAGAATTTCTGAAAAATACTTCCTGTTATTTTCACATCCACCTAAAACTAAAATAATTTTCAAGTATAAATCAGAGTGGTAAGCAAGCCAGACTTCATGTGGTCCACAGAGAACAAACAAACAAACAAACCCCATAATTACCCTAGTTACAAAGCACAGACAATTATAACTTCTCATATAATTAGATTCCTTCTCAAATAACAGATTCATTGCTCCAGGGAGCAATGCAGAACAAATATAAACAGGTTCAGAAATTAAAAAAAAAGAAGACAGCCAGATCACCAGTCTATCAGTGGCCACTAAACATGACTGTCCAAACTATTTCTCCAGTTCACAAAGGAATTAAACTCCTGGTTGCCAAATGTGGGAGGTTATCTGAAGGGAAGGATGACACTTTACATTCCCTCTTTTCTTTCTCCCTAGGCTACTGACACTGGCTGTTCACAGATGTAAGATATTGAGATTCTGGATCAGCTCCTCTCTTACACTTCATATTAAATGACTCAGCACCTTCCCACATACACAGGCTGTGCACACTGAGACAGTCAAAGCCAGCCAGGAGCACTCCAGTACAATAAACCTGCCGTTAACTTCTACATGCAAATGATTTCTTTGCTTACATGTATCTTTTTATTTGCACTAGTGAAGAAACACAGATAAACAGCTACCAGCCACCTCATTTAATACTTGCTTGCACAGCCTAGGGTGCAGACTACTATTTCCCAGCAGTTCTGTTAACAAAGTGACAAGTATAACCAGCTGACTGTGACCAGCATTTTTATCAAATGGGTGATCCCTGGATATTTCCTGATACACTGCATATGAGATGAAATACTGTAATCCTCTTATCTCAATGTTTTCCAAAATAAATTTAATACTATCTATACATGCTAAAACCACTGAGCTTTTTTACAGAAACACGCTTACAAGATTTCTTTGGGAAAAACCCTATGAAGTTTACCAGATTACATTATGTTTTTAAAAAAAATTTAAGCTCCGATTTCTATTCTCAGGAAGCTGAGTATTCAATAAAGGATTGGGAAAAAAGTAGAAAATAGTCATTTACATGCAAATTTAAAGTATTTGTGCATACAGTTTGTATTTCAGATTTTTTTAAGAGCATGCATATTCCTTTGAGACAGCAAGAACAGTCAGGAAAAACGGATCTAAAGATGGTCTAATAATTAAAATGCCTGGACATGTCAATATAAATAATATTTAATGGTGCAAAACATGGAAGATTCCCAAAGTCCACAGTTAAAACAATGGATGCTTAACTAATGTTAACATAAAAAAAAAAATTAGGAAAAACTATTAAGCAATATTAGCCATGTTTTAGTTCGATATGTTAGTGACAGATATACCTCAAGTCACCTTAAATCTTGAAGGAATTTGAATCTCAAGGAAAAGTCTCCATGCCTTCATATTACTAACAATGGTATCAAATGCTATTACAACCATCTGTAGCAGATTGCAAAACAATGCACTGCTGAACCGCAAACTTGCAAACTAATTAACCACACACTAATTAAGCACACTAAGGTTTAATCAATTGTTCGGCAGGACCAAATGTGTCACACACTGTGTATCTGAGGTAATATTACTGGGAAGAAAAACTGAAGAGAGTTGTTGTGTGTTGTACACTTCCAAAAGGTCAGGGAGAAAGGAAGTCCTTGGGAATCATGAGGCAAAATCTGCTTGCAGGCAGTGAGTTGGGTATGGCCTCTAAGTAGCTGCCTTTAGAAAATAATAATTTCCAGCCAAAAGCAACCATTGGCATCCTATTCATGACAGTCTGTCAAGTGAAAGCAAGCCCTGCATTGTTATTCACTTACTTAAAAAACAAACAAAAAAAAATCCTTTTGTGGATTTTGAGACAGGATTTAGTGAGAAGCCACATGAATTTAACTCATAGCTGGAGATGAAAACATTCTCTCTTCTGCCTGCCTTTCACAGACCGTGCTCCTCTGCCGGCACATCATACAAGACACAGAAAACAGCAGCCATTACACCTAACACCAGATATGTGAAAGACAATCAGAACTAAAAGCATAATCCTTTCTGTTTGTACTAACAGCACAGGACCTCACACTAAAAGCTGACACAAACTCACATTTTCTGCAGATTTCTGTCAGGGCACACAAAATATACATTATTCTGCATCATGTGTAAGCACCAAGCCCAACAAAAAGAGCAGCAGCAGCATAGAAAGATGCACTTGGGAAGGTATAAGGTGGTTTTTACTGTAATCTGTACTGTTTCATAAAACTATTACAACCAGATTATATCAACCTTGAATATAAGTAGTCAGCTAAGAGCCCATCAAGGCATCTTGTTTCACACATGCATTCCTTTGCTCTTAAAAGGTGAGTTCATCCATCCATATCAGCTCACAAGACCCTATTTCATAAGGTCTCCTGATAAGCCAGCCATCACCTTCAATACCATCAACAGATTAATATTGACAGAAAGTTTTATCAGCTCCCTTTCCATTCTCTTTTTCAGATTACCATATATGCTGAACAGTATAACGTACAGAAAAGACTTTTGGAATGTTAGTGACCAGCCCACTTTGGAAACTAACCTTGTGTTTGTGATTCTGAGGCAGTTTCAAGTGATTGGTTGGACATGGTATGTACATTATTTTAATTAATCTTGTTAAACTATTCACCTCAAGCTTTTAGGATCACATCATCTTCTACTAATGTTTTTCTATTGATTTCCTTCAGTTGATCCACATTTTTGTCTGCTGATATTTGAGTTTTAGAAAAATCACCTGATGTGTCCATCAAAGTAAGTCCACAGCCTGAGAACCACTTTAAACTCCTCCTTAAACAAAGATTATCACTATTTTACCATGATCTCATTTTCTGAGCACTAATTTTAAACCTGGATTGTTGTTTGATCCCAAGAGACTTCCTGCTCCTACGAGTTTGAACAACTCAGTTTTAGACAGTTCCAGTTAGGTGAGATAAATCCCATATTCATTTCCCATATGAGTGCAACTTTCAACTTAGCCACCATCATGCTTGTTCAGAAATCTGAGTTACAGAGATGTGTGTTGTAGCAGTTCACAATCTGCAGGAGTTCAAATGTATGAATTTAAAAAGGAAGAGTGTCTGTATCAAGAGAATAACATTCACTTTACATTAGAAAGACAGAAAGTACACATTCAAAATGTCTATGGCCCAAGACATGTGTGTGAAATTACTTTATTTTGATTGCTAGTAGATTTTAGGACCAGACATGTGCCCCGTGGTTTCTTGTGAACATTTAAAAGGTCATGAACCTCCCTCAGTTCATTTCCAATTAGAGGATGACATACACTCAGGATACCTAAAATTGAAACAAGAGCAGGATGGACAATAACATCAGATATAAACTTGGAATATAAGTTTGAACAACTATGGTTCATTTCCAGCTATAGTTTTTCTTGTCTTTGAGTATTTCTGCACTCAAAACTCCTCCTTGAGACAGGAGAAGAACACAATTATCAGGCTTACTACCAAAATGATTCTTTTTGATCCTGTAAACTTGGCTTTTGCCTTAATAACTAAATAGACACACACACACACACACACACACATATATATATAAAAGATTGCTTGAAAATAATTAAGTGATCCCAGAACAGCAATGAGATGCCCTTTATCATCCACTTCTATGTTCTCCAGAGGAGGTGGTGTGACACAAGGAATAACCAATTAAAGGCAAGGGGGGGAAAAGGTGATACTATAAAAGGATGGCTATAACATTGTCAGAGAGCAGCATGAATTACCAGAATATTTTTAAAAATTCTGTCTACACTAAGAGTAGGATTTCAGAAAGTATGTTTTGATAAATCACCTCAGAGACACATTTGGACCAAGTTTCAGACTCAGCAGGTCTCTGTAAGAGTTGTGGAAGAACAAGCCTCTATGAAAATCTTATGTTTCTTACAGAAGTCACATGTTTATTATGAAAAAGGCCCAGAGACAGATTCTGCACGAAGCTTAAACCAACATATCAGCTCACAAGTCTCTGTCTTTGAAACAAGAAGCTGATACTAAAACCCAAACAGTTGAATGCCTCTACGGACCTTGTCTAAGTCGGGCCTGACAATCCAATACCTACTTAATCTAAATAATTCCTCGGGGCTGAGTTCTTGCCTTTTTTTGCCCGAGATTGTCCCTGGCGGCCCTTGTCCGTGGTGCTGAATGCCACGTGCCGAGGCTGGCAGAGCCAAGGTTTGCATGGGGTGGGTCCCTGACCATGGTGCTGCAGACACAGGATGGGGACCAGGAGCCAGAGGACGGTGACCCATCAGTCACAGACCAGCGGGGCCCTTTGCAGCTTTGTGTCCCAGTTTTGGCAAATGTGCTGACGGAAATGATACAACAGATCGACTCAGCTGTCAGAAGGGATAATTGACCAGTTTTATCATTCATCCATGACGGAATCTGAGCGTTGCTGGCATTTGAGAGTCTCCCAAAATCCCTTTTCCCCATTTAGAAATGGGGGGAAATTATGCTATTATGTTAAAACTTTTCAGGGGAATATAACAGACTACTCAACAGTTCAGTTTGTACTGTTTCTAATTACAAAACAGATTATCTGGTGTAAACAAAGCAAGCCCTAAAAAATTTTAGCACTGCCATGAGATATGAGCAAGGGGAACTTCATCATCTTGCACAGCTTTCTTCAAAGAGGGTCTTTACAATTCCCTTCCCACCATCTCTTTTCAGCTCTCTCTCTTTGTATTCAGATAATAGATCAGGAAGAAAGGGCCTTCATTCTCCCAGCTAGATTTTGCTCTTTTATGGTGTCCTAAATGGAACCCACACAGGAAAGGTTCTGCTCAGAGCATTGCTTCCTGTTCAAATGCTTCCCTTCTCCTAAAAATTTCTCCCAGATTTTTAGGTCTGTTTCCCCCTTGCACAAACTCACATGGAGATCCAAAGTACATCTACATCAAGGTGATATACCAGTTTCTGTAACAATTTCCTTCAGCTGTTCCCTATTCTGCACACAATTTTAGAGAGGATGGAAGTGTTCCTCTCCTAAAAGAAGCAACTTGTGCTTCACAAAGAAAGCATGAAAACTTGTTATCTGATAATGGAGAGGATCTGATAAGTATACTTTACGTTAAAAATGCCAAAATCTATAAAAAATAAAACATGAATAATGAAAAACATGTCTCATTTTCACATATCACTGCTTCAGGCTGACTGCAGATACCTTTAATGCTCTTTCTGGAGATGATCCAAAATTCTAGAAAATATGATGCATCTTCTCTTAAGTACCATGGACTAAGATACAAAATTTGAAATATTTTGTTTCCTGTACTGTCCTGTTTTCAGCAGGAATTCACATGAACTGCCCTGAAAGGAAAAATATTTGTACCTTCTTTCTGAGGTTATCCTGTCTGGCTTTGGAATGCTTTTTAGAAAGTGGTATCTTTTGTCACAGGTACAGGTGACAAATTTACTGCCCAAAATACCAGTGAGAAGGCAACCAGGGCAGATGCTGAGCCCAGCAGTGTCAAGCCTCAAAGGTTTTAGTGCCTAAATTTCAGATGTACTTGGTTATCAAAATAAGTCATCACCACTGCACCATTGTTAGCTCTCACGCTGTTCCTCTCATCCTCTTTTAGTGTCCAATTTTAAGAACATGCTTTATGCTTAGAAGGACACTGAATCCCAGTGAGTTTATCAGATTTAACTGGTAGCAACCTGAATTCCTTTTGTGTTGGAGCATGAGCTGAATAAAAGACAATTTTTATTTCCTACATTAAAAAGCACAGGTTCACAGAATGCCTGTACAGGTTTTAATGCCACTCCACACAAAAGGGTTTCTTTTAAATATTTGTGAAACTACAACAGGGGAGCATCAAAACATTTGTTACTTTTTTAACTCTTTGCCAAGAGGTGAGAAGAGATAACTAAGCGAATTTCAGCCCATCCCACTCTGTTTTTCTCTTAAAAGGAAAATATGCAGCACAAGCTGTATGTGCAGTGAATTTCTACTCCTGAAATGGGCACAGAATTCAGGCTGGCATGCTGAAGAACAGTCAATAGTGAAGCTGACAGCAGAACAACAAAACTAGTCTACTTTGTCATAGTAAAAATCTATTACTTCTCTTCTGTCAAAGTGTATTTTATACCAGTGGCTCCCACATACCAATTAAACACCTCACTTCACTGAAGGTGAGAGCTATTTGTTGGCTTTGTACACTTGGCTGGAAAAGAAGTCATTACATACATAACAGCCACTATAAAATTCATGATGATTTAGCAAATATTGCATGGAAATGATAAAAATGAGAATAAAAATATTATTATGTACACATGTAGCTATAGTGCAGACAAAGGAAGATTTAAGAGTGGCATAAATTTCTTCTTCTAGTAGTGTCAGTTCATGATCTTACAGAAATGTTGTGCCTTTTGAAAGAAAAATTAACAGCTACTTGTATACGGCAAGATCCTGTAACAAACTTCTGAGAGTATAAAATCATGCTTTCATATCTCAATATTTTCTGTATCTTTTTACTTCTATTTTTTTTTCCTATTCAA
This sequence comes from Acropternis orthonyx, assembly GCA_035583155.1. NCBI lineage: Eukaryota > Metazoa > Chordata > Aves > Passeriformes > Rhinocryptidae > Acropternis > Acropternis orthonyx. The sequence goes on along the minus strand of JAWWEU010000125.1, from coordinate 13,368,506 downwards.
GATCAGAAACACACCAAAATTTATTGCTACTACTGAATACGGAAAAAGAAAAAATGTGTTTTTGAATAACATAAAGTAAGGCAGAGAAAGGCACATGTTCTGGTGGGAAACTGCGTCTGTTGTATAAATAAAATATATACAACTATAAATATAATATGTAATACTCATTACAAACCATAGTCACCTCTTAAGAAATAAACACTCGAGTCAAAGCAGGGTAACAGACTGGCAGTGCACTCCTGGCATTTGTCAGGAGCATTCATCAGGCTGACAGTAATATTAACCACAATCCATTCCAGTTGCTTTGGTTTATCATTGTGTGACTGATGTTCAAAACAGTGCCATAAGAAGCTGCTAAAATAAAGTGTTGGTTTAACCTATACACTGCAGTCCTTTAAATCTGTACTAACTGTGGACTTCTAGTTAATATATTAACAAACTGTTGCTCATATCTGACACTTTATAATACCTGACCTTAACTTGCAATTTCTAAATAAATAAAAGTTAACTTTTCATTTTCTTAGGTATAAAAAAAAGTGAAAATAGCAACCTGACATCCTTTCTGCCAGACCAAAATCAAAGTTTTCCTTTTCTTTACTCAGTTTGAGCACTAAATTGTGATGAGTTTCTGGATGTGCACAAGAAAAAGAAATAAATGACTATTAAAATCATACAAAACTTTAAATGGAATATCTTTAAATATTTTAAAAACCTTTAGAAGTGCAAAGCATAGACATGCTACAATACATAGTTATTACTTATTTGGAAGCACTATCCCCAATATAACAATGCTACAATGAAAATACCACAATATACATGACATTCACAAATTTCCACAGTTGAATATTGGCAAGGCCTTTCACATACTTGTCACAAATTCATCACCTGACATTAACACTGAAACTTCACAGTTGTTACTGACAGAAATGCCAAAACAGTAACCAAAACTTGAACTGCTGTATCTGGGACAGGGATGGCATGAAGACTTCCACTGTGTGTATGGGAAGGGTTGACATTTACCCACAACAGCAGTTACATCTTCAGAGATCAAGACACACTGTCTGATCAACAACATTTAACAGAACATACTGGAAAATCCATGTTAAATCCCTATATCTGTGTAAATATCCACTACTCCCTAACAAGAAGGACAATTCTCTGACAATCCCCTGTCAGGTTAAAAGCTACCAGGAATATCACATTATAAGCCTAAATAATATTAATGGAACTCCTTCTACTCAAAACACAGTTTGACTGACGGCTAATATTGCAGTAATTATTTGCTGTATTAAGTTCACAGTTTTCAAACAAATTATTAAGAAGGTATATACAGACATGGATACAACCTAAGTAAAGTCCACTCAGCAACATCCCCAAGTAATGACCCCTCTCAGCAACAGCAATGGAAAGAGTGCCTCAGAACTGACAGTATACTTAGTAATTCTCCTCAAAGATTACTTTCATGAACAGAAAAATCCTTAAAATAAGTCATTGTTAACTAAAATTGCATAGAAATAGAGTAGGTTTGTGATCCAAATTCTTAATAGAGGCAAGTGCAGTACCTAACACAAAATCCTCCCAACTCCGAATATTCTGTGAATGCTGTGATTCTGTAAAACGAGGGAAAAATGCTCTACACTGCACTTGGTGCCATTTCAGGGTGGAGAAAGAAAGACTAGGACTACAGTGCTGACTGAATCAACTCTTTAAAGATGAAAATACAAATAAAAGGAGACACCTCAGAACTACAGCAGCCAGAGAATCTTTCTTTTTTATGTCTTGAATTATTTTAGCAATGACATGGCATATAAAGAAGTGGTATGTAACAAAAGTTAATGGAAAATGAGGTTGCACAAACTATCTCATGACCAAGGAACTTATTAATGATTAGTACATTAAATTTATGTACTAATTTAAGGTACTCAGAGCTGATGTTACTTGTAAGTTTTCCATTTTCACTTAAGTACAATTCACAAGTGTACTCTAGGTTGGTGATAGGTATTTTGAGTTGTAAATTGCCTTCAGATATTTACTGGCCTGGGGTTTTAAAAAAAAAAAAAATAAATTCCACAAGAAAAAATTACTTTAAAATACTCTTTACCTTTGAAAGACTTGTTGAAATATAAAATATGTGCAGGTTTACCCACAAATCTGGATCTGTGTCAGTCAGACATTCTGAGAAAGCAGAAACTTAATGACTTATTCAAACTAAATAACCCTATTAGAAAATGTTACAATGACAGTACATCAGAATCTCTGCTTTGGACTTAAAAACATTATTCCTCTATGTAAGTATACACATACAAAAGGTATGGTATAATCTTCAAATATACATACACATATATACATGTATATGTATATTTGGTGACTATACAGTCTCTTTTAAAGGTTAAAATAATAAATCAATAATAAAAAAATTTCTGGAGATTTTCACAGACCTATGTTTAGTTTCACCAATTGCAAACTGAAAGCAAAACCTTTTAAAGCTGCCATACTTCTTTGGGGACTTGTTTTTTTTTTCTATCAAATTACCAATTTGTATGAAAGACTTTTGTAATAAGCTATAATTAAAATACCTTCCTTACCTTTCCTACTAATGGGCCACACTGCTCTATATGCCAAGCATTTCCCATAAACTTTTAGAAAAAGATGCTTGTTTGATGATCAGTGCACTCAATTTCTGTAGAGAAAATGAGATCCTTCTACTTTTTAAAATGAAATTCCCCTTTCTTGGAGACCACTGAAAGAAAATAATCACATTCCCTAAACAGGCTGTATAATATTGCATCTGCAAATGCGTGTATGGTAGGGATTGAAAAAAACCCATAAGGCTGCTCTGCCAGGAAAGAGCTGTTTGGAAAAGTTGTGAAAACCTGACCATGTCAGTCTGGCTAAGGACAGCAACATTGCTTGAGCACACCTGAAGGGGTACACAGAGGAAGGGAAAAAACAAAATTTCTCCTTATTGGAATACGGGCAGTGATTTAAAAGTTCCTAAGACATAATGATATCACAGGCTTTGCTGCTAAAAAAAAGTACAATTCTCATCAGAGAAAGCAGAAAAAAGCTAATTTTCAATCTTCAGCAACATCAGCCTTCCAAACTTCGTTAAGATCCGAGATGAAATGTAAAGCATTGTTCTAACTAGGAGCACTTTCCAATAAAAAAGTTGGTACAATCAGAAGCAACAAGAAATACATCAATAATTCATTTTTGCACAATCTGATCCTTGCAGAAATGAAACCCTGTTAATGGTTGGTGGAGGTTGGACCTGATGATCCACTGCGGTCCCTTTCAAATATGACCAACTCTGGGATTCTATGTTGTGCTTTTAACATTAATGTATTAATTGCAGCAGAACACATTTACAAGACTGCAAGCTACTATGATAAATACATAAATTAAATATTTGGTGACAAATACCTTTGACAAATCCCTGAAGTTGCTAGGAAGAGTAAGGTCCAACTCCTCTGATTCATAGTTGGTGATAACCCAAGGGAAGACAGGGTACTGATTTAAATCATTGTAAGTTCGACCTGACAACAAAAAAACCCCACTGTGAATAAAGTTATATTTAAGTAAAATACCAATCTCTAAAAATGCAACAATATAATTTTATGAGCTCTTCAAAAGAACTGCAATTTATTTCAGTCCTCCTATCATTTCAATATTCTACTTTGCTTTACTGAAAGGATAATGAAAAAGTTCACAAATTGCTAGTATTTAATTTAAAACATTGCAGCCCATTTCACTTTAATTGTAAACTCTTTTGCATACAATAAGATTGACAGTTAAATCCATTCATTTCCTATGCATTTCTCCTTTCATTGTTTCTGTCATCTTGTCTTCTGTTTCTTTAAGGTGAAACACTGCAAAAAATGGAGGGACAATGACTTCTGTGGATACTAAAAAATTAAAGCAATATTTTTACATACTGTATTAAATACAATATGTGAAAGCAGAATGAAGCACTTAGTATTTTAGATCGAGAAATTTTTCAATTAATAACCATTTAATCTAGAGAATGCACTTTGAGGGGAATTCTTCCTTGCCCATTGTCCATTTATGGTTATGTCAACATTCACCAGAACAGTAAATTTGCTCTGGATGCAGTTTCATGTGCACACCTCCATGCATCTAAGATGGGGACAATATCCTTCCTCCAGTAAAACAAAATATTCAATTAGGATAAAGGCATACCATACATACACATACATCACATGAGCTGGTTTCTAATTCTAAAATGCGTAATTTTTACACAGATCCTGTGTCTTTTTATGATATTTTTGCAGAGGCTCATTCCTGCATATCATCTTCAATCAGTATGTTCTTGAGATTTTGTACACCCTGGTCTTAGAAGTTTCCAAGGACAGATTTCAAGCTTCTTCCCCAGGAATAACCTTTTACAATCCAATCTAGAAAGTTGTCAGAAAACATTCTCTAAACCTCCACCTAAGTTTTATTTCTTCCAGTTTTCTTACACCACTCAGTATTTTTCCAGTCTGGTTTGCAGAATTTTTAAACAGTATAGTCAGATCCTTTCTTTCCCTAATTGGTTGGCTATGTTGCATATTCTCTCTTATTCAGGATTAAAGCTACTTACATGACACTGTGATAACTATATTTCTTTTCATCTTTTAACTCCCTATCATGACCAACTCAACTTTCCCTTTTCCCACAGCATTATCTTCTAGTTTCTTTTAACCTCAGACACCAACTAGATAGGAATTAAATTTATTATTTCAATAACATATTAAAGCTGAAAAGAACCATTCATTAGAGCCACAGAAAACAGTGTCATGATTTGCCTCATTCAGCTGTAGCAGTAACAAGGCAAGCAGATCGACCCCTACTTGTAAAAAATCTGCCAGCATCCTGGCATCTCTGACTTAATGACTGATTACAGAAACCAGCAAAACTGACCATTTGTATAAAATGTAATTAGTGAGAGCAGAGGCATTTGTTATATCAATCGTGTTAGCAAGAGCCAAGGCTGAAAGGGAATTAACAGACCTTTCAACACTGTCAATACCAGGGAAAAGAGCTGAAAATCGAGAAATTTTCCAAGTTGCTCAGAGAATAAAATAAGTTGGAAAATAGAAGAGAGGTCATGAGACCCAACAACCAGCATCCATTTACTAAACTCAAGTCAAGCTCGTTAGAAGCTAATGGGGTAAGACGAGTTAAATGAAATATAGCTTACCATTTACAGAATGAGTGGTTAGGATAAAAACTCATGGCTACAAATTAGGATTTGGGAATGCATGAATGGTGCCCTAGCACAGCAGCACTGGTGATCCAGATGCTGCACTCTTTTTCATGGCCAAAAATACATCTTATAACAGCACTATTTACTGGCTCCAGGAATATCCTGCTCCTAGCTGAGATTTCCCAGCCCTACAGAGAACTTGTTGCACCTATGATATTCAGGGAGGATAGTAGCTATGAATATTAGAACTTAGAATACTAGAGATAAAGAAATTACTAAATGGTAGACAGTCAGTGTAGAGTCCGTCCTTCCACAACAGGCATGATATTCTGACTTCAGACATATATTTTAAGTGCAATTCAGTATAGCATTATGAATGCCTCTCTAGTCTTACATAAACACATATATATATATATATATATATATATATATAAAATTACGAATAAAATAAATTTAGGAGGATTTTTGTGGCATTCTTCAGAAGAAAATCATCCAAAGAAAAAAATTATTCATTAAAAGACCAAAAACTAATTGTGCCCCATGTCTGTTGAGACTGTGCCACAATTAACTCCTCTCCTGTGTAATTACAGTAATTTGTATGTATAGTAATTAGCAATACCTGCTATAGTGTTTAGAAACATCAGGTATTCAAAGTTGGAGATTTCTCGGTGTTGCCATCTCTGGGTCATATTGGAAGCTTTGAAAATCTGCCGTGGACTAGCCAAAGAAATTCGCCTGAAAAAAAAAAAGCAAATTGGAAGAAAACAATGAGAAAACCTGGTGGGTCTTCCCTTTTACAGATCTGAATTTTAGTGGCAGTTGCACATATTCTTTTTATTAGGTCCGTGCTAGATTTCTCTGGAGATCAAACTGTTACTTGGAGGCTTGAAGTTCATTTTTAAAGTTTTATAGTCTAATAAGAATAAAAGACTTAAAACATCTGACAGCTGGGTATGTCAAGAGTTGAAAGATTTCAAACAGAAACCTTTACAGCTGTGCGAATTCAGCCGCTCCGTGACGGCTTGATGTATTACACAAATCTGTTACTAAAAATGTAGAGAGATGGAGGACCATTAAATAAGAAAATTACAATACTTTTAAAATTTCATGTAAGAAGAAATTAATCTTTTAGGATAGATTTTTAAATCCCTCAAAAACAAAGGAAAACAATAAGATGATAGAACTTCATTAAGAAGTCCATCCTCTTGAGATTTAAATTCTGGACAGTGTTGGGGAGTTAGTCATAAATAACTTGAACTTTTAGAATTTGATGCCAGATTTCCTAATGTCCTAATGTGAAAGAAGACTGTAGAGTCATTCCTTGGAGCAATAAATTAAACACAAAAGAGCTTATCATAAAATTCCCAAGACTGTTTTGTTCGTAACAAAAACATCTGTAAATACCAAACCCACATCATTTAGGGGGCAGGGGGGGTGGGGGGGGAAACAAACTATATACAGTTTTAGTTAACAAATCTTTACAAGTATTGGTAAACAATTCAAAGAAACAGTTACTTTAACTGATTTTTTTTAAACTGCATTATGTTATGAACAAATTGGTCAGTATAAATGGAAGTGAAATTTTGAGCAAGTGTGTCCATACTTTGATGTATATTTAAAAATTTTCACATAGAATTTGTTTCTGTAAATGGAAATCCTGAAGATCTTGCAGAGTGGCTATAATTGCAATTCAAGAGATTTTTTTCTGGTCTAGATAAAAAAAGCTAACTAGAAAACACAAAAAAAATTGTTCCCAACTCTTTTAATCTCATTTCTGTGTGCAGAAATCTATTGCAAATAAAAATTTAAAGTAACAACAATGAAGATACTCCTTAAGGGTTGCTGCTGCTTCTGAAAATTTGGAAATTAATCTACTTAGAACAGTTTATAATTCATTAGAATACAAGAGGTAGCCAATCCAATGAGAGATGGGGAATACCTCAAAAACTTCCCCTCAGCCTCAGTGAACATTAAATTGTGTTGCTGTGTTTCACCAAGAGCATGGCTGGTAGCCAAGCTCTCATCCTCAGTTAAAAAACATGCAGCAAACTCAATCATATTCTTCAGTTTTAGGATCCAAACACACAGCCTGATGTCAAAATGCTAATTTCTCACTATGTAAAAGTTGAACAGTGTCCTCCAGAGCTAAAAGACAAGCACAGCATACCAGTCACTCACATGCTGTTCAGCTTATGTTGTTCTACATGTCACTACAAAATCCTTCTGATGAGGAATAATCATCTTCATCTATGTTTAAATACTACAGAGGATTCAGGGATGTTACACTCAAGCTAATATATTTGAACACTGCCATAAAAGCTAATCAGTCCTACAACCAGCCTTCAATTTTAGTGAGCTGGTAAGCATACAAAAATCTATTTTCTTTTAGTAGGGTAAATGGTGGAGTATCATTGCCAAGAAGACAGGAATCACAAAAACAAAAAATAAATCTCACATCCAAAACTTTTTATTACATAAACATATTGCAAATAACACGCAGAAGTGACAGGCTGAGGATGTGCATGACCTGTAAACCAGTAGGTGGTAAAAGCATCAAACCATGTGGATTGTTTTGATGAAAACAAGAACTCTTAGAAGTACACAGATAAAATTAACTCAAATTGTAAAATACCTGGTTTGGGGCAGTCCGAAGACAGTACCAATACCGACCCGGGGCAGACAGTTAACCACTTTCTTCACTGTTGCTTGGTCAGGAAAGTTGAACATGACACCCACTGTGAACACAAGAGTTGAAATACAGCATGATTTTACACCTTTTATTTTAGGCTTTCTCACACAATAAAATTTAACTCTAAGCTTTGGTCTTCAATAGGTGAAAGATTAGACATGTTTCCTTTAGGTTACTATAGATTTATTTTTTTATACTTTCCTGAACTGCTTTTATTTACCACTAAGAAGAATTTCAACAGAAGTTATCACTGCTACAAATTTTAGGAGGTTTACGTTTGTTATCCCTTCTCGATAGAAATTAAACCTATATGCACAGATTGTCTAAGACTGATAAAAAAAGATAGGTTCACACATTTCCTAATTTACTTTCTAGATATCTTCTAGACACAGCCCTCAAAATATTATCTGGATATTTTGTTTGAAACATTTGACTGTCACTAGTGAAGCAGCAACCTAAAATCTAAATAACAATCTAATTATGGTATCATGAGTGGACATTTACGACTTCACAGGGTACACCTACAGGCTCCAAAATAGGAAAGTGTTTATGCACATAATTAATATTCTGCTGGACAACATGCACAACAATGCTCTGTACCTGGTATTTACCAGCCATGTTCAAGATTAGACACCATTTTAAGCTCTCATATAAACTTTTTGAGTAGTATATCAATGGCATAAATCATGTTATCCTATGAAACATTTACCAATTTGAGGACAGTGTTCCATATCATTACCAAAACAATGTTATACATTTTAAAAGCATTATCTTAAGACCTACTTCATTTGGTGTCCTTGTATAAAGTTTTCAAAGTTTCCTATCAGCATAGAAGCCTTAGTACCTGAAGAATCTTAGTCTAAACTGCAAAGACATCATATAACCTGGTTTAAAATAAAATGTAGGGAGAGAAAATGGCAGAATAAAGATCTCCAGGTCTCAATGCACTATATTTTGAGAGACTTGTCACAGTACACTGTGTGTCTGAAAATGGAACTGAAGAAAGGGAAGGGTGGGGAAAAAAGTTCATGAACAAGGTAGATCCACATTTACTTCTTGCAGTTGCACTAGGGTCTAACTGGAAGAAATTATTACTACAAATAAGGCACGAAAGCGTACTAGTGACTGGTCTAATCCAGTAGTGAAGTTCTTTCACTATGTTGCTCTTGGTGTGTACAATAGTAACTATTAACCCTCCAAAGGGACACAAAAAATCCTTCATGCATAAGAGATCAGAGGTAGGAATGCCTTAAGCAGGAGATTTCAGAGAATGTCAAATAAACATGTGGACATAAATGAAAGTGAGGCATTGCTCATGGAGAGTTTTGATGCTTGAACATAATTCCTCACTGAAAAAAAATGAAAGGAGAAACTAAATTACAAAACTATACTAATTTAAAACACTTAATGGAAGCCCTTCTTCTGTTTACACAAATCCATACCAAAACAGATGTGACTTAACACCCAAACAGAATGCACACGGCCCCAGACCCACACTTGTCATTCCTCTAAACTCACTGTACCTCTGTTTGCCATGAATATCTCCAGTGCTGTATTCTGCAAAAGGTAACGTCGGGAAAAGATGGATCGAATCTCTGAGAAGAGCCATTTTCCATGGAGTCCTTCTGTATATGCCAGAATCTAGCAAAAAGGGACAGAGAGAATGTTCTAAATATGTTGGCTTTTTAGGTAATACCTTGTAAAACAGAAACTCTTTCACCCACGAACACAGTTTCTACCAGTTATACGCAAAATCTGCAGCAAAATTAAATGTGCTCAAACTTCAAATCGTGCTATAGTGGATAGTTTGTACTCCTAAATTCAACTACTTGTGTCAAATATTTTAAAATTTTTCTTGTACTTTGTCCTTTAAAGACAACTGCCTGTTTTCCCAAACATTTTTAGGGTTTCAGAAACATTATTAAATGTTTGGCACCGCAGCAAAGCATAAAAACACATTCTGAAATGTATTACTAGTAGCACTAGATGTATCTGCACTGACTTCAGCATTGTAACAACAGGCCTGTGACAAATTAGCAGGAAAAAATGTCTTTAAATTAAAAAATGTTCCTTAGGTTTATCGTTAAGGCAACATTCATTAATTCTGGAACTAGAAAGGTTGGCTGTATAAGAGGTTAAGTATCATTTTGTCAGCTAAGGTTAAACACAAACCTGCAAATGAACTCAGCATAATCTCTCTATGGAGCAAGCGGTTGTCAAAGTAACTTGTTACAATTCCTGTCATCCCATCTGACAGACACAGATGCTTAGTCTGCCTTCACAATTCAAACTAATCCCATTTTCAGTCCTCGGCCACTTTGTTTCTTTGTTGCTCCACTTTTTCCTTTTCATTTCAAAGCTTAATTATGTAAGTGTTAAGGACAGAGAGACTGGACACTTCTCTACCTCAGATTAACAAACCATAAGCGAACGAGAATCTGAGATTTGTCAATTTTAGCAAACAAAAAGCACTTAACAGAAAGACATGATAGAAAATGAGATTCAAAAACAATCCTTGTTTAACATCACTCTTACCACAATTTCACTTGAGAGATATAGTGTGAATAAAAAAGTGAAATTCAAGCCCTTAACAAAACAAAGACTGTTAATGAAACCAATCATTTGTTTCCAGATTTTAACAAAGGAGGATTTTGCCTCATATGTAGCCTATATTCACAAATGAAACCTTCATTTTTGCAGCACAGAAAGCAGATGCACCATTATAAAAGCACTACACAACACAGTACAAAATACAGTGCCACCTTTGTGAATTAAAAGCGAACAAGTCTGGCAAAACAAAAGCAGATAGCACAGAAGATCAGAACATACTAAGCAAATCATCTCCCACACCTTTCTTTTTACTTAATCCCTCATCTTCACCTCAATACAAGGGCCACAGACAACCTCTCTCCCAGCAGACACGCACAATGAGAAGGAAAAAAACCCAATAATTATTCTGGTACCCAATTCTAGAACTGTGATAAAAGGACCAGAGACTGTCAGTGGTTGCTGAACATTTCTGGAAGTGGGGAACAGACTTGGGCCCCACTGACACTTTCCATACCACATCCATAACCCCGCCACACTAATAGGCAGATCTGTATAATTCTGTGGTGCTATTCACAATCACCGCAGTTGGCTTTTGTCACATGTATATAAATATCCTTTAAGCACACCACATCAAAAGAGGTAACAAAGGAGACAAAGTTGTACAAAAACCTCCCAGTGCTTTTGCTGGTATTCATCCTACTTACGATCTTGAAATTGGAGCTTATAATTTCCATGATTGTTTTTGTTAAGACAGACAGCAGTGTGAAAACCTCTGCTTTTCTGCAGTAACTATTAAAACACAACAGCTCACTTGTCACTATCAGCCAGCACGTGGCAAATTCAAAACCTTACTACGCGGATGCTGAGAGTAAAATCAGCAGGCTGAATTTGAGCATCTCTCATGAGAGTGGGAACCCTGCACGTGACCCCAAACCATGCAACCTCCCCAAAATGGGAAGGAAAACCCCTGGCTTGCAAACAGCAGAGCTGGTTTGTGCTGTACACCTTGCTGGATTTGCTGCAACAGGATTTACAGCGGGAACCGGACCGGCACTGCAGGAACAGCACCAGCCATGGCTGCAGTAATTGCCTGAACCCCTCATTAACACAAGTTGTCAGCAAAAAGAAGCAGCTGAGGCCAGGCTGGGCAAGGCCTTCATTTGGGGTCCAAGTGGCGTCTGCCTGCTCTGCAGCTTCACTTCAAAGTCTCTGGAGTTCAATTAAAACTGGATTAGGTGGAGGCAGACCTTCTTTGGGACACCGTGCTCTCTGGAACTCCAGGCACACTGACAGCACCCTAGACAGAGGTCTAGCCCGCCAATGAACCAGTTGCCATGGAAACTGCAGCACAGCCCCTGCTCATCACACCACCTAGGGCAGATGAAAGGTCCAGGAGACAAATACATTTCCTTCATGTGCATTACTAAGTATTGCCTATGACATAAATTCCGATACAAACTTTTATTCCCTACCAAATACCTGATTTTACTAACGGAACCTCCTAGTTGCAGAAATGGACTCGCTCATCAAATTAAATTCAGCATTTTTATCCTGGGAACGGGAATTTTTAAATTTTTTTTTTTAAATCACTGCTATCACAGCCAATAGCAGAATTACAACTTTCAAAAACTATTTTTCCATTTGCGTGCTTTCACCCATAAGCCACACAACTCAGAACCCTGCTTCAGAATTTAACAACTACCTTCTTCATATTATTATACAACATGTTGAGTTCAAAACCAACTCCTTTCTGCCTTTGGTCACCACCAGTTTTGGAAAAACTTGTGGAGCAGACACTAATGGGGGTGTGCACTCCAAATTAATCTGCACAAATAGTACTGCCCACACATGAGAAAGTTTTTACAGAATTCCAATTCATTCAACCCATGAGACTGAAGATTAATCCACTGCACATTTCATTTGTCTCAAAAGAGACTGCACCTTACAGGACTAAAGACAACTTGTATAGTTCAACATTTCATTTAAAAACAAATAAACAAAAGAGCCAATTGTAAAGTTCTACGGTTCCAAAAATCTCATCAGGCAGACTGTTCTGTGATCAGACTTTGGCAACACCAGATGAACAGCCATCATGACAACACCAGTGAAAATACAAAATTACTTTCACCTCTGCATGAAGTCCCTTCTTTACTGCAAGTATTAGAAATGAAGTTCTAAACCTGTAATGAGTCCTCGTGCTCATGCTGCAGGTCCTGACACTGCACAGCTGGAAAACACTTCCCAAGAAACCAGTAAGCCAAGAAGCAGCCAGGTTCAAATTCCACTCCGAGGAGATTTTGAAATCAGAGCTGCATGAAAGTTCAGGTAGCACAGTGATGAACATGAATTAAGATAACACATAAATAAGTCCTCTCCTCACTATTTATTTATATATCAGCTAATTTCCCCACATTAAAATGCTCACTTAGAAGCTATTCTGCCATTTTAAAGTTTTTAAAACAAATGCCCTGCCCTACCTTTTCTTCAAAAACCTCCTTGAATGTTGATCACAAACAACGTCTATTGTAAAAGACTTCATGTGATAGTTAAAAGATGCCATCACTACAGCTGCCTTCTGAATTAGGAAAGTAATATTTTTCTGAAGACTAAATGAACATTTTGCTTTAGCTTTTAAGCAAGCCAATTAGCTAGCGTATATTTTATTTTATTTTAGAGAAAAGTAGTATTGATCTTGAAAATGTGAATAGGCTAGAAGTAATTAAGTCTGCAAATGGGTTATAGAACTGAAACAGTAATTGAATAATTCTATTACTTTAATGTGCCAGCCAATTTAACTGCCACAAGTAAAATAAAAACTAAGTAGCTTATTTAAAAAGCTGATGCACATTTGTACAATTTCAAATAAAAGTCATGATGTAAGACAAAGAGGGAAAAAGCAAACAACAAAGCACCAAATAAAAAAATGAAACATTTAATTTACATTTTAATTTGATTGAAGTTGAGAGGTAAAAATCATAAATACATTCTTCTAGCAGCATTCTCTGTCATTTGGGGCCATTTTTGTTCAGGAAGGCAGAATTGCAGCACTCAAAGGTTATAAAACCTGACTCTCAGTTCACAAGTAACCTGGATTTCCACCATAATCCCAGTCTCCCAACTGAAGATCCTTAGATTCTACTGTCCAGGTACTATTTAGCTCCCGGCTTCAGGATTCACAGGGAAAGAGTCTTACTCTGCTCTTTGTTTAAACATGGCCAACTACAATTGAACTAACAGGGAAGCAGGTCAGTTTAATAATCACCTTAAATATCAACATGCTCTTTACTAAATCACAGTGCTTATCATTTATTTTAGGTTTCTCAAAGAAACAACAAATAAGGTGTTTGTTTTAAATCTCAGGTATTTACTCAGTCAGCCACTGAAATTCACAGGCAAAGGAGGCATCCAGTCCCTCCTGTGAGCATGCACAGGCTGCTACACAATCCTGTTCAGCATTTTCATGGGTGACAAACTCAATTAAACATATTCATTACTTTAATGTTCCACTAGACAGTTTTACCCAGCATAAAAAATTTAAATAAATAAATAAATACTCTGTGACCTTTGTATCGATCAGAGCAGAATGGCTTATGCCTGGGTGTGGGTGGTGAAGGGATTGGGGAGGGGGGTGGTAAAGGACTCTTATGTTTTCTCTTCCAATTACTGAAGGAGATGATAAAACCACAGCAAATGATGTATCAGCTCATTTTATCTTATCGCTTTGGGGCTAGGTGACAATGAAGTTCATATTTCACTGGTTCCCATTGAAGATTGTGAAAATTACTTGCCCTTATGACCTGAAATTTCACTGGAAGACAGAAATTTCTCTTCTGCAAAGTAATGCAATTTTTCAGATGTCAACCTTTAGCCCAGCTTTAAAAATTAATTTCATTTATATTAACCAATGATATTGATATTTTCACAGAATGCTCTTTGATACATGAACCACCGACTAGCAAACTGATGTGCTCTAGAAGGATAAAATTATTTTAGCTGAAGCTGCTGGGGACAGACAGATTTACCACAAACTGAAATTCCTATTTCACCATATACTGTTTATATTAGCCTCAAACATCTTAAGGCCTTTGGACCTGTAAACAGTTTACTCTTTAGTTAGGATTGAGTTTCATTTCTAGACCTATTCTGTTTTGAAATAACTTCTATGTACACAATAAGCAAATAAAAACACCATGTGTTTGGAAACAAACAATGTCGAACTGTCATAGACCACAGATCAGTACCTATGGGATGACACGAAAATGCTTCACAGATTATACAAATAGGGGAATACCCAACTATATATTCTCCCTTTATCCTGCCACTAAAGATGTATTTCAAAGTGCAAAAAGTATGCAATGTAGGTTTTCTGAAAGTGGTCTGCTAAGTACAGATAACCTTCTCCCTGACTATCACAATCTAACATGGAAAAAAAATTGTATTCCAAACTTCTCTGATTTGACTGTGTGGTTCTAAACACCTCACACAGACTAATAAATCTGCATACAATGTTAGCAAATTCAGTACCAGCTATCTTACTCTCTTCTACGAGATCCAGTACCTCATAAACAATTTTTTTCCTTTTTGATTAACTCTGTTGACTTTTAGAGAGCAGGAGTTCATTACCACTATTAGACAACAGTTAATCAACTCAAAGACCAAGAAGATGCGACTGCTAAAGACAGGTGTGCAAGTTAAATTATGCAGCCTAGATAGCTGACGTTTGTGTGACTGTCCAAGTCCTACATGGTTAAGGATGTAAAGTTATGCCTTTCTTTGGAAAAGATGACAGTAGGCTTATTTATGATAAAAATAAGCCAGAATTGCAAAAATTCACAGATTCCTGTAGGAGTTGACTGATGTCTTGACTTAGTGAGATTCTGATTTAAGAGGTAGATACAAAAGGCTCATACAGAGGTTTTCATCCTCTGAGAATCTTTCATCAGAAATTAACTGTAACAACTTACAAATTATTCCCCTCGGACCTTGTGAAATGGTGGTTATTTCAGCTTTTGTGTCCACCCTCAGGCTCTTCCACTACCTTGAGATCAGACCAGGTAAACAGCAATAAACACGTTGTTCATTGACACGTGTGAAACAAATTCGTAACCTCAGTGCATTTCCAATAAACTTGTATGCAAATTACAATTATCAATTCCAGAGATGCAAGATGCTACAAAATAAGAACTTGCAATAATTTATTATCAAAAATACCAAGGGAAGCCTTTCTAAAGCAATCTCTCATAGCACATCTTAGGCACACTAAACAAGCACTGTGGTTCCAACTCAGCCTGCAAACCATGCAACATATGCAAGCAACAAAAACTGTGGAAGAAAACAGGGCTTTTTTCTGACATCGTATTTTAGAGAGGCAGCTCTCTGGCCAATCATCCTCTTTTCAGTTGCCTCAGTAAGCTTCATTTTATTCACAACACACTTGCAATGCAAGTTTGCAAAACAGTGTTGCAAAAAACCCACCACACACAACGTTCAGTTGATATGAAGATCACTGATGAAACAGTACATGCATTAACCTCAAAGTTCATTACTACAACTTCTGTTTATTGGTGGCAGTGTTTATCATTGATACACATTATAAAGAAGAACAGCAACAATTTTTCCTCTTTCAGGGTTACCTGTTTATGCTATTTGCTATAGCAAATACCTTATACCTACACAGACTGCGTATACCTATATGCAAAATGATGCAGACAACAAATCATAAATAGGAATCTTTCAATCCCATAGAAACAACTCAGAATAGTCTCTGTGAACTGCATTAAATCATACAACTCCATGATTTCATGTGTCAATGAATTCCATCAGTTAAACAGACACAGTGCAAATACTAAAAAACCTTGTTTTGATTTCATTTTGTATACATTGCAAAAATGACATTACCTGCAAAAGCTCAGGTAGAGAGCTTAAGTATCAGTGAGCAAAACTCCATTAAACGATTTTTCACTGTGTAGAAGCTGTCAAGAGCAGCTGGTTGTGAAATCTGCATCAAAAAATGCTGAAATAAAGTACTATTAGTATTAAGACACTGTAGTAATGAATGGTGCAGTGGTGCCTTCCACACTCGTGACCCTGTGTGAGACAGAATTTGGGAGAACCAGGTGGGAAAACTCCATCTGTGTCATCATTTTACCAATGCAAGTGAGGAGCAGATGTCCAGACCACTTCAGAAAAACCCCTCACAACCCTCTTATTTTGGTGCTGGCAGCGTAAGTTTGCATCAGCACAAATGTTGCTACCTCATTATTTAACTCACCCTCACGAAAGCTAAAAGACAAAGAACAAGAACATTTAGATGTTCCAAATTTTCACTTTGTGAAAACTGATCCATCAATTTATCTTCCTTGTGAGTCACAAAAAAGGAAATACTAATTCAGATTGTGATCATTATGGAAATGAGGTTATAAAACAAAAAAATCTTTCAAAACTTAATCTCAAAGGTTTTTAGTACACCTAGCACTTGGTATTGCCAAGCATTTTGCATTAACCAAAGAACAGAATTATGCTTTTTAGGTGGTAAGTATGACCATGATCCAAATGTTTAAAAGATAATCATATAGAAACCTTTCTAATAGAAGTAAGACCACATAGGACACATTCAGTTGCAATTTATGAGGAAGACACCCAGGTGCATGTCTCTGAAGTGAGTTAGAAGTAATCTTAAAAAATAACAGCAAGGACTGTTTTTAACCATTTTGTGTCTGAATCTCCAGTACAAGGTCTCACGACCAGGATTTTTCCTGGAAAGATTTTACACAATGAAGGGCACCAATTCGCTTCTTGTATAAGCCTGTTCTTCAGACAATCAAAACTGATCTGCGGGAATTAATGTCTTGCTATTGTCTGCTACACCATCAGATCTCAGTCTCTTTGAGCAGGGCCCCTCTATACATAACTCTGAGAAAAAAACCTTTTTTTCCTTGCATATCAAAAGCATCTTCTAATATTTGACAAACTTGTAACAATTACAATTACAGCACTTAGCAGAGGAATTTGTTCTTTTCCAATTCTGAACAGATTATGCTGTTGTGCTTTGCTCATCTTATTTTTACTAATGGCTCTAAATCATGTCATGATGTAACAATACTGCAACTGAAAAAAAAAGATTTTAAAACAAGCCTGAACGACCTTTGTTCCAAAGACATTTATTATTATTATTTTTAATGACAAAAAGGTATTACCATCCTGTGGATTTGGGGTGTTTTTTAAGTTTAAAGTTCTGATTGGTCCCTCTTCTTTTATAAAATCCCTAGTGATGACAAGTCTTTGGGGATAATTGTTATCAGACTATAAGGGTTGATCTCTAAGAAGTACATAGTCAGAAAACTAGGAAAGTTGCCAAACTAATGACTCACAGCAATTCATATCCACAGCAGTATAATTAGGAATGGTGAAAGGTAAGAAACAGGAGCATGCACCTCAAAAGCAGGGCACAGAGAACAGTGAAGAAGCTATCTTTGCATTGGTGTCTCCTAAAGACATTTAGCCATCGATTTTTCTTTTTAGAATCATACAATACCCTGAGTTGGAAGGGACCAACAAGAAGCACTGAAGTCCAAGTCCTGGCCTTGCACAGGACATCCCCAAGAATCACACCATGTGCCTGAGAGTGTTGTCCAAACATTTCTTGAACTCTGGCAGGCTTGGTGTTGTGACCACTGCCCTGGAGAGCCTGTGTTTTAGAAAAATAAGCCTCATGTTTGCTGTAAATGTCTCTTCAAATTCCTATTTTGAACAGCAAATGAGAACAGTCATGTCAGATTTACACTGCTATGCCCTCCACCTGCCTATTTTACCACTTTCAGGATATGACCTC
The DNA here is from genome assembly GCA_035583155.1 of Acropternis orthonyx. Classification (NCBI taxonomy): domain Eukaryota; kingdom Metazoa; phylum Chordata; class Aves; order Passeriformes; family Rhinocryptidae; genus Acropternis; species Acropternis orthonyx. The sequence continues at coordinate 13,350,227 of JAWWEU010000125.1, read as the reverse complement.
TGCCATGGGCTGCTTCTCTATGTATCCAGCAAAGGTCTCTCCAGTCAGAACACATGCAAGTGGAAGCAGCAACTACAACCAAGAAAGCAGGGAACTAATGCACCTGCAATACTGGCAGTCATCCAGTGCCTGCCGTTTTCATCCAGTCCTGCAGGAGGAGGAAAAGAAAGCAAAGGGGCAATGTAAAAATAAGTTTCAATGCCAGAAAAGAAGAATTTTATTTTATTATTTTTAATCAGTGACCTGTAAGCTGACCTTCATCAGAAACAAAACAAAAACAAAAACTCCCCCACACATCTGGCAGGAAGCTAGAATACCAGTCATCAAGGAAGACTGCATCTGATCAGCTCATTAATGGGAACCAAGCCCATACATAGAAGAACAGATGTGCCTCTTGAAGGCAGAGAGTCAGACTCCAGAGCTGCCAAACCAGCAGTTTACACCAAAAGATTCTGTGCTATGTTTTGTGAGCGATACGGCACAGAAGGTGCCGCTTGCACAGGAATGGGAACGTACAAATGGCTCAATGCCACCTTTGTGCCACAGAGCCCCTGGACTGCTGCAGGAACCAAACCCCCTTGGATTTGGAGCACACTGGAGCAGCTGCAAGGGCTGCTGTGTCACGACATACATGTGATTCATTTGGGATGTCTGGTGCCTGCCCCCAGGACTGTATAGTATTTAATGCTACAGAATTTTTCCCTTTTGCTCTCAGAGGCTGGGACAGAAGACAGCACAGTCCTGCTAATGAGTCCTTCACTCCTCAAGCACTTCTCCACTCACTGCAAGTTCATTTCCTGCAAAGCAAAGTGGAATATTGAAATGACAATAAACACAGGAATTGTTCCTCTTTATAAAAGAGCATGTATCCTCCCTGCACCATTTTTAAACAAAGACACACTGTATGCTCTGTATCTATGTTCTCACATTTGTCTAATATTCCTGTAAAAGTAGATTTATTTGTCAGGTAAAGGAACGGACCGCAATCAGTCAGCGACCAAGCTTTTCCTATGGCCTGCAAAGGAGAATCTCTTAAGATCACCCAAAGAAATAATTTGTCCAGTTAAAACTTATACCATGTTTGTAAAGAACAAAAAGCCAAATGAAGACGAGGTTTTATACAACAACTGCTGATATTCATCTTAGTAGACAATAAAATAAAGTAATTTGAATTCAGCTTTAAAGCATTCCTATAAGCAAAGACCTTTTCCCAAGATTAAGCAAGCCATGGATATAGCTAATGTGAGGTCTACAACAACCAAATCTTTGATTCTGGGGTAACAGAACAAGAACATAACCCTAATTTCAGTTCAAAAATGCAATAGAAAATTAAACTGCATTTCTAGTCCAAATGATTGATAAGGAAGGCTTGAAAATGTGATTCAAGTGTACCAGATACACAGACAGCAGTCTGGGGATAGCTGAACAATTGATCCAACAACATGATTTGCCTTGCCATTCCCCCTGGGGTATTAAATCTAAAACTTGCTATTCCTGAGGGTCCAATAAAAAATAAGTCTATCAAAGAATTTTGTAGATGACAGGAGGAGAGAGGGTAGTAAGTCTATGTGAAAATACTGGCTCTTGTGAAGAATTGCAATCTGGGCTGTGTTATACATTTACCTTGCAAACCCACGATGCTGTTTTGCACAACTGGAAGTTCTCCTAAGAGCCAGAAAAAAATCAAGTCTAATGTGGGAGTATTCACAAAGCACCAGTTTCCAGCCAACTTTTCATAAATGCTGAAGTCAAAAGGGAAAAGTATTTTAAACTGCTTCTTTTTAGACAAACCTAACCTCGCAGCAATATCCTATCCATCCTGACCAAAGTGCTGCCAAGAAGTTCCTTGAAAAAGTACAATTTATCCTGCTTGTGCATATTACAAAACTAACTTAAAGCAGCACTTTCAGAGGCAACCCTTATCAAGTTAATGAACCACATTGGAAAGAATGATGTGGGAGCCCTTTTAAAATCTTTTAAGTGGGGAAAAAACCCTAACTGGATAGCTGCTCCCTTCCCAGTCAGCTCCACACTTTGGAAAAGGTACATGTTTTTCCAAAAGAGCAGGAAACTGAAGGCATGAGAAAAATTGATTTTGCAGAGGCATTTTCACTTCTTAAGTGATTTGGTATGGCGCTCAATCTTCTTCTATGAAAAAAAAAGAAAAAAGTTTTGCATAAGATAGAAGACCCACCTTTTGGGTTTTCTTTTTGAGGAACTGCAGCTGGAGTATTTACAAGTAATTTTAAGTATCTGGGATCTGGCATCAGTAAAAATCAAAAATACCTCTAATTGATTCCTTCCACAACATGTTAGCAATATAGATATTCGAGTAGGTAATAATTTTAAGATGTGTCAGAGAAAAGGAGATTTGAGAAATGAAATATAAAAATATCCCACCCTACAAAGAGAAACATATTCATAGCTAGAAACGTTTGCAGATTTATTACTACAAGATCACCAATTTTCTATTTGAGGAGCTAGAAGTTGAAATCTTGTGGAGTTTAATGTTTGAGCACTTGTTACAGGGCAAGGAAAGCATTCCTCACTTTTCCTTGGGTGCATAGAAACGAGCTACTGAAATGACTCAGATGCAAAACTTGAGGCAGTAGTACAGACTAAAAATAACTCATCCAGACACATCTCAGAGTGTTCCATCAATGAAGAGCTGATAAACTGATCAATAAAACGTTGTTCCTGCTTGACAAAAGTCATATTGGCTTGTCCTCATTTAATAACTATATGAGGGTTTTTTTAATGTGGATATTAAATTTAAAACTAGACTTAGCAACTTTTATTTGTTCCATTAATTACTGAAGCTTTGAATATACAGTAGTATTTTAACCTACCAAAAAAATAACTGCAATTGGCAAGTATTTTCTTCTTAGCATGCCACCCAAACAAAATGCTGGTGTTGATAAAATTCACTTTTTAAAACATGTATCCTTGCAAATCTTAAGTACTGTCATCTCATCACCCTGTTGGAGTTTGATTGATTACGCCTTTTCCTTATGTTCATTAATCTCATCACCTTATCTTTTACACCACTTCATTTTAGCAGAAAGGCAATAATAAAACCCTCATCCATTATCCTTTTACACATCTAGTCAAGCGGAAATGGTTAATAACATGCTACAAATTGAACTTCAATCACCTCATTTTCTCCTTTGTCGAATGCACATTAAAGTATATTCCAAAAGTGCAATTTGTTTTACAGGGGAATTTGTGTTATATTGCTACAGACAACTAAAATTAAGTGTTTCTCAGTTTGGTTATTAAATATATCCAACTGTCCTTTTATCTCTGATACTAAAACATTAACTCATTTTATTAGAGTGTAATAATACAAGAGCCTTATCTCCCAGAACACAGGGACATCTAGTCTGCCTAATAGTAAGTGTTATACAATGGGTCATTTATCTTTTTTTTTTTAAATATGCTTCTGATAGTTTATGAATTGGTACATTATTGCAGATGAAATGGCTCTCCTTTTAAGAAAAGTTAATTTGTTTACATGCAGGCTTATCTTCAAATGCAAGCCCTATTAGAGGAACCGTCTATAACTGTCAGGGAAAGTGAAGAGGAAAAATAGGGGGATGTAGAAAAATTTAGAGCCCAGTAATTTAACTCTGATCACCAATTTTCAGTTTGAATATTATGTTTTCCATATGCACTTTGCAATATGATACTAAAAGTGATTCTACAGAAACATTAATTGAAATAAGAGTCACAGAACTCAATTCTGTAAACTCTCCCCATCATTCCAAATGCAGGTGTACCTTAATAAACTAAAATAAATTACATTTCTAAAAAAAAAGAAGGTCCCAAGCATAACATGTTTAATGCTGTTTCTTCCAAAAAACAAAAGGGTGGGTGAAATTCTAGCTCTATTTAATTGAGTGACAGTAATCTCTTTTACAGAAAGGATGCAAGATTTTCTGCACATTGGTCGCGTTCTCAATGAAACAGGACTAGTTTGGCTCCTCAGTAAAACTGCATATCAAAATAAACAAATACAACCACTAATATTGTGCCACTATTACAGTAAAAGGGTTTTCCCCATGCTTTGTCTCATCTCACTTCTACAGAAACTCAGTGTTAACCTTACAAGAAGCCTAAGAATATCACAGATGCTAACTTTATTCAAAGATTATTGAACTGGGAAGACAGTCATTTTTATTACCATAAAAAATTGCAACAGTTTGTGTTACATTATATATATATATATATATATATATATATACAATAATGATTTGAAAAAAATGAATAAACATCTTTTTGCGCTAAAACAAAGCACATATACATCTCTAATTAATTTATAGTAAGACGTAAAATCACTTTTACAGTTCCCTCAATGGTCTATCTTTTTTTCTAACTCTCTTGTTCATTAAAAGTTTCTCTTATTTCCCCAAGCCATTTAAACACCATTTCCTCTCTCCTGCCCTACCATCTGCCATTCAACCTGCAGGATTTTTGCAGGTGGCTGCCCAGCTAATGTTGCACTTCATCTTATCCATCCCCAGGCACTTCCTACTGCTAGCCCAATGCCTGCTTTCTCAGAGGAGCACGTTTGAGGTAATGCAGTAAAGCTGGAGTTTGGTAAGTGATTCAGACAGAAGGTAACCTAGGCTGGGGAGAGAGAAAATAATGCAGGGGTGAAGGAGATCGAATGGTTTTAGTCTGACTTATTCCCCACTCAAAACAACCACATAAAACACTCTCCCTGGAACACCTGTGGAAGGGAGGGGAACAAGGTGATACAATGGCATCAAGGACTGCTTAAGCCAGTACCATCGCTGAAAGAAATGCTACCAAAGCTTTGGTTTAGCGAAATCTTGACTCCAGTCAGAACAGACTCTTTGTATGATTAGGTAGGTTGTCGGTCATGCACCTCACCATTTCTTCCATTTCTCAAAGTATTAAAAAGAAGCTGCTCATTAATATCTGAAGCTCTGCTGTACACCAACCCTAGAAACTGCTTTTAATGACACATCTCCATCTCAAAGCTCCAACAGTGTGCTGACAAATTTCTTTAATCTTCAAAAATTTACTGTTCCTTAGCTTCTTGTAGTTCAGCCAACAAGGAGCAATCTGTGGCTTCTGGTCCTTCATTTAGAGAGGAAGAATTCTTGCCTGTGTTTGTAAACTGTGGTTCTCCAGTGCTACCACAGCCCAGCTTTCATTGCACCCTTCTAATACAAAAAGCATTCTCCTTCATCAGTGCACAGGCAGGATATCTTCACACCACTTCGTGTTCATGACACATTCAGCCCTGGAATAAGCAAATTCAGTTCTTACCGAAATAAATAATTTGACCCCTCGAGAGTGCAGGCTTCCTCATCTTCACAAAGTTTAAAGCACTTCACTGTTTTTTGAGCTATCCCAAGTTGCATTTAATCTTGACTCAAAAATACACGAATGAGTTATTATGCCTGTCATCCACTCATTGCAGAGTCACTGAGTTTGACAAAAGATATTTACTATTTGCCAAGACCTCCATGCTTAAACTTTCTTTTCTAGCTTCACATATGAACACCAAAATTGTAGTTGGTATCCAAAACTCAAATTTCAGCATGATCTGCACACAGTCAGCACATCCAGATAGCACCTTAAAATATTAAAATAATATAAAACTACAAAAATACAAATTTCTAAACTGTGTATACTTAGAATTTGATCTAAATTATCAACTGATTTCTTTTTTTCATTTTGACCATTTTTGTGAAAGCTGTCAGAAAACTGCTTTAAGTATTCTTGCTTAAGAACATCTTCCTTTTCTGAATCTGTAACTGAAGGGGTTTTCTACTTGTTTCCCTTTCGTTATTTAATTTACATTAAAACAGATGTTTGAGAGAGCCTTTTAGGTTCTTACGAGAAAGTCTAGAGCCCAAGTGAAATAAATAGGGAATTGGAGGAAGCTATAAACCTAAGAAGCTTCTAAATTGCTGTCTGCAGTTTACCAACAGAGGTGCAAGTTTGCACAATTTAAGTTCAACCCTTCAGCTGATGCCACACTTCTGCAAAATGCAAATCACTGTTGCTCTAGTACTTGAATGTAGCAATTTATTGCAGAAACAAATGAACAACCGAATACTAAGCAAGTCAACATGAGTCTTGATTCCAGTCTCTAACCACCATTCCTGTACCGCATAACATGTCATCATCCATAAGTAAATGAGTTAATCAATTTAATGAGGATTCAGACAAATCGGCTGCCTAATGAGCACTCAAACTGATGTGGCAAGGGTTATGCTCCAGTGCTGACAAAATCAGTTTGATCAAACTGCGACAAAAGCAGCAAAGCGCTGTTCCTTCAGCATGTTTTCCTGCATCTTATTAACATGAAATTATAATCACTATTTGCAAGATGTATAGGAAAACCATTTACTGTGTAAGTCATGTAAACATATGCTTTATCTACTCTTCTTTCTAGCTAACCTGTGTATATTGTTGGAATTCAGCTTAGTAATTATTCAGCTCTTTTTGAAAACGGTAATCAGATACAGTTGTTTAAAGTAATTTAGATTGAGTATGCCAGGAGAATTTACAGAGACATTATATTGTATGATTTTGCATTTTATGAACATTTCATTTGGCAGCAAATATAAAATAAACCAAACAATATAAATCAAAATATTGTGCAGCTTCGCAAACAGTTCAGAAAATTAACACTGGAATCTCTTTGAAAGTAAAAAAAACCACGACTCTAGTTTTCAGATGAATGATAATGCTCTTATGCTGATTTCCCAACACCATAAGGCTGAAAAGCAAAAATCACAGGCCAAGGAAACAAATGAACCTAACTAGTATTTTAACTACTTCATCAAAATCCTTTAATAAGGGTTCCTGTAAGAATTAGCAATACTGACTAGTTATGCCTCGGTTCAAAGTGTAGGGCCATGGAGGGTTCAGAAGACAGGAACATAAAACCTGAAAACAATTAAAAATGGAAATCTGAAAGCTTAAAAAAAAAAAAAAGCTATAATTTTAAGAAAGTAAAAGCTAGCTCTTACTTTCCAAGTATTATCTGTCTAGAACACTTTCTACAGGGTGGGCAAAAGCACCTCTGCACTGGGTTGCTTATATGTAAGAGATACAAAGATACAACAGAAAAGTTTTTACACATAATAGGCAAAATAAAAGCAGTTTCTAAAAAGCACTGCTGTACCTGCAGCCACACAGATCATATAACCCTTCACTAGGGTTACAACAATGAAGTTCTGGATGTTAACATGGACTCAGTAACAATCTAACATTTATACACTGATGACTTCCCTTTCTCCGGGGAAAGTGAGATACCTGTAACACCTGATTATTGTCCTTTGAGCACTACAAGGAGCAGGGTGGGAAATGGTAGAAATCACAACATTTGTCCAGGAACATGGGATGGAGCAGCTTAAACATTTCAGCATTAAGTTAGGACAGACAACTGACTTCTACATAAGGACACACAACTTCAGATATCAAATGCACTTGTATTCCCTGGAGTAGGAATCTTTGGCTTTGGGATCTGTGTTTGAAAAGCAGTCCAGAGACAATGTAAATGATGTTGCATCCAACATATACAGAAGGATGTCAAACTGCCAAAAGAGTAATTAGGGTCATTCCCAAAACAAGAAATCCATATGTGTATTTTCAACAAAACCCACAAAAACATTACATTAAAACAACAGTAGAAATCAGTGGCACTTGACAATACTAACTGGTATATCCTTACATTATTTTAACACCAGACACTTTCTCCCCAAAGGACAGAGTTCTTGGTAACAAGGTAATTTAAGTCTGAGAGGGTTGCACTCTCCGCTTTCGTGATTCTTATCACAACCCACTCCATGTAAAGGATTTAGATTAAAATCCTAATTCAGCAGTTAATATTTGACTAAGGTGAGAGTTTACAGTCATGGCTCCACAGCAGCTGACAGCCACTAGGATGGTCTGGCCTGCTCCAAAATGTACAGTCCTGCTGCCTTCTTTCTCCTGTCACTAATATTCCTGTGGGCCCAAGGAACTGCCCTTGTAAAAATCCAGGGAAGAAAAGGTAGTTTCCTGTCAGGTTAGTTCCCTGACTTGACTCATCAGGTAAATCATTGAACGCCTTGGGTTGGACGGGACCTTAACAGACATGGCACTTGGTGCTATGGTCTAGTTGAGAAGGTGGTGATTGGTCAAAGGTTGGACTTGACGATCTTGGAGGTCTCTTCCAAACTAAATGATTCTGTAATTCTGTGATTAAAGATCCACTACTTCCAACCCCATTGTTGGCAAGGATGTCACCACTATATCAGGTTGCTCAGGGCCCCGATCAACCTGGCCTTGAATACCTCTACGGATGGGGCATGCACATCTTCACTGTTCCAGTGCTTCAGTACCCCCTGAATAAAGAATTTCTTCCTAACATCTACTCTATAGCTCTCACCTTATAGTTTAAAACTGGTCCCCCTTATCCTATGACTATCTGGCAGTGTGAAAAGTCACCCTGCCTCTTTTCTATAAGCCCCGTGTAGGTACTGCAAGGTGCTCTAAGGTCTCTCTGGAGTTTTTTCTTTTCCAGGCTGAACAGCCCCAGCTCTCAGCCTTCACAGGAGAAGTGCTCTGTCTCTCTGACCATTGTCATGGCCCTCCCTTGGAAGGTTCACATCTCTCTTGTGCTGAGGACTCCAGACCCCTACACAGCACTACTCCAGGAGGGGGGTCTCACAAGGGCAGAGTAGACACAGACAATCACCTCCCTCAACCTGCTGGTAACAATGTTTTTGATGCAGCCCAGGACACTGGGGGAAAGGACTATGGAGTCACAAATTTGGACCACTGGTTCTTTCTGCATCACATTCCATTTGCACTGAAGGGGTGGTGGAACCCTCCTCCTCTCAGTTTCAGGGATCACCACACACTTTTGTGCCTCTGAAAATATTGTCATTGCCACTGCGCAGGTGTTTTCCAGCATAAGTTCTCTCTGGTAGTTACAGGAACATGTTGCAGAAGAAACAACTTAGCTAGTTAGCATTGCTTGAATATAACTTCATAATAATTTCCAAGAAACATCCAACTATAAAGATTACACATCTTTTGGATTAAAAAAAAAAAAAAGGCAATTAGACAAATTCTAATCCAATAAAATTTGTACTCCAACCTGGATCTGTTCTTCAGTGACAGAAAGAATATAAATGGCAAATCCAAGTGCCTCTGGAATGTCTATTTTTTACAAAATGGTTACATCTTCGAAAGTAGGTAACTAATACTATAAGCAGAGAG
>JAWWEU010000125.1:13278475-13338475 GCA_035583155.1 Acropternis orthonyx | reverse complement strand
TTGCTAACCACTGGCACTGATTGATATGGTTAGAAGATCCTTTCAAAGACATGCAAAGGATACAGTTCAAAGTGTAATTTCAAGGCATTTGAGGCTTCGTAATTCTACACTAAAACTACTGGTTTTGGAACCAACCTGTAAGGTGAGGTGACAGGCAAGGCAATGAATAGGAAACATGACTTTTATGTAAACCAAACACACAAACACCATATTTTTACTTGGACTTGATATATTTATTATGCATCAAACAACACTCTACTACTGTATTTTATGGTTTACTCAACATTTTCGAGGTTTCTTTTTAACTGTGATCATTTCACTCAAAATACATCTCAAGGGAACTTGTAGCAGTTCTCCTAAAAACCTAATTGAAATGTGTTGTACAAACTTTGATACTTAACTACTTTCATAATACAACAGATTAACTTTGTCATCAACTCCTTGCTTTCCTACATTTCTCCTCAGCTCCCCCCAAAAGAAAACACTACAAAAGTCTCCTACTCTGAGGACTTAAAGTAAAGGATTAGGTGGCATTTGTGCAAGATGCAGATAACAAAAGCAAGAGTGAAGAAAATTGAAGAGACAGGCAAACTCCAGCAACAAAATGGTTAAAGAATCCGAATCATTGTTCTACGTATTTTGAGAGTCCGCTATATTGTGACCAGCGCAAACATCAGACAAGTTAAGATTACTGACCATTATCTCCTTAATTTTCTCCGCTTTCCTTCACATTCCCTCTTGCTATCAACGCACTATTTTTCCAAAGCTGCACTTCTACTAAGAAGTAAACTTTCCCTAATCCGTCTATTATTGAGCCTTTAATTGGATTGGAAGCAGGGTGGTGTATAAAATAGCCCCTATTCACTCAAAAGGACTGTAGTTTTAGGGACTTAAAGGAGAAAGGTATTGTGAAAGAAAATCCACAGGGAATCGAGGATTAAAAGGTGGCTCTACTGAACTCATCAGCTCCACGACACATAATGAATTGTTTCCTTAAACAGGTAATTTTCTAAATAAATACACTCTGCCTTGAGATATAACTCATCTATCAAACAGAAAGCAAAGTGAAAATAAAAACTGGTTTAGGAGAAAATGGAGCAGTACATGATACTGTTTCTGTGCTCAGTAACATCCCTCTAACAAAAATCCCTTTTTACTCGCACATAGGTAGAAGAATGAAAAATGACAGTGAAATATACCTTAAAGGGTAAAAAATAACCTTCATGCTAATTCACCCACTATATGTATACACTGAAACTTCTCCCAAATGAGCTAATATTTACAACCAGCAGGTAATATTTATATTTTTTAAAGTTTTTATCCCTCTTGAGACCACACAAAGAAATAAAGTGCATGTAAACCAAGTTTTGCTATGCAACTTACATCATTACACGTGAGTAATGTCATGAGATGTCAGTACAAAGTGAGCAACTGCTGCCATTCAATAGTGGCTCTGCTCAGAACTGGAAAAACTTTAGTCTCATTATGATGGTTGGCAACAGAGAACTCCTTAATACGTAAATGCAGAAGAGACAGATGGCTAAAGAACCCCATCTATTTGTGGAAAGTGCAGTGGATAGCATGACTTCCTCAATGCCTACACACACAGAGGTTACAGGAAAGGCACATCTTCATTCCTGCAGAATTTCTCTTTGCTCCATGATGGAAATACCTACCAAAAGCCTAACTGCAAAGTATTTATCTCTCGAGGGAGTGGGGGGGGGGAAGAAAAAAGAAAGAAAAAAAGCCACCTCCCCAGCCGCTTTTATAGGAAACTTTGAAAAGGTGAAATAGAGGTAACAACTGTCTCTGAACAGCAATAATGAATAACTACTTCAAAAGTTCACAAAGCAAATATACAGAATACTGGGCAGGGGAGACACCATCTAAGATGTCCAATCTCTTCATATACCCTCTAGCCCATGCTTTATTAACTGCAAATGAAGACAATGAGGATGCTCTAGGAAAATGCTCAGGGCTCTCATTCATGTAGTGCCAACATTTCGTAAGACTAAAGGCAGCCATGGATCGAAGTAGGTACAGCAGAGCTGCTCTCTGGTCTGTGGCAGCAAATTATCTAGCAACTGAAACTCATACAATGAATCACTCTATCACACTTACTTATCAGGCTTCACACCAAAGACCTGCAGAACAGGACACGATGTTGCACTGTCTGTGGGACAGCCACGTGTTTTCCTCTTACCTTGAATGAGCTACAATACGTAGGAGATCACCTTTGCTTTCAACCTGTGTATTTATACCAAAGAAACCATGTGAAATGCAAGCAAACTGAACTGCTGCTTTAAGTGACTCACATGATCTTTAGTCATACTTTGGTGTCACAGATGTTCTTAGAAAATACTGACTCAGTCTCTGTTGTATAACATACATAATACACTAGCAATCCAGACAGAAAGAACTCACGCCTGTGTCCACTGAATCCAGCTATGAAACTTATTCAAGATTCCTGGGGGTCCAAATGTGCCTCCCACCACTTTACTGCATGCCAAAGATTCGTCTTGGTTACTCCAGGTCACTGGAAGGCGTTTCTTCCATCTGAAGGTCTCCTTCTACAGATCCAACTGACCTGCTGTAGATGATTTCCTACACACACAAACATAGTAATGATTCTCCTTTTTTGCATACCCTACATAAGCCTCAAGTCACAGTCAATTGGGAAACTGCACCCATGAGAGAGAATCTTTAAGACTTAATTTCTGTGCAAGAGGGACCTTCTGTTTTATTTCTTCAACCCTATTTTTTATAAATGCATTTAAGTGTTTTTTCCATTCTGAATATTGTAAATAAATGCCTTTATTTCTCTATTATCCCAGTCTGGATTGAGTTAAGGATGATTTCAAGGTAATAGGATACATCAAGGCATTGCTCTCCCAGGAGCATAATAAATCTGTAAACTAGGGTACTAGGGCACATTAGTGCATGCCTCAATTCTCCTCCATGTTCTCCAGAGTATCCAAAGGGTGACAGAACACGTGTCCAAAAAGCTGCAGGGGTTGAAAGCTTGTGTCATAGGGGTCAAAAGAAGAAGAACAATCTTTTAATAACTCAGAAGGCTGAACAGGAATGCAGCAAAACGGTGGAGCATATACCCAAACATGAAGGATCCTCGTTGTCATTTGTAACACCAGTCAATTGAAAGTAAAAAATTGGAAAAAAATTATATACAAAGCCTCATGTCTACAATATGTCTGGGGGAAAGACGACTTTGCCATTCCAGGTGAAAAACCTGGACCACTTCCTACAATCCAGAGGATGCACAAGACAGCAGCCCTTGTGAGAAGCAGTCTGAGAGATTCATTTCCACAGCTCTTTAAGCGAACATAAATCCAGACTGCCGCAGTACCACACACCCTGGTCAAACATCTGCTGCACCAAATGTATCTTCCACTAGCACAAATACCAGGTAATGACAAACAGAAAACTATTTCAGGCAACTCAACCAGCTGAAAACTGGCTCTGTTAGGGTGGAGGAACTCTCTTTTTAAGCAAAACAGCCTGCTAAACTGGCTCAGTGCACGCTGCAGAGCTCATACAATGTCCATCAGAGCAGGAACGGCAGGACCGCAGCAGCTCAGACCAGACTCCCCTAATGCTGCCTGAGGGAGTATGTAGGTGTAAGTTGAATTTTACTCCCCGCAGAAACAATATTACACAAACAAAACAGGGGACCCCAAACAGCTTGGTACAGTATAATATGCCATTTATTTCTTCCTCACCAGTTATAGCAACTTTCCATACTGACAGGACATGGCAAAGTAAATGCTTTTTCTTTAAGAAGTTTCTAAAAGACCAAAAAAAACCCACTAAAAATATTCTATAAAAAAAATGTGTACAAGATCTCCTGTTACTGAAGCTATTTAGATTTTTTAAATACTCACAACAATAATTAGAGAAATAATCACTAACACTGCATACTAAGAAACTAAGGATATAACCATGCCTCTACAAGAGTGAGTCCAGTGACATGTATGTCAAGGTGTACATTTTCACACATTACATGATTGTTTTTTCAGTTGTTCTGTGCACCTCTCCATCATGAGAAATGCTTTTGTTGTTATCCATGCCATTGAAAACTGCACAGTAAAGTGCACATGCCTTCTTTGAGAGAAGGCATGAGAACCTTGTATTTAATTATAAGGAGAATAAAAGCATAAAGAGCATAACAAAACTTTTAACAGCTCCAAAGGCATCCAGAATACCTGTTCTGTATTGCTGACTAATATTTTAACCACCGCAAGGTGGAAGTGCAAGACTAAGGAGCACGGAAGGTTACGCATGGTACATTAACTGTATTTTTCTGTGCAATCTACAATACACCCACACAAATAAAAAATGCTTCCTTGGTGAAATAACCACTCCCCTTTCCACAGCAATAGGCAAGTAACTTTCAAGCCGGCAGCTTCACTGCTGGAGTGAATCACAGCTGCAGTGGCTTCCTGTCATTCCCCAGAGACCAGAGAGTTTTCCTAGGTGCTGTAAAGGAGGAAAACACCAGTAGTTTACCAAAAGATGATCAAACCGGTATTCTAAGCGGAAAATTACCTGTCTGGAGTTTCTGTGACTCATCCTAACTCCCACACCGAGTTAGTGTAACAACACATCCATTTTGCTTAGAGAATGCCATTGCATCCAGAAGAGAGGGGATACGATGGGAAAGATGCAAGTGGGCAAAGACTGCCAAGATGTGCCTCACAAAGAAAATCAATACTCCTCCAGAAAAGTGACCAGGGTCTCCAGTAAGGTCTGCCAGGTACTACTCTACATTGAAAAATGGTCTGCTTTAAAACAGAATTAAAAGCTCATCCTATGATCCAGAGTCTGTCATACATGGACACATACAAGGTTCTTGTGTACGGACACCAAAAAAAAACATGCCCTTGTTTTACCTGCATATGCATAAATAAATATTTATGGTTTTATTAAAATCCAGGCTAGAATACGTATCATTTGTCCTCAGCAGAAATTTACAGGAGGAAATTCTTTGCAAATACTTGTCAGATTTGGATAAATGTTTGAGATCCACCCTTGTATTTTTTCACTAGCCTACCTTCCTTCTGCAGTGAGGCATAAATTTTCTTTTAAATATACTGCACAGTAGTAAACACTGCTCGTGAATGTAAGATTTATAGCACATTAATAAAATCATATAGGCTCACTGGCCTTAAATATATGAGGCACACAATTTAAGTTTTCATGACTACCTCAAAAGAGACCTAGAGTTGCCATGCAGCATGTTTAAATCTACAGGGTATTTACACCTACACATCAGTCACCTCTTACCTATCTCTAATTAATTATTTTCTTCAGTACAGGACAAACTTCTGAAAGATTAATACTACATCCTGGGAGTGATATTTATTTTAGCAGTTTAGGATTAGGGAGGAAAAAAGCAAAGCAACCTTCAAGCAACAAGAGAGTACATAGTCTTAATATTTGTTTCACATAAAGGAGAAAAAGAAAACATTTAAGGTTAAATATAATGTTTTAAAATGATGAGAGGTAGGAAGCAGAACAACAAAAATATCTAGAATCCAGACTCCAGCAACAACAGAATCATATCTGTAAACATCTTGGCAGATACCCTTGAAAAACAAATACACAACATACAAGGGTTAAAGTCTAGAGAGAGTAAAAAATTATGAAATGTAATTTTCCTTTACATACATATTCATTCACTAGTATGCACAGGTATTTTAGGTCAATTTTTTTGTACATCAATTCAAGTAGCAATTGTTCAGGAGAAATACTACTTTTTATTATTCAAACTCTGTGTGGAGGAAAAGTTTCAAATCAATTTTCCGAAAGAATGAAATGTCTATGTTTTCAAGCAAAACAAGCACTCTGAGTCAAAAAATCCTTAGTTGTGACCACTTAATTAAATTTTGGAAACCATTGATTATTGCTTTTATTATTATCACACACCCCCCAAGAGTGCTGCATGACTGATCCTTAAAAGAAAGAGTCAAAATAAAACAAACTATTAAAATTTACCCTTTCTTTCTTTCTTGTGTGGTGGGGGGTTTTTTTTATACCACTACTTCACAAACATTTTTTGAAGTTATGACTTTGATTCCAGGGACAGCATAAAAAAAAAAAAAAAAATCTCAAAATTGACCTAATAGGAAAATAGTTTCTTTCTGACTCTGCTGGGATCTTCTTTGTTTTCTAACAATGTAATACAAATCAGGTAAATGAGTTATTGTGGACTTAGATCAGCACAGGTAAGATTAGTAGGCAGAACAAGAGCAATGGGAGTCAAATCTTTAATCCTTTAAAGGTCCCCTCTGATTGCCAGAACTTTGCAAATAAGACAAGTCTTCCCTAAATGGGCAGCTGAAGACACCTTGTTACAAGGGGAAATCTTAGACAAAGCCAACACAATCACACTTTCACCAGCTTTTCCTATACCCGCCTCAAGCATAAGACTAAACAGGGATATATTTGGGATGGATAAGGTAAGTAGGACAAGCTGGTCTGTCCAACTCTGTTTTACACTAGTCATGACAAGACAGAAAAAGTTAAAGCAGCCACCCATCTGCTATCACTTGCACTGAATGGTAGGTTTCCTGCACTGAAGAGTAATTTTCTATTTCAATTTGTCTCCCAAACGAGAAGATGGATTTATTCCCACAGCCATAAGCACCAGTCAACATGCACACTCTGTATCATGAAAGCCTATGGGAAAAGCAGCAACAATTCTAATTCTGGAACCCCAAACATACAGAAAATGTATATGTGAAATAATTAACCAAAATGCATCTCAGTCAAAAGCTGATACACATTTATTTTTTTTCCACCAAGCAGAGAACATTCTCAGCAGATGGAAGAAATCCCATTTTGGGTTTACATGCTGAAGTGGCAGAGCAGAGCAAGGTCTCCTGTAACCAAAACCAATCTGCACACAACAGGGAGGTTTCCATTCTGCCTGTGGTGTATCACATGTGGGACAAAGGGACCACCAAGAAGGTAACTCACTCTTTGCTTTGATTTAATTCAAATGAGAAAAAAAAATGGCAGGAAGAAGATTCTGAGTAATGGGAAGAAGAAATTAATGCATCTCACAAATACAAAAAGAGCTGATCTATGTTGACACAATTTTATAGGAATTTTACTAATAATTTCATAAGAAAATGGCAGCACTGTACACTAAGGCCTCCTAAAAAACCACAACATAAAAGCTATTGCTGCATCTTAATACATATGAATACTTCTTCCAAATATTCCCATAACATAGAAGTATATATAATCTCTATATATTTAAATAATAACTAACTCTTTTTTTATACTTCTAAATAATAACTCTTTGGAAGAATGAGAATTAGTTTTGTACATCTGTACATCATATGCAATCCTGACTTCACTGGCACAACCCTGATACAATCATTAACGTGATTGTAATTCAACTTTCTGTGCAGTAAAATTTTACAAAGTACATAATGCATTGCATCCTATTGATTCTGAAATTACATTGTGGAAGAGACTCATACTTAAAGAGTGCCACAGTCTTCAAAAGATCTTCACCTTAACGAGCCAGCACAACCAAAATGTGGTCATTTTCAGACTTCACTTATCAACATGCTTTATCTTGACATGGTACTCTGAATTGTATACAATATTTTCACATTTGCAATATTTAATGCGATATGCTTTGTTGCAAGAGACAAAAGAAAAGGATTCTAATTCTTAGCAGGTCTCTTGTGGTATCTCTGGACACTTTTAAGATAGAAAGGACAGAAGTGGAAAGGTACTTTCGGTTTCTAGTGTGGATGGGTTGCTTTGCCTTGGGGATTTAGTTGTTGGGGGCAGGGGTTGTTTGGTTTGGCTTGGTTTGGTTGGGTCTGGGATTTTTTTGCATTTGGTAATGACTTTAGATTTCAGGTAGGCCAGTCTTAAATTGCCAGCTTCTTTGACAAGAGTGTATTAATTTCACATGTGCTTTAAGAATCAACATACCTTGAATCTTCCTAAGGTACACCATTTTTAAACAGCACAACAGCCTAAAACACTTTTTGTCAAATGATGGTTTAACTTTGTTCTAAATGGCTGGGGAGGGGGAGGAGGGATGGGAGGGGTATCCTTACTTTTACATTAGTTTGTTTGCAATTAATGTTTGAAATATTTTTTCTTTGCAGCCTTCTGGAGGGGTTCAGGCAAAATGCAAAATTTTTTATAAGGTATTGCTAACATCTGTAACATGTTGATTATTTTATTCCCAAATCCTTCAAATGTTTGCTGATCCACAACTGCTTCCAGACTGGGCCTAAACAACTTAGCACAAACTTACGTCTAGAAAAGTGTCCTTTGTGCTCTGCTATTATCCTACAATTAAATTCAGAAGTCCCTACATAACTTGCATTTCTGCATTTTAGCATTCAGAATTTGGGTATTTTTTTCTTTTTTAAAGCCACACACATTGTCTTTGTAAAAACAAGCTGGTTTCAAATCACTGCTCTGCTAGTCTACACTTCATCAAAACTTCACTTACTGAAGCTCCATTTTATGTAGCCCGTATGATTCAACCTTCTTAGTGTAAGAAACTGTCTTGCAGGTTTTAACACTGTGAAGTATCTGTCGTCTTCCACTTAAAAATTTTAGGCTGGTTTAAAGTGCTGAGTGCTTCAAAATTAAAATGAAAGTATCAGGTCTAAAGCAAACTTGTTACCAAACCAAATTATCACAGTAAGCCTGAATACACCCGTGCCTATATTCACATGTTCTGCATCTCTCACATTCATTGTACTCACCACAGCACAACACAAGATGTGCTTCCCATGACTCAGATTAGCAAGATGATCAGAACAACTTTGAAGTATATTGCATCAGCAATGTGCCATCAACGCAGGGGGAGGGGGTAATTCAGGTATATTTGATCACAGCAAATTGTAATTCTTTATGCCTGTTTAAAACCCAGCAAACCCAAGCCCTTAAGACTTTATTTACTAATGCCGTTTATTCCTAAACTGCTTGAAAATAACTTGCCGAAGCTGACGTTCCAAACAAAGACCACACTTCCTGCTCTTATAGGGAATCTGGAACACCATCAATGTTTTGTTCGGCTTGCATAAGTCACAACTGATTGGCCACAGTCCCTGTGGGCATGCCATTTCATCCAGACTGGACGGTTCATTAGTCATAATTACTATAACTGTACAGCAGAGACTGCAGTTTTATCTCATCATACATCTTTGATAAAGCTGCTTCTATTTCTGCTTCATCAGCATGTGAAGTTACATTATTGGAGCTTTCATTTTCCAATCTGTGATTAACATTGGTTGTTCTGCTCATGACATGCGTACCAAAATTCAAGATAACATCCAAAGTAAGGCCACGACATGACAACTGTTTGAACTTTGTGTTAAAAATCATGCAGCAGTTATTGCTCCAGAGGAAGAGCAGACTATGACATTAGAGTCGCTAAGAAAATTTAACCAAGAAAACACCAACAATGCAGTTTGTAAAAGAACAAGGCTGTTGGTTTCTAACGTGAACCGTGACACATAAAATCTCTCCGTTCAGTCTGAAGGTTACATACAGGAAATTTCTGACAACTGCTGAGTTAATCAGCATTTTTCAGGTGGTGTTTATACAATTGGAGAAAATGAAAGCCTGCAACATAAAGAACCACGGTGAAAACTGACAGCTACTGCACTGCGCTCCAGTGAGTAAACAGATGCTAAAACACTTAAATTTAATAAGGACTGCAAATGCAATCTTTAACAAAGCCCATTTTAAACATGCAAGAATCTCATATTAAGGCATTTCCTTGTTGTGGAGTTTGTTGCTGATTTTTACATCTTATTGTGTGATAACAGGAAACACAAATAGTGGCATCATCTGAATGTGCAAGTGTACCCACGATAGGCCACATAAACAGTCATAATCGACAGTTCCAGGCAGGCACTGAGGCTGCAAAAATCCCAGAGTAATTAGTGTTGTCTGAATGCAATGACATCTGTTTTCTCATGGTCCTCTAGACTTGTCAGGCCAATAAGATGTACATGAAAAAATATGACAAGCATTGCAAATGCCCTTCTGAAAGGTCTCACTTTGGGAAAAGCTGAAGAAATGACACATGCCACCTCTTTTTTGCCAATATACCTAACAGCAAAAGCTTGAAGATCTGAAAAAGGTCTTTTGAGTCATTTTGCATTTGACTATGGAAGGTTTATTCAGAACACAGCACTGTGCTTAGGAAGGCATATATTGTATCAGCTTTTGTTCTTTGAATAAAGCAAGCTTCATTAACAGAAGAGCAATAAAATGTTAGTGTTTACTTCTGACTATGTGCTTACATGCCAGTGCCATCACTATCTCCCTTCTTAATTAAAGCAGCAGATACCAGGTAGCCCACAATACAAACGTGTGTGTCTGTATACACATTTTTCAACCATTATTATTATTCTGCTTAAAGAGTGCAACAAGAACAGTTTCACAGCTGTGCTTTCTGACATTGCAAAAACACTGCACCCTTTTCATTTGAAGACCTAAGGTTTTGTTTTGGGATTCACAGCCTTTTTCCTTAATAGAGCCTATCTCCCTGTTCTTTTCCTGGACTGTAGCATGTTTGAGCATGCGTTTTTCTCCAAGAAAGACATTAGTCATCATTAACAGAAGGCCTGACACCAAGTCTAAGTGCCTCTCCACAATGACCAAGTGGCAATCATCTTTCTCTTACCCTGTCACTGCTGATTAGGGGTTTCTTTCATGAAAATTTAATTTGTCGCCTTTCTACAGCTCCTTTTTACATTTCTGCAATAACACAACATGCCAGCAACACTAAAAACACAGTAAAAGATGCTGTACCTGTTTAAAAGAAAAGATAAGATTCAGGCTGCATGGCTGGACTTTTTACCTAGTTTAACAGCAAAAAAAAAAGGCCATGCAAGATGAGGAACACAACTGACAGAGGAAAAGCTTCCATTAAATACCGAAGGACTCAAACAACCCAGCACACCTTCAATCCCATGAACGGAAATTTTTTCCCCTCTGGAAGACAGCTAGCCAGCCCCTCTTCCAAAGCATTGTTCAATAGGCAGATGTAACAATGCCTAAACAGGGTTTTATATCAATTAATTTCATAACTGCTCCAAATATACAGGTACCCAGGTTTTTAGCTTATGCAAATATTTATTAAAGGATTCATAATCCAGTGATAAATTTCAGCCTCACTTCTTGAGTCTGTGTCAACATTGCTCTTGCAGTTAAAAAGCCAGCCACGAAGAAAACAGCTTTAGCTGATGCAGACAGACAAAAAAGTTTCAGTCACAGATGACACTTTGCAGCTATTTAACATACACGGGCTCAGATTCCTGGTCTGTGTAACATTACAAACATTGTTGAACAAGATACCATAGCAATGAGTTATTTTAAGGAAGTTTTTCAAAACATTTACTCTTCTGCTTTATTTCAATTTGTCTAAAGATTTTTTTTTTAATTATAAGCATATGCTATTTTGTTAACATCTGTGCACCGCATAAAACCTGACTGAATTCAAGCTTCTGAAAAAATGCAGATAACTGACATCCCTCAAATAAAGTAACAACATTAGAAAACTTCATGAGATTCAGATTAAGATACTGAGTTCATTTAACTGATTTTCCATACAAGTATATTTATAAAAAAAACCCAAAAAACAAGAAACAAACCACCACTTATTAAATTTTTTATGTTCTCTCAATATCTTTCAGAATTTAATTAAGTGTAAAGCTAAAATCTGAATCTACCTCTATTAAATTCAGAAACCACAGCTAGTAAAATCCAAGTAATAAAAACTTTATTCAGCTTCCTAAAGTATTGGTATTCCACTATTGACCCGAAACAGCACTGGTAGTCAGAAGAGAAACGGTATTGCTAACACTTTGGATTTATAAGAAACCTTCAATGTCTTTAAATAGCATCCATATATGAAATTTAAGAGGAGGAAACTAGGAATTAAAAGCGGATTTTGAATGGCAGACTGTGATTGTTGTACTGCTGTGGCAGTATAACCTTGATTAAATGCAGAGCAATACTAAAGCAAAAACAAAGCCCTGCCATGGTAACCTAAATTAACTACTGAACCAGACCATGCTTAGAGAGAAAGCTGGTGTTTCTTGAACTCAAGAAAAACCTTGACTTTCTACAGGGCATAAAATAAAGTTAAGTTTCTCTGGCCACACATCCACCGTTGTCTTGTTCTCTGTGCTCTCCTCGGCTCCGTGCCTGACGAGCCAGGAACGCAGATGTCGAGATCCTTGCTCTGCATCCATGTCAAGTTCAAGTACGGAAGTTTAGCTCTTTGACTCCCACCCCCACCTCCAAGTCACTTGTCAGTAAAAGGTTGGGCGATTTATTGACCACTGCAGGATGCACACTGTCAGTGCTGAAGGAAATATGAGAGGGGGCTGTCGCTACTGTTCTGGAGCTCATTGATAATGACATACCTGCCTCTGTCACCCATTACCCATACTACAAACTACTTAGACCTAACTGAAAAATCAATAGCCTACTTGCACCGGTTCCTGTGGCTGCCTCCTTTGATTGTCAGCTCCTGTCTAGGGTCAGCACTTACATGAAAGGGGCTGTGACTGCCTGATGCTTTCAGGACAACCTAACGATATGAAACTAGCCAACAGAACAGTAAATTCCGTCCCCCTGCCCTCCTCATCAATTAGGCTTTGACTAGGCTTGCCTGTAGAAACCTGACCTTTTAAGTTTAGGTGAATATGGAACTAGCTGAACACGCCATTGCCCTCAGCACTGAGCCAGGAAATCCACTGACAGGTTAAACAAAACAGAAGGTTGTAACTGTCATAATTTGCATTGCACTTTCACGCCAACAAGGGTGTTATCAGTGGGGGCAAGCCCTGGAACACACAACGCAAGCACCCTAAGTCACTCTCCTCATAAATTTTCAAGTGAAGGGAGATAAAACATAAATTCACAAATGACCGCACATTTCAAGTCCCACTTTCTTTCAAGTTCGTGCTCTGGAAAACCACACAGTACATATAAACAATTCCCCTTCCCAGGCACTCTGGCACACAGATGCCAGTTAGAATGAACTTCCAGGACAGATGATGAATGGGGAAAAGCCACCTGCCCATGCCTCTTAAGGCCTCCTGTATTAGGTTGAGTATTTATATGCATCAATACAAATCATTAATGGCTTATACACACGCACACACCTGTACTTCGGAGCAGCAGGTAGCCATAAATAATTTAAAAATCCCCCAGAGAGCCCTAACTAGCACTCCTGAGCAGCATTCACTTGTACATCCTGCATCTTGGAAGTCCATTAGCAACTTCTAAACGTCCCTGTGACTACAACTAAATGATAAATGTTACGTTTTAATGCATCTGCCCTCCTTCCAAGAATACTGACAACCATGAAGCAAAGAACTAAAGCAAGAAATCTCAAATCTAAAGTGAAGGCTGAGCTATAAGTTTAATGAAGTTTAATGCAATTGCTTTAGTAGCTATATATTGATTTAAAAAACCAAAAAACTTAATGGCTGAATGCCTTGCTCCTCCTTTCTTCCAAAATAAATAAATAAATTTTAAGAAAAAAGAAAATATTTTTAAAGTCTCTGATTAGTGCTCCTTTCCTATATATCAATTTTCAAGCAAAAATGGCTATATGTCCTTTTTGTCTCCTGCCTCCACAGGCTTACCATCCTCAGTATTAGCATTACTGGAATGTGCAGACGGCATGAGTGACCAAAACAATTTACACAATTTGAACAGTCGAACTTCCTTATACCATGAAGGGACTGGCTACATTTACAAACTACAATTTAATATTAGTTTTTCAAAACTCTGAGAAAGCTAGGAATTTTCAATGCACTTTATTCAGTGCATACAGTTAACAGTTGTTAATGTAAATATAAGCACCACTCCTGGAAATCCTGGGCAAGATTCAAAACAGTAATTTAACTCATGCTTTTTACCCTGCAGCTGAACCTTTTTAACTCGTGCACCCTTAATATCCTTCTCACACAAAAGCATGTGGTGCCAGATACAAGAATGAGCTCTTAGGTAAATAAGTGACAGGAAAAATGCTGCTGTTTGGTTGTCAAAGCTTAAGACTCGGTTCCAAAACTCTACATATCCTGGTAAGCTTTACTTCTGAACGCCGCCTCAACACATATCCGCTGCTGCATTTAGCTTATTTCAAATGTGCTTTTAGAAATCAGCATTGAGAAAGGAAAACTGATGAATTGCACAAAGACAAAAGCTTTTCTCATTAAAACTCATTACACTGCAATAATATGTGTTACACTGTAACAGTCAGATGTTCTAAATATACATTAAACAGCACAAATGCAGAGAAAATGCCTCAAAAATAAAAGCGTAGCGCTGCGTTAAGGCACTTTTACATAAACAGAATGGCAGCTAGAATTAATATCGTACTCCAAACAAACTACAGGGCAAACACTAGTTAAAAATGGTAGACCTAATTGAGTCTGGATGGTCCCCTTTACAGACCTAATGCAATGATTAACTATGCATCTGGTAGCATGTCAAGTCCTTTTTGTGCGCCTATCTGATAGTGAAGTGAAAGGGCATGGACAGTGTCCAGTCCCAGCAAGCAAATCATTTGGAAGCAGTCATAGCCATAGATCAAAGATTTTTCACTCTATCCAGAGTCTATTTAAACACACCAACCCAGCCCCTTCTTGCAGACAAAACCAGTTAGAAAATAAGAAAGACTCCTTGGGATACAAAGATAATAAAGGAAGATAGAAGTAGAAAATTAAGAAAAGAAACAGACTGGCAGAACCTTGATTTCCATAGGCCAAGACAGCTGGTTTACATCCTAGTTTTATTTCAGATGGTAAAGAAAAGGAACAATTTCCATCTCCTTAGATCAGCAAATATTATTTCAATTAAGTCATGCAGATGGCTTCTATACATTATTTGAGCCAATACAGTTTCTCCTTTCCAGTACCAGGAGATGGTACCTTGAATTATTTTGCACACAGGTTTTACCTAATTCGTTAAGAAAATTAAAAAGAGAAAAACGTATTAACATGAAGAAGTTATTTTGAAGTAAGATATGCACAGCAATATATAAAATACGAATAGCTATCATTTGATCATTAGAAGTAGCAGCAAAGCCCCTGCATTGACTTTATAACTAATAATATACTACTTTTATGTCAACATAGTACTTTGAAAGGATAAAATTTCAATCCTATGAAGTACAATATACAGAAAACAGGGGATTCTAACTGTCCATTGAATTTGAGTGAGGGAACAGTTAGAAGACTTTTCAAACAGGAATTTATTTTTTTTTAAATGAAATAAAAATTGCATGACTTCTCTGTCAGATCCAAAGTCAAAACAAAATAGTCTTAAAATACAGGGAGGAGAGAGAGAGAGAGACTTGATATATTCCATTCTGGTCACCAGTGCTATTGAGAAGATTGAGCCCCCTCTGTTTCCTCCAGCCACAACACACTTTCCCTTTATAAATTGCCCTCATAGAAACTCACTGAAAGGTTGTAACCTGTACAGTGGTTGGTGAGGAGCAGAGGATTTCATGTTGCTATATGTGGTATTTGAGAAAGAACTTTTACAAACGTAAGCTTATAAATGAGAAGCTTTCACTTCTGGAGCCAGAAATAGACATTTTAAAAGGGTATAGTTTAGAGAATTTTAGCTTCACTTATATATGTGTGTCATCTTGAATAGGCTGCATGAAGATTTTTATCTTTTAAATAGTTGTCTAACCAATAAAGCCACACAGGCTATTGTTTGTTGGCATGATTAGACACATGCACAGAGATGTGAACATCTAAGGCACTAAACAGTAATAATCTGCAGCTACTGCATAAAGAAAACTTGAGCCCAAGTGCATGCAAATTAATCTTTTTCTCATTTCCAAAACTTGATTTTTCCTTGTATCTTTTTATTTTTCATATTTTAAAAGAAAAGCTGATTTAGCTTCACAGCATTTTTAAGAACCAGACAAGATATTATCTCTGTAGTCCACCTCGTATTTTTCTCAAGCAAATACATATTACTGTATGCAACTGGAGGCCAAGTTGACAAAATCCTGGCATGTTACATGCTCTCATACTTTTAAAAAGTTATACTATTAACATAATTAATCAATTATTATAAATAAAGAGCAGCCAACACACATGACTTTGGTTATTTCTAATGGATGAAACAGCATACACCCACTCTAACTGCATCCAAACAAAAGACCCACGTGAAGTTTTAACAAGAGGAAAAACCTCCAACAGCACTAGAAGTGTTCTTTTCTGGTGCCTATGTCTGATTTCCTCTGACAGACAACTTACTAAAGGCAAACTTACAAAACAGGATTTAGTATTCAGAGCAGTTTATAGCTACAAGAAGTCACCATTAGTCACCATGAGAAAAGAGAAGATGCTACCTTTAATACAAGATTCAAGGCATCAGAGAAAGCCCTCATTAACAGATTGCTTATGGTTCAACACCAGATTATGAACACATTCACATTTTAAGACTGAACAGGAAAGCAAAAATAAGCTACTTAAAGGAGTAGTTGGAACACTCCCCTCACTAAAGAAATGAAACCTAGGGGAGACTTAGAAACATGTATAAATTATTTAATTACCATGCCGTTCAATCTTCATGGGAAAAAAGTACAAGATTTATGCAACACTCTTAGCTGATGAGATGCAGTAATGACATGTACAGAAATGAAATCATCTTTTCTCCTCTGGCATGTGCCATCAACTAACTTCATACACACAGACCTCAGAGCAGAGCAGCACATAGTAAAGCCAAGCCATGACTTTCAGGAAAAGGTACACAATGTATACCACTGGATGTAAAAAGAATTTTATCTGTCAAACCCAGAGCAGCATTTGCTGTAACTATTAACCCGGTTTTGCTGTGGAGAAACACAACATGCATTACTGAATCATTTCTTTTCAAATCCATACATTCCCTACAGCAGTTCAAGCTTCATCAGCAGTGCAGGAATGTATGAAAATGACAGGCAAAGGGCACTAGCTCTTTTCCCATACTGTTCTTCTATAAATGGAAGCAGAGTCCTACAAAGCACTTAAAGCTGGAAATATTTGAAGACTGATCTCCAGGAAAAAAATAATACAATGCTAGGTTACATGAGCAGATTAATTATTCTGTTTTCTGCAAAACTGTTTCCATTAAATGAAAGGACAGAGAGGAAACCAACTACTAGAACATAATGGAATGCTAACTGGGTCTCATCTACAAAGCTGCCATGAACAAAGCATATGCATACACCTACATATTTCATATGTTATTCTTAAAAATACTTCTTACCCCTTTTGGGAGCACCTGTTCCTGAATTCCCTTTTCCCTCTCCTTTTCACTGAGGGAGAGAAAAAGGGCAGATTTGGCAGAAATCCTTTAATAGCCTCAAGTCAATGATTAAACTTTTGATTTGCCTTAAAAATTACACCTTATATCGGTAGCATGTTATAGACACTTTAAAATACAATGTTCAGAATAAAAAGGCTGTGAAATACATAACATATGCCACATTGAAAAGCTGGTTAGGCAATCCAATGCAAGTATGCTATATAGCACAGCAAGAAGCTTGTGTGCATATTGCCAAAACTCCAAGCTGTTTTCCATTTTATTTCTTTTGTTGTTCCAAGGGTTAATACAAATACATAGTGTTCTTTTGGGGGGGGGGGAACAAAAAAAAAAAAAAAACCAAAAAAAGGTCTTTGCAAATTTAACAGCAGCCCTTCGCTGCTACTTTGCCATCCTCGGCGTGAAGCAAACACCGTGGAACACATCATGCCTGCACGCCTGGATTTACACCAGCCCGAGCTCCCCGTCGTACCGAGCGGGAGGGGGCAGGAGGAGCCAAGGCAAGAGCAAACACTGCACACCGAGTCCCCTTTCCAGTATCTTTTTACAGAAGCCCTTGCTAACAAAACACTATAGCTCCAGGCAGCGGCATGCTGATGTTGGCACTGCTTAAACCAAACAAACACGATGTTTAACAGTCAAATAAAATGTCCCGCAGCCTCCCTAATGAATTTGTCAAGGACCATCAGATCACCCCCGCCCCTGCCTCATTAACTCAAGTATGATGAGACGGATTATAACGAGAGAATACAGATCAATCGGTCTGAAGACTTCAAGTGGCTTTTAGCCCTGAGAGTTTCCCTCTCTGCGGCACACACAAGGCACACGGTCTTTTTAATGGAATACAGTATCTCCTGCTGCTGGAGGGGATGCCACTTCGTTTTATACACCATCAAGGAGCTGCTGATGGACTTCTACACTAACATACATAAAAGCAGAGGTGACAAGGGCTCTTCAATTACAGCCTCCTCGGATCCTGTTCCTCCTTCAATTATTCATTCCGGCGAGAGCAAATTCCGCCACAGATGAAGCTGGTCTTAATGCAGTGCGGCCACAAACGCCCAGACACGGGAGAGAAGGGTTTCACGTGCATTATTTGCTGGAAGTGTTTAAGTTTATTGCTCAAATGATGTTTCTAATTAGCGTTGGGGCAATAAATTAAAGTCAGCTTTTGTTTAGCTGATTTATTATTTACTAGAGCTTCAACCTCAGGCAGGAAAATTGGTAATGAATTGTTTTAAATCTGAACACTCGTAACGCGACATCATTAGACACCTTACCGGGGGGGAAATCGTCCCCTCCTTCTGCTTTCACCCTGAAAAAAGCAACGCACGTGTCCCCCGCCACCCTTGCCCGGGCCGCCTGATGGCTCCGGCATCTCCTCCGGGCCCGGGATGCGGGAAACCCCAGGGCCGCGGGAGGAGAGACCCCGCGGAGCCTCCCTGCCCACCACGGCGCGGAGGGCCGATGTGCAGGGACCCTCGCCGGACCGGGCTGCAGTGCAGCCCGGCGGCGAGCGAGCCCCGGCAGCTTCGACGGGGCGTGTGAAAGCGATCCATTCGTAACCCTTACTAACTCTTCCATCTGCCGGAGGGCGTCCGGAGACGGGGCGTAGGACCCTCGCCGCTCCGCCCGGCCAGCCGAGCCGCCCACAGAAGCTCCGCGCCGCCGAAGCGCAGCGATGCCCGCTCGGTGCAGACCCCGCTCCGAGAGGCCCGGGGAGGCAGCGGGTCCGCAGGCACTTACCCGCGCCCCGGGGTGGACAGCCCCGCTCCGGCCCGCGCATCCCCGGGACGCCGAGAGGCCGTGGGAGCAGCGGCGCCAGCACCTTTGCAAGCCAGCGATTCTGCCCCGGTGGCAGCCTGGCCCCTCTCCCCCATCCCTTTGAAGCTGCCCTCCTCGGAGCCTTCCCTGGACTCCCTTCCCTCCCGACGGGGCCGGGCCCGGCGGGGACACCTGACACCGCCACCCGCCCGGGCCTCGCCAGCACCGGGCACAGACCCCCATCATCCCCGGGCGCACGGAGGGGAAGCAGGGAGCCGGTCCTCTCCTCGCGGCGGATGGAGCCGCACCGGCGCCGGCCACGTCCATACTTACTTCTTCCAGCGGTACGGTCGGCAAAGAGACATGTTTCTAATTTAAACGCACACAGAAAACAGACGGCGATGTTCTCTTTATTAAAATCAGCCAGCTGCAGGGAAAGGAGGGAAGAACAAGAAAACCGAGCCCCACCGCTGCGAGCGGGTTCACGGGAGGCTCTCTGCGGGGAGGAGCGCATCGCGTCCCGCACGGGCACAGCCCCAAGGCCCGGGGGAGGCACAGCCGCCACGGACACACGCACCCTGAAGATGCGGGATTTGCCCTCCCGCCAGCCTAATTTCCCGCAGGCGGAACAGTTCTGGCTGCGCTCCGCAGCAGGTACTGCCCGGGGGCTTCCTCCGAGCTGACACGACGGAGCCGCATAAGCTACATGGCTTTATGTCCAAATCATTCAATATTTCTTATTAATACAAACTTGCATAAAACACCGTTTCCTCTCGAATAACTCAATCCCGCGCTTTAGGAGGATGAACGGAACTTTACGGCGCGAGATTTATCTAAATTAAGGTGACTGGGGCAGGCAGTAAAACCAGGTTGTGCCGCGCCGCCCCGGCGACGGTCTCACTTTCGCTGCTTGCAGCCCGGCACTGAGCGGGGTGAGATTTATGCACCGTCCCGCCCCTTCCCCGCACACACTGGGTACCCTCGCAGCAGGCGGGAGGAGCGCCGCGCTCCCCTCACCCTTCACCTGCCTCCAGGGCGAAGTTGCAGGTTTTGGGGCCCTCCCCCCGCCCCCATCCCGGCCCCAGGGGCGGCTGCCCCGGGAGCGCGGAGTCCCGCCGGGGCCGGGGGCGAGCGGGCGGAGCGCGTCCCCGCGGCGCGCGCCCCCGCGGCCCGCCGCGATTGGCCGCGGCGCTGACAGCTCGGCGGCGATTGGCGGCGCCGCCCCGCCCCGCGCGCGCGCCGCGGGCCCATTCATAAAGTACCGGGCCCGGCGGCGCCGCCGCGGAGAGAGAGCGGGGAGAGCCGCGGAGCTGCTGCGGGAGCCTCGCCGCGCACCGCCAGGGCCGGGCACGGGCAGCAGGAGCCATCCCGGGCACGGCAGCTACGCGCCCTCCGCCCGGCTCAGGATAAAACATAGTCGTGTGCAAAGAAAACAAAAACAACAACAAAAAAACCCCAACAACATCAACAACTCTCTAATACATCTCTCTCACTACAATCTATATAGAGCTACAGGACAGGAATGAGAGATCACAGACCAAGTGCACACGTCTGCGCGTAAAGATAGAGACAGCCACAGAGCCGGGTTCGGCCAACGCCTCCAGCAGGAAAAGGGAAATCAACAACACCCCCTGACAGTCTGAGCGAGCGGCAGCCAAACTCATGCACATCACTGGCGGTGCCACGGACTGAAAGAGAGAGAGAGAGAGGCAGCCAGACTAACAGACAGAGTTCACTCTTCCGCTGTGGGCATTGCTCGCATTCTTCTCCTCCTCTCGTACCGTGTGCGGTTTTAAACTTCGCCGCCGACCGGCATTTCTGCGGCGACCTTCTGCGAGTCCTGGGGAAGTTTGTTTGCTGGTTTGTTTTGGGTTTTGGTTGTTTGTTTTTTTTTTTTTTTCTTTTTCCATGAACTATTGAAAGAGCATTTTCGTCGGTGCGCAGGGGGGTGGGCGCCTGAGCGCAGAGGCAGCGCGGACTTCCCTGCCCCCATCGCCATCCAAAACTTTGCGCTCCGGGAGCCCGCGGGGTCTGCCCGCCGCCCCGGCACCGGCTCCGGCTCCACCGCCCAGCCCGCACCGTCCCGCTGCTGCTCCTGCTCCTCCTCCTCGCCGGGGCAGCGCTGGGCTTCGCTCCTTTGTGCTTCGCCGCCCTCGCCGATTTCTTTAATTGCTCTCCCTGGCGCACCGCTGCCGCCTTCTTCCCCGAGGCGGCGGGGGTCTACGATTTGGCCGGTGCCCTCCGCAAAGCTGCAGCCACCGCTAAAGCATTGGATCCCTCAACGTACTGCGAGAGCCCGGTGTACAGCCCGGACCTGTGCCCCAACATGATCGCCGCGCAGGCCAAGCTGGTCTACCAGCTTAACAAATACTACACGGAGCGCTGCCAGGCGCGCAAGGCGGCCATCGCCAAGACCATCCGGGAGGTGTGCAAGGTCGTGTCGGACGTGCTGAAGGAGGTGGAGGTGCAGGAACCGCGCTTCATCAGCTCCCTGAGCGAGATCGACGCCCGCTACGAGGGGCTGGAGGTGATCTCGCCCACCGAGTTCGAGGTGGTGCTCTACCTCAACCAGATGGGCGTCTTCAACTTCGTGGACGACGGCTCCCTGCCGGGCTGCGCCGTGCTCAAGCTGAGCGACGGCCGCAAGCGCAGCATGTCCCTCTGGGTGGAGTTCATCACCGCCTCGGGCTACCTGTCCGCCCGCAAGATCCGCTCCCGCTTCCAGACGCTGGTGGCCCAGGCCGTGGACAAGTGTAGCTACCGGGACGTGGTGAAGATGATCGCGGACACCAGCGAGGTGAAGCTCCGCATCCGGGAGCGGTACGTGGTGCAGATCACGCCCGCCTTCAAGTGCACCGGGATCTGGCCGCGCAGCGCGGCGCAGTGGCCCATGCCACACATCCCCTGGCCCGGCCCCAACCGGGTGGCGGAGGTGAAGGCGGAGGGCTTCAACCTGCTCTCCAAGGAGTGCTACTCGCTGACGGGCAAGCAGAGCTCGGCCGAGAGCGACGCCTGGGTGCTGCAGTTCGGCGAGGCCGAGAACCGGCTGCTGATGGGCGGCTGCCGGAACAAGTGCCTCTCGGTGCTGAAGACGCTGCGCGACCGGCACCTGGAGCTGCCCGGTCAGCCCCTCAACAACTACCACATGAAGACGCTGCTGCTGTACGAGTGCGAGAAGCACCCGCGGGAGACCGACTGGGACGAGGCGTGCCTCGGAGACCGGCTGAACGGCATCCTCCTGCAGCTCATCTCCTGCCTGCAGTGCCGGCGCTGCCCCCACTACTTCCTGCCCAACCTAGACCTCTTTCAGGGCAAACCCCACTCGGCCCTGGAAAGCGCTGCCAAACAGACCTGGAGGCTAGCCAGAGAAATCCTCACCAATCCCAAAAGCCTCGACAAGCTATAGGGTTAACACTCCCGCGCACAAAAACTCGTCCTCCGTAAACAACAACAGCGCCTAAAAAACTTTTTATTTAACGCAAACGACGACGGAAAAGAGGCGGCCAAAGACACGAGCCCCCCGCCACCCCCCACCCACCTGCAGCTCGGCCTTTAAAAACTTGCCGACGGATTTCCCGGCATAAACTCTCACCGCCTTGCACGGAAGAAAGGAAGAGCCTCTCCTCCTGTCCTCCAATGTGAATTTTTAAAAAGTCACAAAAAGAAGCGATCGGACTTTTTCAACTTCAAAACGAAACCCGAAAGGTACATTTTCCAATCCATGTATAGTCCTTTTCTTATGCTCTCTTGTTTGCCTGAATGTTGTCACCAAGTGAAAAATTATTTAACTATATGTACAAATCTCCCTTTAAAAAAATTTTACTGATGTTAAATGTATTTCGGTGCCAAGGTCAGATTATGTGCCCCACAACTGACTTGTTGCAAATAGTAATAAAAATATTACTTTAACTTTACGCTGACTTTTCGTGAATGGTTCTTAAATTCAGGCAAGTAGATTCTTTCTGAACCTCAGAAGTAATTTTTTTTTTTTAAAGAAACGAAAACATGAGATGTAAAGATAGTCCAAACGTGACACCTAGCCCAAGCCTTAAGCTTGGTATATTGACTGACGTTTTCCAAACTTCCCTCTAGTTTCCATTTACAAACAAACAACAACAAAAAAGACGCATCTAAGCAAAAAAGAATCCGATATATTCTGCAGTTCAGAGTGTGACATCTGCTATATTTCTACTACTTTAAACTTCCACTCTACATCTTGTAAATATATGGAGCATTTCACAGCAGCTCACCACAATTTAGTCAGAATTAGAGCATGCCTTTTCCTACCCTACAGTCGTCACTTTTAATTTTTTTTCCTGAAAATTTTCCTTTTATTTCCCCCAGTAAATCTCAAGCTCTGTATTTTGTTTTAAAAATTCGTTGCTGTTTGCTTTCACTTCCCAGAACGAACGCGGTATCCATTTGACTTTGACACGAAGGAAGTATAGATCTACCCTGAATAATTAATGCCATTTAGAGCAACGGGTCGATATTTTTTTTAAACAAACATTTGTTTTCCCCAGATTTTTAAGTACAGCATAAAATCGCACAGCGGCATAGTCAGACGAGGAGATAAGCAGGAACCCGTCAGGAAACCACCCGATCCTACACCGGCACCCGGGAGCTCTCTGCCGATCTCCTTCCCCGCCCGAGCCCCCTCTCCCAAAGCGAAGCTCTGCCCGATTCCCCGTAGCTATTTCGCTTTAAGCTTACTCAGGACAGTTTGGAAATGCTG
Source organism: Acropternis orthonyx (assembly GCA_035583155.1). Taxonomy (NCBI): domain Eukaryota; kingdom Metazoa; phylum Chordata; class Aves; order Passeriformes; family Rhinocryptidae; genus Acropternis; species Acropternis orthonyx. The sequence goes on along the minus strand of JAWWEU010000125.1, from coordinate 13,314,615 downwards.
GCAGGATTTTTATCGGGAACGCATTCCTAAGCTTTAAAAACGCTGGCATTACGCGCTCGAGCCGCCCGAAAGATTGCAACGCCGGCTCGGAGCATTTCGAGCAAGTTTTGACGTCCTTTCAGGGGCTGCGGGGGAGGTAAAAAAATACAAGTTCTTGCCCCAAAGGACTACTTTCGTTTCTTTTTGGACGGATCCGGAAAGAAACAACCATTCAAACATGGGTTGATTTTGCTTGTAAATTAAACCCGGGATTATCCCTGGCGGCGGCAGCCCGGGAGATGGAGAGGGGTGTGCGGGGCCATCCTGCCCGGCGGCGGGCGGGCACCGCACCCCCGCCGCCGCATCCCCGGCCGAGCTCCGCAAGGCTCCGTGGAGTCATCGGAGCGCTTTCCCCCAGCGCTGATCCCGGATCACCGGGCAAAACGAGTTTCTCCCAAGGGGCTGTCCTCTCCTTCCCAAAACTGCCCCGAGCCCGCCTATAAATTGTGATCCTACCGCTGCCGATGCTATCGCTACGTATGGCAGGTTTTCCTTCAGAAACTTGCCACAATGTTTGCTTTTCAGTAGTTTAGACAAATATACAGGGAACTTAAATTTATCAAACAGATGAAGCCTCATTAATTAAGCAGGCCTGCTGAGCTACAGCGGATTAGTTGTTTGGCTTTGGGGTTTTGTTTTTTGTGGGGTTTTTTTGTTTTTTTTTTCCAAGGGGCATTTTCTATAGCAGTTCCAGTCACCTCTATCAAGGTACATTGACTTCAGCAGAGGGTGGGGCAGGGAGGCGTTAATGCTTTAAAACAAGCTGCTTTGGAAGCTCAATTGGTTTTCAAGATAAAATTATTCAGATTTTGGTTTTAGTCTCCTACCACCCCCTGCCCCCGAGATATTACAAAAGGCATTTTTTATTTTAAGACCTCCAGCAAAAGTAACATCACAAGCAGAATGTAAGTGGTGTAGCCAGTATTTCATTAAACCAACTCTTCTAAGAACCCAAATAAAATCTCTCAGATATAGAATAACAGATACAGTCAAGCCAAACCAGAATGCCTGCTTATAGGCACTACCAAAACAACCATTACCAAATACTCAAAAACAGGAAAAAAGAAAGGAGTCTGGATATATGTCATTTCAATGTTTGAATAAAACACATAACAGGAATGGTCAGAATTAGTAACTGTACTGAAACACCCTATGAGCTAAAAGTCGAAAAAAATGCAGAATAATGCAAAGCTGTAAGACTTTTCTCATGTTAATGCATTAAAAATCACAACATTTTAGAAGGAAAATGCAATACAGTAACACATATCAAACTGACTTTACATTTTAAATTTATATCCTTTTCACCATTAATTGTCTTTCGGCTTGTGTGGTTTTTGCATTTTTTTTCTTTTTAGTTAAACTTAATGGAAGGAGTAAGCATATCAAAATATTAAGCACTATCTCATACTTGAAATAATTTCTAATATACTTCAAAAATACTTCAGGACCAAAAGAAAAGTTAAATCTCATTTATGATATCACATAAACCCAAAATTCTGGTTAATTGCTTATATTAAAATCTAGTTCTAACAATTTGAGAGCATTGCTTTTCAAAATAAATTTATTCCTTGATAGGATTGGATAATCCCAGTTTTCAGACTCATCAATGCTATTTTTTTAATACAGACACAAGCCATTTACTCAATAGGAACAAAGAACTGAACTGATGCTTAACACACAAGGTATTCTCTACAGACAAGTAGAAAACCTCTACTTCTTCCAGTAGTACCCTTCACAAAGAAATTATTACCGTGTTTAATATTAAGCAGATATTTAAAAAACCAAGAGCCATGACTGTGCTTATGCTGGGATATGAGAATATTTACCATTTGTGTCTGACTTTTGAAATGCTGTTGTAATACCACAGAAAACATTCAAGTGCAACATTATTAAGCTAACCGCATAATATACTCCCTTTGAAACTGGAATTTTACTGAAGGTTACCGATTTTAAACAAAAGCAAATCAGGGCAAATAAAGTTTGTGGAAATTAGCAAGTCAGTTCAGAAATATTTTAGGAGGGCAATTATGTTTTCTACTTAGGCATAATAAATAATAACAGGCCCTGCAAAATCTACTATAGAATAACACGCCAGAAGCACTGAGGACTTAGGAGAGTAGGAAGTTTAGCACTATGTTACATGGCCATCATATAAAATCAGGAAAGTAAAACAAAGCATTTGGGCTAAAAGGTTCCTTGAACTTTGCAGTATTCACACAGGCCTGTGATTCAAGATGTCTTTATTTAAGACATCTCCCTGGAGCTTTACTCCCAGCAAGCTAATTAACATTCAAGTAGGGTCCAATTGTGGGAGGGGGAGAAAAAGGAGAAGGAAAAGAAGTGTCACCCATGTGAAGTTCAGTAACAAATATGGTCAGCCACAAAGTTATTAAAGCAGGAACACTGCAGACCAACAGAGGTAAAGGAAGTAGAGTGAAGAATTAAAGGTCTTGGGTAATTTGTCATCATCTCTCGGAGCTCAGGGTCAATGATCTCTTACCTTTGGGTCAATTTTCTTAAAACTAGGATCTTCTTCATCCACCTCAAAGTAGAGCTCAGAGTGAGTGATGGAAAGAGTGCCTTTCACTACTACTGAGGGTGCCACAAGCTGAGCTGGTGTGCTGAGGGCAACTGGACCTGCCAAAACAGCAAAACACCAAAAATGTTCAAACTGAAAAGAACGCAAGTGCAAATTACTCACTTTTCAAGCCAAGAACATTAAAATAAAGCAAAAGGCACAGCTCTTCCTTAAAGAGCAAAACTCTTTTTCTCCCAGAAAAGAACATATGTAACAGATTTGCAGTGTCTCTGTGCTGCTGAACGCTGAAGCAGCTACAATTGCAAACTGCTGCATACATTGTACAGAGCTGGGTTTAGCATGGCACTATTCAGCTTTTACTCAGACACATTTTCCTTTTGAGAAATTTCCAGAGTTGCATACCTTCTGTTATATGCAGTACAGAGAGTACACACATGAACACTTGAAATCTTACTGTTTGATACGTTCTTTAGTTACTGGAAAGTTTCCACAGCTTTTCACAAAGATGAACATAGCAGTCAAGGCTCAAAGTTGTCTTACTGTAAAGTGTTCCCTCATGGATGCTAGGAATCTATTGTTAAGGTTGCACAATGTTATAGAGACTAAAGTAAAATGTTTTAAAGATGCTTTTGATTCCACTTTAAATACTGTTCAAGGATTCCATACAGTGTTTGTGTAGCTCAGGGACTGTGGGAGTAAACAGCTGGAGGGTTGGTTTCCAACTGAATGAATTTTTATTGGAATAATCACATCTCCACAGGGCTTATCACAGGGACAAATCAGACTACTAGTGAAAACAATAGGTTCAGCATAGATCTGACAATGCAGAACCTATTATATAAACTAACACACAGAGAAAGAGAGCACGTTAGGTTTGTCATCCTGCTGATTAAGAGGTAAGGAAATGAAGTTACTCGGCTGCAGTATTATCTGACTTTGGTAAAACAGTGGAAGATATTAAAGTGACATAGACAATTTTGTTTTAATAAAGCATCTATAAATGAGGTACACACGTTCAGGTAATCAACGTGAGAATAACTGACAAAAAATTCAGATGAATTGTCATTTCCATCGATTGTTAGGAGGGTGATGGTCCTTAATCTCACATCAATCTCAATGTGTGCCACTAGGACAAAAGAAGAGATGCTCTGCTGAGATCAGAGCAGCTTTGCCCTCTATTCCCAATGTACAAATACATTGTGTTTGCAGATGGGCAGGAGATAGCTGTGGAACTGCCATGATTTCCCAAAGCTCACCCCCACAAATGGATGAAATAAGCAGCTATGTGTTCTTTTGCTGTCTCCCTTTGCCCCCTGTACATTAGCATGTAATCCAGAGGAGAAATAACATTTTTTCAATCACTCGCAGACATTCAATTACAGGGCAAGCAGACAGCTGCAGAAGCTGGGGCAGCCCAGGTCCTGTAGAAGACCCCTGACAATTTCCACTTCATTTCTAACCCACACCACTTTATTAGTGAGGATTACTTCTTAATCCTATTGCCATTGTCAAGATTATATAATTAAACTCCCCTTTCACCTCTATTACAGTATGAATGTATTACTCGAACCAATGAATGAATAATAGAAGGAAACATGAAGGCTGTTGAGAAGGAAGCTCATGGTAGAAAGCAAAAAATAAAAGATTTGTATATAGAAAATGCCATTGCATCGTTCTCCTGCATCGCTCTCCTGCATTCTTAATCTTTTTTTTTTTAATAAAGGAGTGGAATGCAGTTCATGGATAAGCCAACTGCCAATAAATAACCACTCCCAGCATTTTCAGTGAATTATCATACGTATGATATGTACCTACGTAAGATTATTCTACTAGTTTCTCAGGGAACCAGAATTATCCAATAAATGACATTTTTCTCCAAAGTAAATGTACATGGGATACCAGATGAGAAGCAAATGAAAACAGAGAAGTTTGTGTTTTCTCTGTTCCTCAAATAGCAATGAAGGTGCTTTATAATTCCCAGTCCCTGAATCGCCGCTTACTCCAATTCTCCATTTTGAACTGTAGCGAAAGGAATCCACTCTGCAACATCCAGACTGCAACATCAGCAAAGGCTGCATATGACTGTGTAAAATTAATTAAGTTCAATGATCTGAAGTATTATTTCTTCTTCGGGGGGACCAAAAAAAAAAAAAAAAGTGAAGTCTAATGAGACTATGGTCTGTGAAGAAAGAACTTCAGTGGGGGAATGTCTAGGGGTTTAAAGGAGCTAAATCCAGTGAGTGTACAAATCCTTCACATTCAAGTAAATAACAAATACATACACTTTTATAGACTCAGGAAAAAAAATTAAACGTCTCAAATGCCTTTAATTACAGACAACTTGTCTCATTGCCCATTATGTCTAATGATTTGAGTGGAATGAGATCAAAAAACAAAGGAAGCCTGTTTCAAGGTAGACTTACTTTAAGGGAGGGGTTTTCTATGGACATCTATTGCAGCAGCAAATAGGTTACATAAGTTAGAGAAAGAATATGCACAACTCTCCTCAAATAAACCCTCAGTATCTGAGGTGCACAGAAAATTACCTTAATGACCCAGTTATGGGAAGGAACAATTTATCAATGTGTAATCCCAAACCATGACTCATTGCAGAGACTGGGAGATCAGAACTTAAACAGTAAAGAAGCTGAGGAGAAAATCAGATAGGTGAAATTACCCGTTAAGTTCTCCACTTCTCTTTCCTCCATGAATGACATGATATCATCGTCACCTTCCAAGAGAATCTCACTTTCTGAGTTCTGATTTCCTAAAACTTGACTCTTGATGGACTGCTTTCCTTTAACAAGTATATCCTCATCGGGAGCTGAAATGAAAGAACACACATTGCTGTTTGTCAGGTCTCAGAGGCAGCAGTGACAAAGGAGTGTAATTTTTTTTTTTTTTTTTAATGAAAGTTCAGGAAGAAAACTGTTTAGGACTAGCTGTGGGAAGTACCTGTCTTAATCCTCTAATGTTAGGACACATCTAGTTTTAATCCTATTAAGCCTGCTCAAAATTATCCAGTGCTCTCCGCAGCGTTTAACTCTATTTCAAGTGTTTATGACAGAGGGGAAAAGGATACGGCGGACTCCCTTCCCCTGCAGCCTTCCTTGGGAAGTGGAGCTGGAGGCAGGTCCTGCCTGCCCGGTGTGCTAACTTGGCCCCCAAACCCACGGTTCGAGCCCCGGGACGGAGCGCGGCGGGCCGGGAGCGGCGAGACCCGCCCCGGGGCAGCGCAACAGGCGGCCCCGGCCCGCCGGGAAAGGGGGCCGGGGAGCGGGCGGCACGAACCCGCTCCAGGCAGCGGCTGTCCCGCGGCATCCCGGCGGGAAAACCCCCGCCAGCGGCGCCCGCCCCGCCGGAGCTGCATCCCCCGCATCCCTCCCGCTCCCGCTCCCGTTCGCGGCGCGGCCAGCCGGGAGTGAGGGGGCGAATGTGCCCCGGGGTGGCGGCTGGAGGCGGGGAACAGCGTGCACCTGCTTCCAGGGGGCATCCCCGGGCTCCCGTCGGGGATTTCGGGATGGAAGAGAAGCGAACAAGTAGCTCTCGTTGGGAGTTGGAGCGCATGTTTCGCCCCGCACACCCCCGGGAGTGCTCCCGGCTCCCATCGCCCTTCCGCACCGGCGGGTCCAAATCGGGTTTATTTAAACTACAAACTCAAAGCAGAAGCAGAAATTGAAAAAGGAAAAGGAAAGAAGAAAAAAGGAGAAAAGAGAAAGCAATAAGAAAAAAGAAAGAAGGGAAAAAAAGGAAAAAAAAAAAAAAAAAAGAGGCAATTACCCGCTCTACATGTAAATTACCTCTTGCCGTGGTAATGCCAAAACACAGCAGTGTATGTATTGGTGTTTTGGTTTTTTTTTACTTTTTTTTTTTTTAAAGTTGAAAATAAAAATACCGTATCTTAAAAGATACGCTGAGAATACCCATGGCACAGCCGTGTTTGAAAAACATTCACCAAACACATCAGGACCAACTAACTTCAACACACTGGTAGCTGCTCGCTCTGACTGCTGCCACACTTGATTTGAAACTCCACGGGCTTACTCTAAAAATATGTTAATCTGCAAACATTTACAGAAGGCAGCAATTCCCTGGTGGCAATATAAAAAGTTTAAATTCTTTAAGTAAATATATGCACATAAATTGCAAATAATAAAACTTTTCAATTAAGTGAACAGTAAAAAAGAAATCCAACCACCATTAAAAAAAAAAGAAAAAAACACCAAAAAAAAGCTACTCTAACAATAAAAAACCCACAACAACATAAAAACCCAAATGACCAAATACCCCACTTTTGGTTTAGGCCTTGAACTTTAAAAAAAACCCAACAAAACCCAAAACCAAACCAAAACAGAACCCAAAAGGAGCAACCAAGGAAAAAAAAAAAAACAAAAAAATGAAACAAAACACCCTAACCCCAAACCAACCAACAAAAACACAAATAAAAGGAAATTTAACTTGCCATACAACATACAATGCAACATATGCATGATCCTTTCTGCCCTAGCAATATCTGCCACTTGTAAGCAAGCCTTAAAAGAAATTACTGTAAAGCTTTAACTGCATTGTACAAACACAAACTTTACTTTCTTGCAGAATGTGCTCATGTAAATAATGATAACTCAGATTCTGGAGTTGTTCAATGTGAGTTGAAAACCTTCTTGTCATGGAAAATATGCGGCTGATATTTAGGAAGGTTTTCCTGTAATTAACTCCCCCTTGAGGATTTTCAGTTAGCAGCAGTAAAATTACCATCAGTGTACTAACACACACCACATGCACTCTTACTCGCTGCCCTACCAGCACTCTCCCGAAGATCAAAAAAAAGTAAAAAAGAATGAAACCACCTCAGGATGAAGCCCAAGATAACAAATTCTTTTGTTTTTTGTGTGTCCTTTTTTTTTTTAAATGCAGGCAAGTGATATTTGTTGTTTCAAAAACCCCAACAGACCCGCCATTTTTTATTTCCTTTATTAGAATCTGTTTTATACTGAAGAGGTTATTTCAAACTAACCCTCTACATATTCTCATTTAAGACCGAATTCAGAACCAAAATCAAAGCTTAATACTTTTATACTTAGCACAAGTTGTCTAAAATGCTACTATGTCCTTCAGTCTTTAAGAAAAAAATAAAATCAGTATGGCATCTTCCGAACCAAAGGTGACTGGGTAACAGAAATATACACCTCCTACCTCATCTTTTTCACTTGCTCAGATTTTATTTCTTTCCCCAGCTAATGATATGATACTGATTCAAGAACATACAGCTTATATAACTACCCTTTTTAGACCATAAATTTAGTTCGTTTTCGTTACTTTTTGTCATCTCTTTGCATATGATTTTAGCTACACCCACATCTCCTGACATGCATGAAACGTACACACAGGCACAGGAAGATGCAGGGCCTGTGCACACACCTGCAGATACCAGCTACTGGAAGGCAGTGAGACATCCCCCTCTGAACCAGAACCTGCTTTTGTGTACTCACTTGAATAAAGCACTGCATCTGCAACCACCACACATGGGCTCACGTGAGAATCTGTGTGGAACAGAATACAGTCCACATGCATTCACTTATTCGTCTGTGGATAAATGCAGGTCACGGTCTAGTCCTCTTTATGTATTTACTGATTAGAGACACATATGACAGAGCATGATGTCATGTGACATACGCAGTTCCCGTGCATGCACATAGGGATATTACACTGGATTTCGTATTTCAGGTCCCAAACCCTGCTCTGCCTTTTCTAACCCCAATCACCCTCTGCCAGGCCTGCCTATTGTTGGGGTGACTGGAGCTTCTGGCTCCAATCCTGCAGATCTAAGCACACACTCACAGACACCTTTTCAAGACCAAGACCTCAAGGCACAGCCCATGTACCACACTGAACATACGAGCCTGCTGGCAGAGTATTAATCTAGCACAGCAATTTCATGATTGTAATTAATTAGTGTAATTCCATGCAATCCTACCTCTGTAAGACTCAGCTTCCTCAAGAAGCTTTTTGCAAGCAGATCTCTGCATGGATTGTATTTATTCCAGTTAAACTTCTGGAACACTTGGGCGTAAAAATAACAAGTTTGGTTTATGTTGCTGACCAAGCTTAAGGCATTCCTAGAAGGACACGTTATTTTGAATTGTTTGCCTACAGCTTAACCTTACATGCAAACTACAGTTTTTAAAAGCCATTTGAGTAAAAAATGTATCCAAAACCATGATACAGAAGCTGCTTTTTTTTTAAGACTGCTAAATACACTAGGAAAAGCAATTCAAGGAAAAGGTGCACTAAAATACTCTTACTACTTTTTTTTTTTTTTTTACAGAGGCCTCCCTTTAGTCTTCCTATTTGTTTAAAAAGATAACAATGGAAAAACTAACCACTTTCACACGAGTTTTTTTTTAAAATATTAATTTTAAAATTTCTTTTTTGTCCCCTGAGTTGAGGCAAACAAAACTAACCAGTCAAACTGCAATACTGTAGGTGATCAGCTGCTAGTCCCTTGCAGGCACAAAGCCCCAGACTCCACCTACTGCCTTGATGGAAAGGTTACAGCCTGTTTTAATCCCTCTCTCCCCAAATTCTGAACAAGTGTCTATTAAAAAACCCAATAAATCACTGTTTAAAAAGGTTGATAAGGTACTTTTTAGCATCTAAAGATTCTCTCACAAAATATTGCACTTGGGGGTCAATTCAAATACAGCAACAGGTTTAAAGTACTCATTTTTTTCAACTCTATATAAGCATCTTAGTTCCATTGCTAAACAGGAGGTGAAAGGGATAATAGAAAAGAGTTAACTCTTTCCATCCCAAACTTTCTACCAAACCACCTTCACCTCTCTTTCCTTTCCTCACAATACACTATTAGACTGACTTTTACAAATAGCCAGTTTGGAAGGACCTTCCCCCGCCCTCTTTGAAAAATTACCTAAAGCCTTTTTTTCCCAAGCAAGTTAATGTGAACTTGGGAATGGCAATTAAATTGTCAGAATTAAAAAATTTGTTTTTAACTAGAAGGTAGCCAGAAGTATAGTCATGGGGCTGGTATTGATTGTCTGAACAGAGAACATTAGTCTTCAGGTATTTATTCTGCCACCTCTGCACCAGAGGTTCTCCTTCAAATCAAATCAATCCCTGGAAAAGATTGGTTCTTGCTACTAAGACACACAACTAGGCTGCAACAGAGCTGATTGCTGTTGTTCTCTCTAGGTTTTACTGAACAATGTCTGGGTTTCCGATTGTTTCTGAATAATTTTCACAGCTGCAAACTGGGATGATTCCCTACACTGTGAGCTCTGGGGTGGAGAATACATCTAGTTGTATATGAAAGATACCAAGCAGTTGATAATGTGTATCTTCTAATGGAAAATGTGCTAAAAGTCACGTTCTCAAGCGTGGTTCCTGCAATAGCACTTTTCCATTATTTATGCATTATTTTCCCCTGTCTCCCTCCTGGCAAAATCCCTTCTATCCAGTTTTAGGTTTTGGTCTGTTATGTTTTGGGAAAACCTCAAATAGGCAGTAGGGAACCTTTTACACATTATCTAAAAATGCTTTTGCTTCAGAGACATGTAAAATTAATTGAAATGGAATAATTAATGATAAAATATTGATATGAAATCGTAACATACTGGGGCAAATATTCTGTGAATCCTAGGATTATCTACACCACAAAAACAGGGCTTGAAAGTCTGGTTGCAAAAAATCTGAAAATAATCAGATTTTCTGACATGAAATTGGTTGATATTAAAGAGAAAGAACTAGATCAAGTGACCACTCCAGTCGACCTTTCTGACACCAAAAAAACCCACCCCAAACCAAAAAAACACCACACCAAAAAACCCAGCCCCAAAAAGAAACAGTAAAAGCCCCAACTATCTTTGCATTCCTACACATTATCTATAGCTTCCAGTTGAACTTCAGTTTGTACTTTGGTCATCTCTTCTACACCTTGCTAGTGGAAGGTCTTGGAACAAGACAGCTGCACATACACATACACTCAGGCAGGTACAGCAACTATCTCTATTTTCAGAAGTCATATTAAATAATGACTTATGGTAAACTAGAATAGTCACTGGACAGATGAAGAATGACAACACATAACAAATGCAGTATGCCGTTAAATTCAGAATAAAATAACATCAGGAAATTATATATAATAGAAGACTGCTAAGGATGTCAAAATCTGAACAGAAAGGCAGACAGAAAACAATTAGGTCTATTTAAATTACCAGGGTTAGCTACCAGATATACCTATAAGCTACCTATAAAATAGGGCTAATTTTATTCACTCTTCCTTTATATTGACAAAAATTGTAGTCCTGTCAATTACAAACTGAGTATGAACCACAGCCCCTGAAATATAGCATGGATTAGTGAAAACATCACATTAGTATGAAACACAAATAATTGCATTACTGTGTTTAAGGAAAAATTAGTTATGCAAATATAAATTGTTGCTCTAAATATTTCTCAGTAAAAATAAAGATATTTTTAGAATTCTTATAAACAGTTTAAAGATTAAATAGGAAAATATAAGTTGAACACATAAAACTCTGACAGGATCTATTTCATTTAATAATATTAAAGGAGGGGCATTTCATGTTGTTCATCCATGGAGTATTAAACAGAAAAAAACATAGTGCCCCTAAAGTCCATGGCATAGAAACAACACCCAGTATTAAGAACACCAAGCCCCAAAGCAAAAAAATGCATTAATTAATTCTACATCTTGATCCTCTTTCTATATTCAAAGATGCAGGGCTCTACAAACATAGCTTTCAGATCACTTTATTGACTATTCTCTGTATGGTCATTTATTTTAGAGGACTGATGTCACATTTGGCATTATATCAGCTGACATATTGTAGACATTTTCTTCCAGAAATGGCTCTTTAAGGCTGAGTGCAAGAGGTTAAGATGCCTGACGGAAACTAACTTTACAACAGTGATGTTCTTCTATATTCATACAACAGTCTTAGCAATTTTAAATTAGCATAAAGTGTATGCCTCCACATATAATTTGTGTGTGTATGTATGCACATATGTATGCAGTAATGCACAAACTAAAAAAAGAAAAAAAAACTAAATTCAAATTATTCTATTCTATGACACGCACTTTCAAGGTGAAAGGTACTCAGCATTAATTATAAGAAAATTATTTTTAAATACAAGAAAGACTTTTTCCACCTTATTAATGTATCTTCATCTGACTGCAAAGACATGAAATTCAATACTAAACCCCAAAGTTCACTAGATTTGGGTGTGTTTTTGTTTGAATGTTTATATTTTATTTACTATGGAATTCTCAAACTGACTATGGTATTAGTTTTGTAAATACATTCCCTTCTAGAACAAACACAGCACATGTAATTGAGTGATCCCTGATCAAAAACTGGGGGAAAAAATCCTTTTAAAAAAAATAATCTCCTATTTGAAAATCACCAGGTAGAAATAATCATTATCATTTTGCTGCTTGAGCAATAGCTCTACATCTCACCATTTGCTACTATTTATTCCATATCAAATTCTTGCAGAAAAACTTGAGGGCTCACACATAAGCAAATATCTATAGTTTAGCTGTAGAAGCATTATTTTTCTTCTAAAATACCTGTAATGATAGGCAGACAAGTGCTAAGGCTAACGTGAAATAACTGCTGTGGATTTCTGAGCAGGAAAGACCTCCCTCTGAAGTTACTAAAGTATAAATGGGTAATTTACAGGAAAGCATGTCCAGGGATTAAACAGCAAAACCACATCCACTTTTCTTCTGCTTAGTGGGAACTATATTGCAGTCACTGTATGCAGAGTATGCACAGGGTGCCAGCTCAGCTAAGACGTAAGGAAGGCGCTTAGCAAACCCCAACGCTGCTTATTGATACGAAGAAACGACCGGTTTATCTTTGCATCGAACATGGCCTGAAATGCCACGACAAAAGCCAGGCATTTGGGACCATTTCCCAGCATCCTACAAGAAGGAAGGTCTGGTCTTTGCCACCACGTACTGTAACCTGCTGCTAGTGGCAAGCAGCAGATTTTACACTGACCATGTTCTCCGGCTGCTTTGAGTGTCGCTTCAGGATGTGTCGATCCAAGGGGGTTGCGCACAAATCGTCGCCGGCGCCGCAAGTCATCTTCCCAGTAGTCAAGGCGCCAGAACTCACGAGGACGACTACAATGAAACAGAGGAGCCACATATGTTAGCAATTATCAAACAGCATGGTAGCGCTGAATTTCTGCATAAAGCTCCCCTTGTTTGCGCTGCTTTTGCCTTTTTTTCTTTTTTTTTCCTAACCTCCCCGCCTTTCTGCAATCTTTTACTTAGGTATGTCCTTGAAAATAACAATATCACCTTCCAGTCTAAGGAACTCCTTTCCCTTTTTTCTTGGAAGGTGAAATGAGCACTAAATACATCATTTTGAAATGAATTGCTGACAGTGTGATCAGTTTCCCCACACTCTAGTGGCATGTGCTCCGATTTCAGCCTCATTTCAGCCTCAGCAGGGCACCTTTCTCAGTGACTGCATTTATAAACCAGAATAGGGAAAAGGCTATTATAAATATGGTATAGCATTACCTATATTAATCAAAGTCTGTCCCCCTTCATTTTTCTTCCTAATTTGTGCCTTTTTGCACAAGGTCAGTAAATCATGCCATGAATTCTTGGTCCAGAAAGTGTTAACTTTAATGAATACCTCAGTTACATGGTTATGTATGTGATAATAAAATATTACTCTGTTTAGATGTGCAGGAATTTAATTAAAATAATCTCTTAAAATATTCATTACATTTAGCCCCTGAGGCTTAGAACAACACGAGAAAATGCATTTCTTTTCCATTTACTGTTTTTAAATAAACCATTCCAGGAGAGTGAAACAGCAATCTATTTTCAAGCAAATCAGATTGCATTTCTGGTTTATGTAGTTGTGTTTTTACATTTAATTAAAAACTACATGTTATGATGTGTAATAATTGCTACATAGAAGGCATACTTTTAAAATTAAAAAATTACATCTAGAAAAGGTTATATCAAATTCATTATTTTCCATTCTATGCTCCAAATATTACGTAGATCTTTTTAATATGGCCATATATAAGTGCCAGTTACTATCTTGTTAGATGATCACAAATGAATGCCACTGTAAAACAGTATTTTAGCCCAGAGAATGTACAAAAAATATCAATTTCAGGTATAGCAAATAAACAAACAGAAAATGCCTGAGGCATAGAATACTCACGATATCCTGAAAATGTGTATGCTCAAATTTAAAAACGCTGATTTTGTTTGTTTACATAGCTAGTATTAAAACAATAGATGCAAATGCATATAAACTCCATTTCAGATCCAGGAGCTAATAGAAAGTATACCTGTCAACACTGACAAATGAATAGCACAACTAATTTGCAGATCACAATGCTAAAAATACTTGGTATCTACATTCTTAGCTTGGAGGTTTAAAGGCAGAAATGAATTTTATTTAAGGTGAATCTAGATTTCAACCAAATGTAGTAACAAGTGCCAAAATGATTTGCATAACCATACCCACAATTTGTAGACATTAAAAATTCCAACTGAAAATATTTTTATAAAGATGGAGACCACCTTTTGCATTCTTCATTAAAATTCTGTGCCTTTTTCTAACACCAAAGAAAAGACAGTGTTAGTCTTCATCTTCCCAATTTCCTAATTTCAGAAACATACTGAAGTACTGGAATGAAATTCCTAAGTATCTTATTTGCACACTTAGTCTGTATTACAGTCACACTAAAATTGGAATGCTCTAGTTACAGAACCCAATGAATTTGGAATCATTAAGCAAAGAAAAATTATAAAACACAGGAAGCTATGGGTTTATTCACAGGTCGATTAGTAACTTAAAATTCCCCATTAGTGATCATAGAAAAAAGGCAGAACACAGCTGGCTATGTGCATGCCTTTGATAGTCGTAGAGCATGGATAGGCACTTCATCATTCTGCCTTCCTACATTTATCTGTTGAAATTATTATCAAATATCAGCCAGGATGCAGTCGTGAATCACAGACTGCTCCTCGTCTTCAGGGGAATGATACAATGAGGGTCTATTCATCAGGGTGGCAATCGGCACGAGTAATTAGTTCCCTAGACTGAGATCTCCTACAAAGCTTATTTCAGTCGGCACCACAAACATATGACAATGAAAAGCTAATGGAAGCCACTAAAATTTGTTAACCTCTTCTGCCATCAATCCTTCTGCTATTCTGTGCTACAGTGTTATGCAAAGATGGTAAATTATTAATTTGTCATTCATCTACCTTTCCACAGTTTTGATAGAATTAAGTGATGCCATTCTTCTGGATAACAATTACAATTATAGCACATTACAAAACTATGCTAAAATTATTAGGAAAAGAGGTAACAATGATCAGGCATGAAGCATTATCCTGAAACATAATGTATCTTTAGTCCCTTACTTTTATTTTCAGTTCAGCATACAAAATTTGCATAGGGTTCTATCTCCTTTGGTAGTGCGCTGATTATTCACAGACAACTACATCTTAACTATTAGACTGTGTATTTGAGTATTTGCAACTATCGGCAATCACTGCACTATGAGATAAAAGAATAATAATTATCTACTCCCTACACATAGAAAAACATCCAACAAAACCTTGCAAAGCCAAAAATAAACACCAATGTTGACTCATTCTTACAAGTGAGAGATTTTTGAGGGCAGCCACTGGGAGAAATGCATACAAGAACCAAAACAAGTCAGTATACTAAACAGCTGCTCCAGAACACTACCTTACTAGTAAGATCAATTAACCACGGCAGTCCCATCCCCAAAAAGCAGCACTGTACCACACAGACTTTATACCCTTGCAGCCATGGGGAGACAGACATAAGTATTGCTCTGCTTTGGGCAGAACTGACTGCCGACAGACTGAAGGACTATGAAGCAAAGGGTCAAGGCAGCGGATTTGGGGAACAGTATAGCAGCACTGAGCACAGGGGACATTTGACAGCAGAAGTTTCCAGCCCTACAATAAAGGCTGCCATATGGACTAAAGGTGCTATATGGACTGGATCGATGAACATAAGTACTCAATTAGTCTAAGTGCAAGAGCAACATTTCTCAGGGGATCAGGGATTTATGAATTATAAATCATATGATTTGCATGGATTTGTCAGGGCCCCCTATAACATGATGCACGGTAATTAGTGGTTCCTTAGTAACAATATTGACTAAATAGAAACAAAGCTTTTCTATTAAATGTTTCATTCAAATAGCATAACCATTTAATTGCTTTATTTTTCAAAGTTTCCCAAATTATCAGGCTATGTATTCAGAACTGAGATAAAACCTTCCTCTCATTTCCATGCAATTAACTTAATTATTAAAACTGTACAGAGAAGAGATTAAAATTGAATGTTTCCTGTTTCCTCAGGACTTTGTGTCCTGAAGTCACTTCACTGTGACCAATGGGGGAAAGTCTGAATGCTCACTTACCTTCACTCCAAGAACAAGAAGCCAATTTTCCTACCAGCTTAAGATTAAGACAATTGGAGACAAAACATACCAATTGCTGTACTACTTTTATTATGGTGTTACAGCCAAGTAGTTTTAGGCATGGGAATTACCTACTGGTCCTCATACACTATAGGTTTAAATTGAATCTAAGCGGTACCAGAGAACTACAAGGAGGATCATGCAATTGCTGAAGAATCACTTCTGGTAACGTTGCATCTATTGTGTATTTCAAGATATTCTGCTATCTTTAAGACCCCAGAAAAGAAACAGTCAGCATACCGATGAGGATTTTAAAGGGCCTATGTGAGATGGGGAAGAGGAAAGAGAGTGCAAACCTACAAAAGTAATAGTTTGAGAGGTCTTAGCACTGTACTCAGGCTACCAGTCAACTGAGAATGGATTTTAGCCTCCATTGAAATCCTTAGATTAGTGGCAAATAAACAAATACAGCACAAAAAGGAGAAACAAACTGAAAGAAAGGTGAAACAGCACAGTGTTGTAGAAATCATCTACAGAGACAGAAGATGACTAGAGCTCTTAAACACCTTGAAAGGCAAGAAAACACAGTTCCACGAAAGGCAATTGCAACAAACTTAAAAGCAGCTAAACCCTCTGTGAAGGTATCAAGATAAATTTTCAGACTACATACTCCTCCTTGGAACTCTAACTGTGGAGTTAAGCAGGTGAGTCAATATCCAAACCCAATCAATCCCTGGTGTTTCTACTAAGACCATCAACAAGGCAATCAATCAGTGATGGCAATTGCTAAGGTGTAAGTGCTCAAACAGAGGCTAAATTAGTTTCATAGCCAAAACCAGAGTGGCAACACCACTTACTCATCAGTAACAACAGCAGAGATTTGAAAGGAAACCAGGAAGAAGGTGGCTCTGTGATTTCTCCATCATCAACTGCATGCCTACTACAGCTTCTGGTTATAATTTGTTATGCACTTTGGTTGCAATGGCTCATCAAATGCAGAATATCAGGTGTTCCTTCTAAATTACAAAAAAGAGCAATCATAGAATGCAAATAGTGATGCCCAATTTTAAAGAAAAAATATGCCAGATTATTTTAATGCTGTTCAGAAACACTTCTTGGTCTAAATCTAGATCACTTTTTCTTCCAGGTAAAATGCTTCAAGAACTCAAGCCAGATATCTCCTGACATTTTTTCTAAAAAACAAAGAAACAAACCCCAACTAAGAATTTACATTTGAATCACAGAATTATAGAATGTTTTGGGTTGAAAGGGACCTTATTAGACACCATCTAGTTCCATCTTCCCTGCTGTGGGCAGAGAAACTTTTCACTAGACCAGGTTGCTCAAAGTCCTGTCCAACCTGTCCGGGAACGTTTCCCAGCATGGGGCATCCACAGCTTCTCCGGGCAACCTGTGCCAGTATTTCATGGCCCTCACAAGAAAGAATTTCTTCTTGGTATAGAAACTAAACCTCTCCTCTACGTTTGAAGCCATTCCCCCCTGTCCTATTACTACATGCTCTCGCAAAAAAGTCCCTCTCCAGCTTTGTCATAGTCCCTTTGAAGGCTGCTAGAAGGTCTCCTAAGAGCCTTCTCTCCTCCAGGCTGAACAGCTCAAACTTTCTCAGCCTTCCCTCATAGGAGAGGTGTTTCAGCCCCCTGACCATCTCGGTGGCCCTTCTCTGGACTTGCTCCAACAGGTCCGTGTCCTTCCTGTGCTGGGAACCCCAGAGCTGGATTCAGCACTACAGGTGGGGTCTCACCAGAGCAGAGCAGGGGGGCAGAATCACCTCTGTCACCCTGCTGGCCATGCTGCTTTGGATGCAGCCCAGGACACAACTGGCTTTCTGGGCTGTGAGTGCACATTGCTGGGTCACGTCCAGCCTCTCACCCACCAGTCCCTTCAAGTCCTTCTTGGCAGGGCTGCTCTGAATCCGTTCATCTCTCAGCATTGATCTGATTGTCAATCCAAACATAAAAGTGCTGAAGTTCTAGAAAATACTGCAGAACTTTTGGTGGAGTACCTCCAGCAGACTGCAGGGCATTGTGTAATGTAAGAGGTTGCTTTATCTTGTAAATTGAAATGCACTGCATTTTCATACAGCTGGATGTCCAGAATACTAACTAAAGTCTCCTATTTTTCATGCAATAGTAAAATGAAGATATGTTTCATTAACTGACTCAATAAAATGCAATTTCAAAAAGTAAAACATTTTCTGAAACCCTTCCATATTCTTGTAATGAGTTTTCACAAACTGTGATCTAAAAAAAGCAAGTTACACCAGAGCACATGATCAGCACGCTACTAGTTGCATGTCTGTAAACATTAATGTAAAAAATGTTTTGTGAACATCTAGATGTATTATGGACTTGTAACATGATCAAAAATACGTAACACACTTTGGAAAATAAAACATTGACCTTAATGATGGTAAAGCAAACACTGAAAATATAACTTAAAAAACAAGTTCTCAGCAGCTTTTCCTGCAGAGATGCCATGCTCAAGTGTTTGCCATGTGGTAAATCTAAATCAGAGGACTGAGGCAGTAGGGAAAATGACTGGTTTTCAGTAAATCAGGTTCCTGATCCGAGTCCCACTTTGCCTGTATTACCAAAGCACACAGGAAAAGGTTTGATTAGCATCAAGTCAAAAGTGCAGCTAAAACATTACTTGGCCTGCTACACTCCACTCTACGTATGTCACAGCACTTCACTGATATTGTATCTACTTCAGAACATTAAAGATTAATTAACTCCTGATAAGTGCATTGAGACCTTTGGAAGCACTACCTACATTCCCTATACCTTCTTCAATGGCAAAAGCAGTTGCAGTTCTACTCCCTCTCTCAGCTGCCTTCACATAAGAATTTGTGCAGCCACACTAAGCTGAATCACAGTAACTGTCTGGGACTGTTAGAGTTCACTGGTTTTACTCTGTTTCATATCAGTAACCTATTTACTCTGCAGTCTCACCAGCAACGGCGTAACTAAAAATACAAGACAAAAATTGGAGGTGAGAGAAAGAAAGGAAAGGATGAGGAAGAATATATTTGATATCAAAAAAGACATATGTAATCACGCTCTAATATTAGCAGTCTCTGTCTTCTCATGTTATCTTCATTTTTTTCACACATAGACATGAAATTCATATCCCATAGTTTCAGCATACAGACTTCCACAAATGGAAATAATTGGGTATCCTTAAGGAAAAAAAAAATATGCACAAACAGGCTGCCATGGTCTCTGCCATGGTCATTGCTGTAGTAACAGGAACTGGTCGTAAGAAAGGCCCAAGGCCACTGAGTATAACTTCTTTGGCATAATATCAATTATGCAGAACACTAATGCAATCCATTAAATCAGCATAGCCTATTTTCTTCTTCTAACTCTTTTCCAAGAAAACATTTGGCTTTTGTCTACAAAGGACTTTTTTTTTTCCTAAAAGGACTTTTGCCTTTATCTGTTCTTCAGTTTTATCAAAAGGTGTGTGTGTGGACGGGGGTATTTTTGTACTTGCAGAAGAGAAAGTAGTGCCATTCATCTTTACTTCTCTCAGAAGAAATAGATGTGAAAAGCAGGCTATGAACTTCAGGCACAACATCTGCATGGACTTAGAACAGAACTCTGAGGAACTCTGCACAGCAGGTAGGGGACCTTGGTACAATTTAAACCTAAGGTGCTTCCAGTGTAGAAGAAAAGATGTGACTGTCAGTAAGGGAAGTGTGTATTAACAGATGTTTCATGCCATTTCCCCATATAAACAAGGCTGTACAAACAACACAGATCTGTAATTCCTAGATTTGCATTTTAAAAACGAGCAGAAATGCTGTTTGCATGCTTTTATGCAGTAAATAGTTATGATATTATCTCTTTGTCTCAACCATCCATTAGACACTACAATTCCCTGCCCAGGCCTCCTGATCTCTGTTTTCATGGAATCATACCAAAAATTTATTCCCACCTAACTAGCATGCAAACAAAACTAGAGGAACAATGCCAATTTCAGGTATCACAGAGACTCTTTTCTGCACTGACAAGCTTTGAATTCCTCATTTAAAAAGCAATCCAGAAAAAAATGTTGGCTATAAATGTTGCAGTCTCCCTCTACGCATTATAAACACTGCGTCAGGGAAAAAACAAGCCCACCTTTAAGGTGTTGCTGTCCTAGATAATGGTGTTATTAACCTCCAGTTTAAAAACAGTTCTGTTTATGTATGAGTTTATGTATGCTCTTCTTTGATCTTTATTAACCCCTTGGTGGCTAAACCCAGCTTTTTGGAGGCACCGTTCTTTGAAGTGCTGGCATTCCAGTGCACACTGATACTTCAAAGAGGGCTCACTAAAGTACACGGTACAGTACTAATCATGTATTCTGCAACCCCTATCTTATCTTAGGCTGATCTTATTTTGATCAGTCTAAAATAAAACTGCACTTTCAAAGATGTCACCTTAAGACACAGTTCGATTTTTGTTGCAATTCTGCCAAGAGAAATTACAAATTACCTGAAATGAAAACTACTCCACTTTTCTACCAGAAGTTAACATGAAAACTTTCTTCTGGCTTTCAGCAAAAATTAGTTCAGACATGGTTCAGACACGGAAGAATTAATGTATAGCAAATTTGCAGCTGGATTCTTTGGCTTAGTTGCTCATAAATCTTTGCAGATCTCACACATCCTACACCTGATTGTAGTCAACAACATTTGTTTTTCAAAGTAACTACAGTTCACAGAGATCCCACTATTCATATTGAAAACAACAATAACTACCATAATATACAAAAAATAGGGACACTGCATCTCAATGGAGGGTTTTCTGCTGTTAGTCTGATAATGTGGAAATTTAGTCAGCAGTACTGGGTCATCCCTTCCTTGCCAAAATCAAGAATGGAATATAAGAATAAAGGCTGAAGGATATGATAGAGGAGCCAGCTCAATCTCTATCTCTTTAGCCATTCCTGTTGGTTCCGATGCTTTCACCTTAAGCACGTGCATAGAAGTATCTATATATTTTCTCACTAATTAGAGCATCAGCAGATTTTCTGTGAGGAGTAACGGACATAGAAAAATTATGACTCAGATTAATTCTTTCCAGTAGCTTGAAATTTGAGATCATAATACTTCAGCATTTGTGGATATACAGATCAACTTTTAACCAAAACAAGGAGATCTGCTTAGTTTTGTTGTTTCCTTTGTACATTGTTCTGACCCCAGAAGTATTAAACACAGGAATTACAGTAAAGTTTTACCCCAAAAATCTTAGATTTGACCTGCCCCAAACACTTCAGCTTCATGATCACCTCTTCTAGAACAAACAGGATGGAATCACATTCCCATATATCTACACTTTAAGAGCTGTGGCTAACCTGGGTCCCTTTTTTATAGCTCTCTTAACAGCTGGATACTTTTCTTGCCTCCATAAAAATGTAATAGTGCACCCCTCTGATTCAACAAATACTTTTCTGCTCTATGTTCTTCTACAGAGAGGTAATTTTTTTTTCTCTTCTGTGTGTATATTTTCAGAGTTCTCTGTCAGAAAGATTTGGGGGGGAGTTTGATTTTTTGGGGTGCTTCTGTTTTGTTTAAGTTAAAATCACTTTCTATCAACTAAATCAACTCAGCAATTCAACAACCACTATAGAGAGGGGTTTTAAACATAAAACACTAAAATCAGCCTCCCTGAGGTTTCTAAATGCCTACATATCAAAAATATATACATTTTATCTTTTTATTGTGGACAGGATTTGAGTGCATCTGGGGAGATAAGAAAATTCCTCCTCCAACCTCTTGCTTAATCACAAATCAATTTGAACGTATTTGTCTCTCTAAATTATGTTAGGTGGAACAGGCAACTCTCTCAGGTCCACAGCACATTTGGCCTCTGTTAAACAGCATCCCTGAAAAGGTATTATCCATTCAGATTGCAGGTTAGGATACTGAAGTCTTAGAGACTCAACTTCAACACTACCTGAATTTTTCCTACTCTCTGATAACCAAAATCGAAGCTTAAAAAAAAAAAATAAAATCCCCCACTAAAATGTAAAAAAAAAAAAATCAAGTATGATTTGATTTGAAGACCAACACTTCTGGCCGAGATTTAATTCAGGACTTAAAATCTGAGCAGGGCAAAATGTGGGAAATGACTTCATTGTGTGATGATTGCAGAAACACATGTAAGAAAGAGTTCAAGTAACTGCAAACATTGTACCACGCTCTTAGACAGGAAACAATAAGCAGCAAGACCACTAAGAAGCACATGGAGCAAGACTACTAACTGTTACCATACTAGCACAGCATTCTCAGGAAACAACAGGACTCAAATACCTTTATAAAGGTTTGACTTAGCAAATATATTGCTCCTTTGAAAGCCTTGCAAACTGTCTCTAAAAATAAAAACAAAGCACTGAATTATGACGAAGCACCCCTTTCTGGACCACGGAGAGAATACTGTATTTACTGAAGGTTTACATAAAGGGAAGAGTAGCCTGAAAACACACTTTCTCTTCCACTATGTGTGACCAGCAAACCAGGAGACAAAAGGCTGGCAATTAACAGGCACTGCAGAGGGAGGCAAGCTCAACACTGTTACCTGACACAGTGTGCATGTGAAGATGCTGCCTGTGGCTTGCCCTTGGCAAGGTGGTAACCATCAGCTCCCACCAAGTCCCTTGTGAGAGGTGTAAAGAATACTGCTGCGGTCCGCAAGAACTCTGTGAAACAGCACCTACACTACACACAGAGGATGGAGAGCAGCAGGAAGGTATAGGCATTAAGGTCTAGACAGGCAGGAAAAACACCCCTAAGATGAGGAGCTGATGTGGGAGAATAAGGTAATACTCAGAGACTCCATTTGGAAAGGTGAAAGTGCATATTTGGGGCTCCCATCAAGAAGCCGGGAGACACGTCCTAATTGTTTTTCCTGTGCACACCCATCACTGTCCTCCTGTATTTGGATAAATATGCTACTATTTCATGCCTGATTACTCAGTGCTAATTTGAGATCATCTAAATATCTGCAACTTCAGTCACCCCTCCTACCAAAACTAGCTTAAGCTACTGAACCGCCTCTTGAGATCCACTGATGTCCTATGGGTCATAAAGGTTCTGAACATAGTTACCAGCCCCTCTGAAAAGAGGCTACATTAATGAAAGGGAAGTGCAGAAGCCATCTTTATTAATGTTACAAAAGTTACCACAGGACTACTTGCAGTAAAGCAAGAGCAAAGTTAGAGTACTAAACCACACAAGGTTCTTTTAGTATAGTAATTCATGGGCTTAAGTCCAGGAAAAAAGCTTGCACAGTGACACACACAGAAACTGCTGAGAAGGTGTAACCCCCTTTTCTGTAGCTACTTTCAGAGAGAAATCTACCAACATCCAACTTGGTAATAAGCACCTGGACTGAGCAATACAAGAGACATTGTAATATTCTTTCCTCCACATATCCTTACTTTATGCTCAAGACTGACAGTGTTAGCATTTAAATCCAACATTACAGAACAGGATTGATAACACAGACTGTAAAATGAAAGCAGGAAGTGTTTCATGTTTTGTTTCAGTGATTTAAACATGACACCCAGAATTTCTTTCCCCTCTGTGTCAGCATCCATAGAGGCACATGTCTAAAAGACAATGAAGCTTCTTCTTCAGAGGAGCTATTACCTCTCTTGACAAGGCTTCCAACTTCCAACCGCCACCCTGCCCCACCCCCCCCTCGCCCCGCCTTTTTTTTAAGACAAATTCACGAAAGAAACCCCCAAAACCCCCCCAAAAAGCCCAAAACCAAAACAAACCCAACAAAACTAAAAAACCAAACAACCACACACACACAAACGAACAAACCAGTAGGAAAACCAACATACCTCTTCAGGTTCTTTCCTAATGCTGAAACAACTTTCTCAATAGTAGCCAGTTCTTCTCAACACAGCAATCCCATCACAGAGGGGAATGAATGGGACACAACACTGTCACAACTGGGAAGAGTAATTCCTATACAGCAAGGAATTCTTGTCCCACAGCTGTTCAGCAGCACTAAGAAACAGCCCCATCCAAGAGGAGAACCAAGGGATCTGGAGTAGCTCACACTGGACTACACACAAACTGCATTGCTCCAGTGGTTCCACCAACCACTCAAGGAGCTCCCAGTCCCTGCGGAGGAGGGACATGAATGCACTCACTGGATACAAACAACCTTTGCTCACCAATATCTAACCCGAAATTCTGCATCCCAAAATGCCAGTGGTGGCTTAAGGAAGTGTAAGATCAGTCCAATTATGTACAATTTCTCCCCTAACTCTCTCCGTTTCCAACTATTTTCAGCTCAGGGGATTTCCTGAGTCTAAGGTGGTCTGTCTGTTTATATTCATTCTTCCTCCTAATGTATTTCTCTTCCAAGTAGTCATCCACAGTGGAGAAACAGACTTCAAATAAACACAAGTATCAGTGGCCTCAAACTCCAAGTGGAGAAGAATTACTGCAGTGAGAAACGACAAGCTGGAACAGTGCACATTTCTGGGAAGTTCTGTTCTAAGGCGTCACTTCAACACCCAGGTAAAGAGTTCTCAGTGGCACAGGCACACCTTAGTTTCTGGACTACAGAATTCCATCTGTGTGTTTATAAATCAATTATCTGATACTGCTAATATTCACAAAAAAACTATAATTGGGACACTAAAGAGGAAAATCTCTTAAGTACTAAAGAAATTTCTTAAAAAAATTGTCAACTGTGTATTTAAAATCTGGAATGCAAACATGAGAACAGTTCTCTGTATCAACTGTACAATTTCCACATTTGTAGTTTGAGATGTTAATTCTTGTTTTATGTAAATTCTTCAGAGAAGATTATTTAAGACCACACCACTGTTAAATTATTGTGCCCATACTTATATGCATAATTTAAATATACTGCATCACAATGCACATTTTCTTCCTTGAACATAATCTCCCTCCTGCGTACATAAACTGCATGTGTAATTATCTGTAGTCATACCTTTCGCCATTATTCAGCCTTAGGAATAATCGTGTATTATCCCTGCTAAACTAAGCTAACTTCTTTTTTTAGTAACCTATGGTGAAAAAATTAAAGAACTCAAACATTTTGATACAGTACATAGCACAACTTCTCCAAGAAACCCTGTTTACAAGGTTTGTTAAATCCATCACAGAAAACACTCTTAAAGGGAAATCATTGCAAAAGAACTGGAAAATATGTTTTTTTGCAATTAGC
The DNA here is from genome assembly GCA_035583155.1 of Acropternis orthonyx. Lineage (NCBI taxonomy): Eukaryota > Metazoa > Chordata > Aves > Passeriformes > Rhinocryptidae > Acropternis > Acropternis orthonyx. The sequence continues at coordinate 13,289,325 of JAWWEU010000125.1, read as the reverse complement.
TTCTCTGCTGACAAAACAGTCAGTTCAGACTGACACTCAAAATTGAGAAAAGACTGTTTCATTTCATCATGAAAATTGAATATTTTCCCTTCCCTTGTCAAAATAAAAAGTCCATATATTTTGTAAGAGATTTCAAGGATAAGATAAAATGAAAAGTTTTCTATTGCTGCAAAAACACTAATGTTTTCAGAAGACAAACCATGCTTTCTCATTTTGGGAGGAAGATGGATGCAGTTAGTAATGAAATGAACAGAGCCCTAGAAAGAATAAACCCCATTAATTTACATGTAAACCAGTTTAGGTTTCTTTAAGTGACTCATGAATATTAATTTGAACTGTTTCAAGTACTGAATATATACACAGCTACTTGTACTACATTTTTCAACTAAAAACTAAAAATACAGCAATGAAAACAATGGCAAAGGGACTCAAATAAAACCTGATCTTTTGCTACAACTTCTCAAGGTCACAGGATTCATTTTCAGTATCATGCACCATTAAAATTTACTTTGTTGTACCAGTCACTAAGAGGGACAGAGAATATGGTTTTCACAAAAGGGATGGCTTTCATCTAGACTTTCACCCTCTTTATAGGGAATAACTTTGCTAAACTTTGGAAATGAAATACATGTGTGAAGCTGTATGGGCAAGCAGCAAATCACAGCAATAGCTACGGATTACTTACCAAACCATATGATAGAAGTAACCAATCTTTGATACTAATCGCTGCAAGATGGAATTTTCCCCAAAAATTTCCCATGAGGGAAGGGGGCAGTGAGAGGAGCAGAGACAGACTGACAATCAGCACAGAGATTACAGCACACTGTACAGGATTTGGAGGAGAAATGAACACATTAACAAATGTAGCTGATTCTTTGGCTGAATTTATTCTGTCACATGGATTCAATGGCTTTTGAAAGTTTCATAAAGAAACAGGTTTGTAGGTAATTCTACTTGCCCAAAAGTCTCCAAAGGTATAACTTTAATTTCTGCTTACTATGTTTTAATAATTTGTAATGAATTTCACAAGTCAAAGTTAGCTGTGTTAAGTGAACTTTTTTTGATTTTTTCACATAGAAGCTGTTGCCCAAAGTATTTCACTTGTTATTTCTGTGCAAAGCTACCAAATATGGCTGTGCCAAAGGCTTTGGAAGTTCACAGCAGATGTTTGCTGATGGCAAAGCACCTCTGAAGATGCTGCCCCCCATCCATTTCTCACACCCAGACTGTGACCTCATGCACATCAAACCCAGTGAGACCTGTCTTGGTTTCTGCCCATGACAAACATGCATTATCCCCAAAGACCAGCACAGATCAATTCCTCTAGTCTCCAGTTTAATCTACTAATATATATATATATTTATCTTCCTCTGAAAAATTTGCTCTGAAATGGCCACTCCAGAAAGACTGAAAGACTGAGAGACATCGGGACAAAGAAAGGTGCAGTAGTTGCCTTTCACCACTGCTCTCTATATCCACAAGGACACAAGAAGCACAGAGAAAGAAAATATTTCATCCAGATAGAGGAAAGACAAAAGAGCCTATGAGGCAACAAAGAAAGCATCTTGATGTGGAAGCCATGGAAGCTCAAAATGTGAGAGGGGAGGAATTACATGTACATCATCTGCTGGGGATCAAGCAGAGAAAACAGGACAGAGGTGGGAATCAGCTGGATAAGAGGCAGAGTAGACAAGGGAGCCCATAAAACCAGGTCTGCCTGGACAAAAACCTGTGAATAGCAACAGAAGGTCAGAAAAGAAATCTGATGAAGAATTAATGAGGACAGAAAATGCAGGCAGGCAAGAGCAGAAGGAAAGGTGCAGGGGGGAATATTTCTTCTATAATGTCTTTATAAGGACAATACAGGTGAACCTGATTCTATTCCTCCCTGAAACTTGGATCTCATAATTTTAACACTGTCCTACAATATTAGTCTGGTGCTAATTTGTTATTTTTCAGAAGAGAGGGGGTGAAATTCTCTGTGTGTATGTCTACTGAACACTAGTGTTTCCACTTCCAAAATCCCCCTGTCATAAAATAATCTTGCAGCTGCTCCTTAAACCAGCAAAGAACTCAATCAGGTAAGTCATGTCTCACCTAACCTACTATTAAAAAAAATTTAAAATAAATACACTATCACAACCTCAGCTATAATCACATTTTAGCATCTTCAGTAGTAGTACCAAAGGCTTCACGAAAGTTCACAGATGAATTAATAAAAAAATGAACTTTTTAATGATGTCACTCCAAGATTCTTCAAGCAAGGACAGGTAACAGAGCTTATGTCACCTTTTAATGTTTGAATCAGGAACCTGCTGCCATGATCTGACATACACTGCAGTAAGGCAAAGCTGGAAAGTGTTTTTAGGAACACAGTGCAGAAGTTGTGAAAAAAACCAATATAACCAAACAAAAAACCCCTTCAAATGACTTATGAGGGCCACAAAGCATATTAGTACAGGTATTAGATAGAACTGCAGGTCCCAGTTCACAGTTTTGATATGGCCTTTCTCTCAGCTGTCCTTAAAATGACAATCGCTCAAATATTTATTTTTAAGGGTGCATCAAGGACTAGCAAACATCAAAGTTGAATGCTAGAGTTTTCTTATTCTTTAAAAGTTCAGGAACAAACAATATTTACCTTCCTAGGGGAGAGAGAGTACTCATGGAGGCTATTTGCTGTGTTCATAATTTAGAAAATATTATTTCAGTAATCAAACTTTAACACTGCTCTTTAGAACACCAAAGACCATAACAGATGTAAAACAAACCCCACAGATACTAACAGCATGATAAATCCAGTGATTAACTCTTTGGGGTTTCGCTGTTCTGCTTTTTTGTTTGGGATTTTATATATATATATAAAAATTATATATTCATTTATTTAAAAAGTAAAAGTATTCTTGCACTGCAAACATTACTGTACTGTGAGACAGCATTTCCCCCCCTTTAATACAATGTTACCCACAGGCATATGCTTTGTGTTTCTAAGCATCGTTAATAAGGAAGTTGCCTTTAAAGCCCATTCAAGTAACGGGTCAATATTCCTAGATCTGACATACAAAAGGACTTCTAAAACCAAGCTTGTCAATTTTTTTTTGTTTATTTTATATCTATTTTTTGCTCTTGTTCACCCTCCTTTGAAGTTAGTCTTCAAAGCTTCAATATCAATTGGAATGCAGCATTAAGGATTTTACGACATTGTGCTACTTAAACTTTTATTGTTTTGTTGTGAAATCATAATCAGAAGGATTAAGCTCTTGTATTTGGCTTTTTTTCTTTTTCTTTTTTTTTATAATCTACTCTTTTTTTTTTAATTTCCAATTCCAACATGCCATAAATCTGTAGCATGCCCCTTCCAGCCTTCGAGCATAGACAAAATAATGCAGTTTACACTTAAACATGCTCAAGAAAAAAAATTAACATTCTTTATCATTTTCTAGCAGAGACAGTTAATACTCTCAGGCTACATTAATAGAATCTTTCTGCCATTGTAGAAAGTTTGATAGCACTCTTATTTCAATGTCTGAATTCTTCCCCTTTTTTTGACAAAGACAAATGATTGCCATCAATCAAGATCCAATCGGGTATACACAGAGTCAAGCAAATGCATCACTCTTTACTGGTTTTCCTGCTATTTGTGCAGGCTTTGCTCCATATTATTTTATAGAATGATCAAAAAAGCAGCCATAAGATAGATCATTCACACCCACTGTAAAATTAACTTTCATGAATAATGAGAGTTTTAAACCTCAGATAATGTATATGTTATACAGAAGATATTGCTAGAGTTCATTTCTGGCTAGAGATTATGTAAATGATACTATATGACCTTTATCATTACAAACAGGACATGCAAAACACATATTATTTCATACATCATTCTAAAGCAAGTCAGAACCTAAAGGAGAATCAGTCATTTATAATGTTCATGGTGAAGTGCTAAGGTTGCAAGAAAATGATATGAAGCACTTGTGATATTTTTGACTACTCCCCCCGCTTAACCTGTTACTTATGCACTCTCAACATACTAGAAATAACAAAAATGAAGTTTATCCCCCTTGTTTCTTGACAAGAAAATCAGTATTTTGTTTCCTGATAGAAACATTTATGTTAAGACTAAACTGTGCTGATAATAATCCCTTATGCCAAAGCCAACGATACTGAATTAATAGTAATACATACAGCTCTATTTCTATAATGGATGAATAAGTAGTCCATTTTTTTTCCACATAAAACAATATTTTAAATCACTTTCTGTATGTTATTTCCTTACCACTGAACAATATGCTAAGCAAAGTTAAATTGCTTAAAGGTTTCCTTAAGATAAAAGGTACCCTTCACTGTGAAGGCTAGACAGTTGATGCACATATGGAATCAATGATGAACTCTAGGAAAGATCCAGCAAACCAAGAAACCCTCAGACTGCACTGTTTCAGACTTCTCTCTTCTGCACCAATGAGGAACAAAAAGAATATAAAATGTGTTTTAAATTTTGAGGCTTACACAGCTCTTAAGTATTTGAGGGCATTTATAAAAAAAATCTAAATAAATCTATTTATACAAAATTACATATAATTATTTATATTTATATACATTAAAATATCAAATAGCCATCAAAGAAATTCCTGTTGCCAAAACATCAAGTCTTTGGTATCAGCAAGCAAAAAATTGAAAAATTCAGTTAAATTGCCTCACATTATCCTTATGTCTGGAAGTATACTGTGCCACAGAATTTACCAGTATCTTTCTTACTCACAAACCTTTTGTCTACTAGTTCTTTCATCTAATCCTAACAGAGTCATATCTCTCTGACAGAGAGGTTCAGTAGCTTCTGCTGATCTACTGGATCACATCACAGCTTTCGATGCTCATGATACACTGTGCTTTACATGACAAGAGAGGATTTAGTTCCACCTCTGATTTATGCACACACTGGTACCACTTGTCCAGTGTAAGTACACGTGTAACACTTGGCCTTAAATCTCCACAGACTTCCACTGCAATGGAACTATTCCCCTTGTTATTTGGGTGGACAATCCCTTTTCACTGCAGTCATCTGAAGGACATAAAGGAGAAGATAGCTAGAAAAGATGACTGCAGGTCTCAGAAAAGTGTGTCAGAGAGAGTCCTGAACCCAAATGACACTGGGCATCCCATGCGACTTCTCACAGATGGCCACTGATACTATATTTCTCATCTTCTCAGTACCAAGTATGAAACCTAGGACTCCAAACTGAACCATCAAGTATCCAGAGCAACAGTGGAAGTCAATAAAGGTTTTACTCTTTCAAAACAGTGTACTATGGCCAGAAAACTTGAATGCCTGGCAGAGGTCACTTACTACTTTAATATCTTCTGCGCCTCAGTTTGCCATGTGTAAAATGGAAATAATTATGAGTCCCTGTAAAAAATTGCTCTGAAGATTGCAAAATCAGATGCTATAAAAGAATTGCAGCTGTCATTCTGTGCACTAAATGATACCATGGTCTCCTGAAAGCAACAGTATGAGATTCTCCAAATAAAAACTGCTTCATAATACATACAGGGTTGAATAAGTAAGTTCTGATCTTCAGTAAGCTTTTCAGCTCTTGACCTTTTAACTTTAACAACTCTGTTAATAGAGCGCTGGGGTGAGGAATAGATGCATCTGTCTACCTGTCCTCCTCCCAGCTAGAGAGACAAAAACAAACAAGGGCAGGAAACACAAAAAGTGGAAAACGATAGGAATCAGCTATCATCTGAAAAATCATAGGCAATTCAGATTTTGTAGAAATCATCCTCCAAAAGATCAGCTTTATGAAAGAAGATAAGCTTCTGGCTGGATGGATTTTATTATGGAATGCCTGCTGTCTGTTTAAGGGAGCAGTTGCCTGCAGTCATCCTGATTTTGCACATCACATTTTTAAAACAAATTTGTACTGCAATTTTCTTCAGAAGGGTCAACCCAGGGCAGACATCTCTGTGTGATACTTTGAATTTCAGAATTGCAGTTCAACTGCTGTGACCCTTCTACCACATGCTTTACCAGGCCAACACCCTTTTTGATCCCACCTGAGAATCACTGAGAAATCCTGTCCTAACAGACCTCCCAATAGCATTTCCAATACACAGCAACAACACAATTCAGCAGAAACTACCCAAAAAAGCCATTTATATGTTGGAGTACTCTGTAGCCTTAACACATGAAAGCTTACAGGTGCATCTTCAGGCTAATACACACAGTTCATATCTGCACAACTAGAACAATTTTAATATTAAAATATTATACACCCAAATGTAGGCAGTTTTCCTTTCTCCCCTTCCCTCAGTGGCAGTTCTTTCAGTATTTATGGGATATAGGTAATTTTTACCTCGCCTTCTTCTGAAGCCATTGTTTTCATCAGCTCTTGGTTTCCAGAACACTCTATTATTTTCAACCCCATTTCATATCCCCCATTCTCCTCTTGGTCAAGAGTCCTTCTGGCCGTCTTCATGTGCCTTCCCACCACGAAGGGAATGCTTTTACACCTTTTCCCTCTTTCCTTGCCTTTTCTTTCCAAAATCCAACATTGCACTGTGAAGTTGAGTAGTAGAGGCAATGCAGGGCAGCAACATAGGATTTATGTTGCCATTGATTACTTTTCTGTTTGTGCATTACTAGGTCATTTGACGACAATATATGTGCTAATCAGACACCAAAATTTCCACACACCACTCATTTTCCCCTCTCCAGTTTCCTAATTACCCCTGAAATATTAGTGTCCTAATTAGTTATGGCTATCATGCTTCTTCATAAAGCAACTTCAGCCATTCTGCCAGAGCTGCTGTTGAATCCCTGGCAACATCATTTACCTTGACTGGCAACACCCAAAGAACAAAGCCGAGGGAAGAAAACCAGAAAACTCTCTTCAGTGCTAACAAGCAGGGTCAGAGCACAGACCACATAATAAGAACTGCATTATGTAGTGTGATTATATTTTAATTCAATCCTTGTGGAAAAAACGGAACACCTTTCTTTGTCTTCCTTCTCCCAACCATGTTCCAAACGCACAAGAGTAAGTGTACCTCCGATGCAAAAAACATTAACTTAAATTGGGTATTTTCCCTCTATTTCTCACATGCAATTCCCAGAAACCATCCTGTTTGTGTTAGCCAGAACAAATGCAAATATTCCTTCAAAGATAGAGTCTTTGAATCATTTCCTAACACATGCACCTGAAGAAAAACAACAAACTAAAACAAAAGATGGAGTGCAAAAGAAAACAGAAATAAAAAATAAGGAAAACAGTCAGTTTTATTTCTGAGCTGTTTTTTATTTCTTAGCAATTTCTTTTCTCTAGCATCTTAAATCTCTAGTGGTCTCTCAGATAATTTCTTAATATATTAAATGCTTCATAATTATACGTATATTTAATACTATTGTGCCATTGCAAAATTTAGTAAATAGAAGTTGTGCAGAATTTATCTTGCTGTATTATAAACTTGAGGTCAGTACATTAAGAGATAAAGTAAAGATAACTATTTTTGTGTTTTGTCTTTAAACTGTATCAAAATATCCCTGCTCCTCAGCTTGAGCAGATCAGGCATCAAGATATTCCAATGCCAGATAAAAGCATGTTAGATTTAAAAGCCTGGTTATCTGAAACAAAATTGGCCACACAGTATGAAACAAATTAATGATGTCATGTAATGACAGTATGCTCCAGTCAATTTACTATTTTTTTTTCCTTGCTGAAGCCTTGCCTTCTACTGTTTAAGGAAGAAAAATTTTTACTGTCATCAGTTCTGTTCAAACAGAAAAGCTGCAAAGCCTAGACTCTTACACCAAAAAAAAAAAAAAAAAAACCCACAAAAATAATTTTCATAGTAAATTATAACATAGTTACAGGACCAACTGAGGGCAAAAGTTACACCTTGGTCAGGGAGAAATGCATGAGAATTCAATGTCTGGCTTGTTCTTCAACCCAAACAACTTTTAGATTGATGTCTAACAGCACATTCTACATACAGTAAAAATAGCAGTTTATATTTCTCAGTACTTGCTTGCTTCCTTGTTTATATATTTCAGATTTTTGACCAAACAGAAGATATGTAATGACTTAATCCCGAAAACACTTCTCAAATGGTACTGTGTGTATATCACGTAATTGAATCAATAAATTTTCATGGCCCAGTGTTTACCTTTCCCTGCAGAATGAACTGTAGTACAAGAACTGGTTACAGCCATTATACTGCTAATGTGGCAAATACTATGGAGTCAGTTTGAGTAAACTCTACAAGGTTACAGGGTCAAAATAAAAGACTGCATAATTTATCAGATCAGGCAAATCATTTTGAAAGTACAGAGTTAAGTGCGGCATTAGCCTGAGATTACCGCCTTTCATGAATAAAGGTTACAATCAATGTTTACTCAGTCATACTATAGATGGCATGTCCTGTATAAACTTCATTCATTTAAAGAAACCCTTCCTGACTCTGCCACTATTTAAAACAGTGGAACATAAGTAATACGTGTTGTCCTTTCAGGGTTACTATCCCAAACTATCTAACATTGTTGAGCTTTCAAAATACCAAGTCCTAGATTATTAAAAAAATACCTCAAGCAACAGTACTGCTACTACTACAACACTACAAACTACTTGCAGGTTTTTTTCTTCCATAAAGTCTGTTGACAAGTTTAGTCAGAAAAATAACACAATTATAGTATTTTCTATGTAAAATAGGCTTACTAAAATATGTTGCAATATATTTTCATGGCATATAAACAAACAAGTCGGGGGGGAAAAAAGGGAAGCCAGCATGAAGGTCGCCTAAAACCAAAGGTATTTCTGAATTTTTTTGCAAACTTTTACTGCTAGTCTCAATTTGCGACCACTCTTAGCTTTGTCCTCAGCATTATAACATTCATGTCTTCCTACTGCTAAAAATTCAGCAAAATTTTAACAAGATTAGCTATATGGGTAATAAAGAATGAAAAAGCAAGATAAAGTCAATTAAAATGGTGAGAATAGATTGCAAAGAATCTCAACTGTTTTAGACTGTTGGCTTTTTTTCCTGACTGCTGGTTAGTTGAAGGTATGCAAGCAGAAGACCAGTGGCACTTGAACTAGTATTTCATCCTCAAATTAATTACAAGTGAAATATATGGAGTATGCTTAAACATTTGCATGTTAAAAGGTGGAAATGGAAGGCAAAATGTGTTTGGGAAAAAAAATAGGAAAGTATTTTTAAAAATCAGCAGCAATACTAGCGATACTGAAATGACAACAGAGAAGAATTAAGCCTCTTCATGTCTACAATAAGGAGAACGCTAATCAGCCTCTATTTCACAGTCAAAGCAGTTTGTATCCACTTAAGAAGAGGAAATTCAAGGGCATATATTTTGTGCAGAGGTATTCCTTCATGGAGCAGTAGAGGCACACACATCACTCATTTCCCTACCCTCCTGAATGCAGTACTCAGCTTGTGAAGAAACACTCTTTGGGGGAACACTACTACAGTCTGCCTTACACGAACAAAGGAGACACTCTGGCAATGCCTAGGAAAGGTACGCCTCATATTTGGGCTGCTACTCAAACTCTTACTGATTGTCTATTCATGGTTTGGCCAGTCCTTCACATCTGTAGATAATAAAAGAGTTATCTGCCAAAATTTAATAGAATATAATGTTGACAGCTTGTTTGCATGTTATATTCCTCAGCAGTAATTTATCTTATTAATATAAACATGTATCTGTTATTCATATGTATACTATACCAACGAATTGCAACATCCTTTAGAGCCATCAAGACTGCTATTAGAAGCACGTATTTTATTTCATGTATGAATAATAAAGAAAGAAAAAAAGTTCTCAAATGGAAAGACTTGGCATTAGAAATCAAATAAGGCAGACAAAAGCATCAAACTACTCCACTGTTCAAACCTGGGTCAACATCAGGACTGAGCACACAGAGATCACAGCTAAACTTGGCTTAGCAATCTGTAGAGAGGGAGGCATGAAAGGCTAGCCCTGAAATCTAAATGGATGTCTATCTCCCTGAAACACAGAACACAGTATATAACAACTGTATAACAACACAGTATGGCAGTTCCCAACCACTTAATCTTTTAGCACTGACCATCACTTCTTTCAGAGCCAAATTTGCTGAACTATGTTACCAAGATAGGAAAACATGAATTCAGAAACCAACAGTTTTTGTTTACCACATTATCTACACCTATTCTGCCCCCAAGAAAGTACCCAGGGTAAAATAACTCAGTTATAGCCATATGCCTGCTTGCAACTGTTCTTCAAACGGTCTCACCTCTACAGTCTGGAGCACTGGACTGTGTTTACAATTACCTTTGAAGACACCCAGTGTCCAAAGTCAGCTGAAAATGACATCAGTTGAGCAAACTCCTACATCACAAAGATAATGTAATCTCAAAAATATCATGCGCTTTTTTTTTCCCCACCAAAGTTCTCCTTCTCTAATTACACATAAGCAATACATATTTTTCAAGTGAAAATAGGAGGTACCAGAAAGAAGAAATGATGGCTAGGTGCACAGAATAATTTTACAAGATTTGATAAACTGCTACTTTTATAAGAGTAAAATCATGGAAGAAAGAAATCTTTTTTATTATATTACAATAGAGAAATAATTTCAGATATATAGAAAGTGGACGTAATAAATTAGTGTATTTGGTGAATTTAACATACAGAACCTTATTATCTATACCATCTCAGATACTCTCATTACATTTTCTACTTGTTGAGAGAATAATGATTAATTGCACAAGAAAGTTGAACAAATAAAAAAGGAAAGAGAACACTAAAAATAGGAGAAGATAAGAAGTAAAAGAAGAAATGAATTAAAGAATGACAC
>JAWWEU010000125.1:13261903-13278375 GCA_035583155.1 Acropternis orthonyx | reverse complement strand
CAAATAAAAAAGGAAAGAGAACACTAAAAATAGGAGAAGATAAGAAGTAAAAGAAGAAATGAATTAAAGAATGACACCATCTCACAAAGTTGAAGAATGACCAGTCCCAGAAAGTTTCCCTGTACCTCTTCAGCTACTCTAATACGAACTGTGGGAGGAAAAAGACATTCAGGGAATATGATGAAAATGTGGTGTTGGCAAACGATTCATAGTTACAGCAGACAGATGTATCAGAAGACTAAGAAATAACCAAGTTCAAAAGAAACCCAATGGGATTAAGGATATGGGTCAAAGAGGGAAAGAGGGATTAAAGAAGAAACATGCCAGAAAGAAAACGTTTACAGTGAGCAGCAACAGAAGCAAGGAAAGAGAACATGCCCCTGAGCAACATTGCTTAGCTGCCTGAAAAGAAAACCAGCTTCATTCGTCTGGGATTTCCTCTCATCAGATAAAAGTGACAGTAGCAGTGCAATCTGATTTTTGTATATAAAGGCACTCAAAAGATAACTATGCAAAGGAGAAACATCTGCTCAGCATGCAGCAGACCACCTCCACTCTGGCAGGGGAAAGGTATGATGGGCAAAGGACAAGAACATCAGCAACAGCTGCGATCACTGCAGACTGGAGAGGCTCAATTATCTCTCCTCTAATCACTGTCTCACCCGTGTTAATAGGCACTGTGTGACAGGCAAGGGCCTATAGGTAAGGGGTTATATACGGGCAACATTTCTGAGGCTATTATTTAATAGTTCGGAAAAACATTTCAGTAGTCATGCTACAGCCTCCTTGCGTATATGGGATACACAGATCTAGTGAAGAGAAATTAAGTGTAAATCCTGCTCTTCTACTGGACTGCTCACAAGGAATAAAAAACCCCTCAGGGCAAGGGTGGAGAGAGAATATTTGAGATTTGCCAGAAATATAAGCTTTCAGGTCAATTTGTGATGAGTTCAAAAGAATACTGACAAGTCTCAAACACTTTTAATAAAAAGCTCAAATTAACAATGGATATAAGACATATGCTTTGATTATTACTGCAAAAGAGTTTTTAAAATCTGATTTTTTTTTTACTTTTAAGTCATCTTTATACATTTCAAGACCAAGACAAAACGCAGAAATAACTTTATTGAGCAACTCATCTCTAAGCATGACTATTTTTCAGGCTTTCATAAACTAGCAAGAACAGTTCACCAAAGGAGGGCGGGGAGGGGGTGGGGGGGAAAAGTTAATACTTTAAAACTGTACCTATAACACAGCTGCATGAATTGTGTACACAAGTGGGCCTCAATTACTGTCTGATCTATTCTAACCTCATTTGCAAGCTGTTTGGGATAAAAAATTGATGATCTTCATATTTTGCTCATTGTCACCCCAAGGGATTGTAACTGGAACACTAAATAAATAACTGGAAAGAATTATCTTTTACAACCACTCATTACTTAAAATTGGCAGAAACCAAACTAATTTTTTATTTTATTTCCAAAATTCCCGAAATTTCTGGAATAGAATCAGACTTTTAAAAAATTAACATTTCCTGCAAAATAAAATTATGTTAAAAAAATTCTTTTTAAACCAGTCAATTCAATCTTCCAAGACCTGTTGGTTGAGAAGGAAAAAAAAAAAAAAAAAAAGAAGTTAAAAACTATTTCAAAATCAAAAGAAACAATCCATTTTGAAAACACAAAAACTGCATGTTTAATTACTTCTTTGTTGTCCTTTGCACCAAAAAAAAAAAATCAGAATCACATTGCATTATTTCATTTAAAAAGTCCCCAATTGAGGAAGCAACAGTTCCAACAGAGAGAGGTTCATCTTGAAAATTCCCTGTAGCTCCAACATCAATTGCTGTGCCTTTCTGTTCCCCTTGCCCCAGACTGCAAAATGCCCCTCCTGACCACACATTTACAGTGTTGATACAGAGCTCCAAATGCAGCTCAGGCACGGCCCATGCTTTGCTCAGTGTATTTTTAGAAGAGCATCTTTCAGACTGCCTGAGTTTTCCTGGTATCATATTATAAAGAAAAAACCTTCAACTAAAGCCTAGATATTAAGCTACGAAATTTATGGCAAATAATAAAGATGCAGTCTTCTAAAATATTTCCCAGTGTGTGGGTAGCAGCCCAAACCAGTATTTGTCTGTATTCACTATTTTTTCAAAATCATCCAGTGGTCTAACACCGTGATGAAAATAGCCTAATAATGCAAATTCTCAATTTACAAGGAATGTGCTGGGTAAAAAAAACATACTTTTAAAGCTGTCACTGATTCTGCAGTTCTGAATGAGGACACTGAATTCATGCTTTTCTAGAGAAACTAAAAGAATGTCTTTGCTACATCCACTGACACTTTGTGGTTCATCTTTCAAGAGTGTGGTGATATCAATGACCAAGTGATTGTATTTTGGAATAAACTCCATATTACTAAAATAATGCTTTGAAGTAAGCAATAATATAATTGTAATGCATTTAAGTGGATTCCAATTTCTCCATAAAATATGCTGAACACCTTGCTGTGCTACCACACTGACTTACTTTCAGTAATATCAAATTTCCTAATGCTTTCTCCTAAGAAGAGAATGGCATGAAATAGATCAGAATAAATCACACACTGGAAATATTTTAAGACAAAGAACCACTTCTTCCACTGACCTGAATGGACAAACAAAGGGGAATAAAGGAAAATCTGCAAACAAAATCAGTTCAGCAGTGACAAGATCGTCTCAACAACTCTCCTTCAAAGTTTTTCTTCTTTTTTTTTTGCCTTACACCAAACAAACAGCTGCCTTAATTATTTCAATTTTACATCTTTACTCTTTGCTTCATAAATATGCACAATTTCTACCAATAAATCTTTTGCCAAAACACCTTTATATATCAAGCAGTGACAATATTATAGGCTATTTCTGCTATTTAACATGTTTCAGACAGGGAAGACAAAGTAGTATTTCTTTCATGTATCCTAAACATGAAAGAGGGTGTGGACAGGCTAGGTCTCCAGCACTCTATCCACCAATGTGTCAGGAGTGTAATTTTCCTGGGCAGATACTAATTTGCTAAATATTTCTCCCAACATTTGGAGCAATTGAAATAGAAGGATCTTCATTGCCATAGAGGAATGCAAATTTACAGCCAATGTTACTATTATTGCAACAACTGAGTTTGCTTTAGCCTGTTAGAAGTCAGAGGGAATATACTGCACATCCAGTATCAGTAAATCTGACCTGTCAAAGGTATAACCCTTTCCAAATAATTAAAATTGAAAGAAAAGCTTAAGGAAAAAAAAAGTGCATCTATTATTACTAGGCCCAAGTAGGATTATTCAATCCTCTTGAGATACAGTTATGTATTAAGTGAGGGTCTAAACACTAAGAAAATTTGTGAGAAGAGAAATGCAAATGGCTTCCTAATTATCTACAGCCTATTAACATGCAATCCTGATTACTAGCAATTAAAATCTCCTTAAATTTTATGACAAAAGTTCATTGAAACGTTGAAAATTATATGCTAATTATTGCACTGTAATGCACATGCATAGCGTGCATTCTGACTGCAGACACAATAAATAACAGAATATTGTACACAGTGTAACTTGAAACAACTTAAAAATGCAACATGCTGATTTCATATTGCAAAAAACCTCAAAACACTCATTAAGCTATATTAAAGAGTCCTATAAGAAATGGCAGTTGTCAGTGTTATCCTATTGCAAGGTTATCAGAATACGCTAAACAGTATAACAAAGTCTAAATAAAGAAATTAGTATTTAGATCATAAATACGTGTGTCTATGCTACCAAACAATAGTAATAATTTAAAAAAAAATAAAAAAATATCTGGTTTTATCCTACCAGTTAAACACCTTCTGGGGAGCATTTTGGAATAAATACCCTGTTCTCCTTGAAGGACGTATGTTTTCAGTTTCTCCACAGGAATCAAAGACGGTTTGACATTTAGAAACCTACATTTTGAATTAGTACCTATGTAACTCTCTTACTTTAAATCCTGAGCAAACACTAAGTGATTAAACCCGAAAAATGGAAACCAGAATACCATCCCAGAGTAAGATCACTGAAAACTGAGGACTTTTTCAACATCACTGACCTGCCTCATCTTGTCCCTCGCATAGGTTTTCATATTGTAAAGTATCACCACAATGGTATGTTTGCTCGTCCTCAATATCATGCCTACCACGTGCAATATTTCACCATGGATGGAAACAAACAGCTCCCAAGTCCACTGCCTCAGTAAAGGCTGGTAACACATGAGGGCTTGACATTCAGAACCTTGGAAAACAGGTCAGTTGGTTCAGAAGCAACATACTGAGTGTCATTACACACATCCAAGGACAGAGAAAGAAGGCATACAAAACCAGCAAGAGTACAGAAACATGAATACCAGAAAATAAATACCCTAACTGTGGACCAGACTTAAGAGATTAAAAGCAAAGAAGGCTGCGATCACATGCAAATTGTGCCATATGTATCTTTTAGGCAGAGTACCTGGGCTGGAAAAAAACACTGGAAGCATCTCTCATGCTTTGTTTAGCATCAGTTACTCTCCACCACTTAAAAAACCAGGATAAATCAAATTTTCCTTAAAAAACATAGTATGATATTACCTTAATCTGGATTAATTAGGATGAACTGTCTCCTGGGAACTCTGAATGGGACCTATCTTTCTCCTATTCTGCTCTGTATGTCACACTGCCTCTATTTTTGCAGTACTGGTTACTGTACTACTACAACAAGTAGTACTTTGGAAACAATCCTGTGGATGAAAAAAGTTCTTCCATAAGCATTTAGGTAAAAACTTTAAAGAGAGCTATTGAGGATGAGTTTCAGAAGAGAACAAGCACTACTCTAGCAAAATCTCTTTGTTCTTTTATGACAACCCATTTTCCTTTTAATACTTCAGATCATTTTATACACTTAAACAGTCAAGGCATTAGGGGTGTTGAATAAAGCAAGCAGTCACACCTGTCATTATTAGCATATTTTCATGCATGTAGCCCACCTAACACACTCAAAACTGTGGTTGCTTTTCCTTTTGAGAAAGCTCTTAGACAACCTGCAGCACACAGAGCACTTTCTGGGGGGAACAGAACAGAAAGGATTAGAGATAGGGAGGCCAAGGGCAAAAGAAGGGCCTGAAATAAATTGCTACTTATCAGCACATATTTACATGCACACTGCTACTGAATTCTTATTTGGACAATAGGAGGAGAGATCTTTAGTTTTGGATTTGGTTTCTTCTACTGATGACTCAAAAATATAGCAAATACGCAAAAAAAAGATACAGTAGATTACCCTAAATCCCAAAACAGATCTCTGCAGGGGGCATATGACAAAGGGTTCCACCAATAACTTAAAAGAAGCCAGAAAATCTTTTTCCAAAATGCATTATTTACTTTTTTAAAAAAGACTCTGAACTACAAGACAAGCTCAGGTGTCTGAAATTCATTTGCAACTACCCTTAGAAAAAACCCAGCTAATATGCTGGAGTTTGAGATGCAAGTCATACATTTGAGATTCGAATGAGGTTGTAGGTCACAAAGCTGTCTCAGCACAGGGTTCAAATATAAACATACATAAACTGGCTTACATGCCAGACTGGAAAGATTTAGTACCTTGACATGTTCTGAAAAATATATAGGGACACTGAAGGCAATAAATATAAACCAAAAAGTGGCAATCATAAAGTCCTGAGAGTTTAATATTAATAGAAGAATCTCAAATTTATACATATTTTCCCCTCAGTTTAAAACCCAGATTCTATTTTGATGACACTTGTTAAGTTATAACAGGGAAAAAAAATCTCTAGATTCCTTTCCTGTTTAATGAATATTTTGGTTATATTATGGTACTTTAAAAAAAAAATATGGTAACAACAGGAAGAACTGGAGGTAATGTACATCCAGAGCCAGTGAAAATGAATACATGTGGTGTTCAGCCCAGCCTTTGCCTTTGATGTGGCTTTAAGGTTGAGCCCAAGGAGAAATCATTCATACTGGGACAACAAAGTATCATCAAGATCAGAATGCTTTCATTTTATGCTCATCTTAACAAGAATACATGCCCTTTCTAAATAGAAATAGACACTAACAGTATTAGACTACTGATGTTCCTCTCAAAAACAGTCCTAAGGAAATACAATGGAAACGCTTACAGAGGTTGTCTTCTCACCAACATGTAAATACACAATCACAGGCTTCAAATTTAATCAACAATTTCATGTAAGTTGAAATAACACTCTTTTCTTTATATGCCAGCTGTGTTCAAAAAGATGTATCTAATACTTTCACTCGTTGTCATCAGGAAAAAGTAGCAGTGCTTCTAGGAGCTTTTGCACTTCATAAATTAAGAGTTGATGCAGGGGAGGGGAGGGAGACAGTTCTCATGCAGGTGAAAGCATCTAGTGTTAACAGATAAAAGAAATAAAAAAAATAAAAAAGAGCTAAAACATTCACAAATAAAAAATAGTGTTTACCAGGCACATGAAAAACAATGAATTGGCTTTGTGTGTTTTGTTCTCTAGGACACCAGGAAAAAAGACAGACAAAAAGTATACTAGGTGTTCATAAAAGGTAGAACAGTTTTTTAAAGTTAGTCTTAGAGTTATTTTTCAAGCCCTCAGTTTTAGACCCTAATGTTTTATGTGCCGTTATTTTGCTTTTACTGCAAAAGGAAGAGCTGGCTCCCAAAGATAAAGGAGATTTTTGGTAAATGGTGAAGGTACAGAAATAAATGACCCACTTGGCTAGTGTGTAATTACAGCGGCTGAGATTGTAACAATCTATCACATGAAGGAGGATGACACCACGCTAAGGGGTTAGTCAAAGGAGATAGCCTTTGACTAACTACTGGACACAGGCGATCGATACTCCACAGATATTGTTCTCTCAAAAAAACAATTGAGTTCTAAAAAAAAGTTTGAAAATAGATTCCTCCTCTCCTCCCAGATACCGATCAGAGACGCATCTTGACCTTATTCTGGAAAAGCAATGCTTCCTTAAACAGGTATATGGAACAAATAAATCCTTCAGTCTCCTGAAAAGCATTTTTATGTATAGGAGTTTCGCTCTGAGATAATTTTTAAGGGTTCTTTTTGTTTGTTTGTTTTTTGTTTGGAAGAGCTTCTCTAATCAACAAATTAGAAAGCACATATTCACTGAGAATGAGCCTGCAGTTATATGCTTTGAATCTCTCATTACCAACAAAAAGAAATTCAATAATGTTCTCCTTGGAAGGAAAGCAGAGAGCTCAGCCTGATGTAAGCAATCACGGAGTTTGCACTGAGCTAACAGCCATTACTTACATCCTGTTGTGATGAACACACTGCATGTCACACAAAACACTCTCTTGTGGTACTCAAGTTTAAAAAGACATGGATATTTATATATGTATAGCCTTTAGCTGGGAGAACTATGTATGAGTAGCCCAGCAAGTTTGAATGTGACACCAAACTGGGGGCATCCAGTCAGGCCGCTCCAGCCGAGTCCTGCTGGTCAGAGGGACCTAAGCAGGATGGAGGAATGGGCTGATGGGCACCTTATGGCATTCAAGGGCAAATGCAAAGCCCTACATCTGGGAAGCAATAACCACTTACAAGACCACAGGCTGGGAATGACTGGATGGAGAGCAGCACTGCAGAATCAGCCCTGGAGAATCCTCAGGATACAAACAGCAACCTGGGCTGCACTGAGGGAACACCACTAGAACACTGAGAGCAGTTGTATCCATATAGCCAGCACTCTTTCTAGATCCTTCTGCATCCTTCAAACAGGAAAACCATAGATATGCTGAAATGATGCAGCAGAGGGACCCCAAGGTGGCTGGGGACTGGAGTGCCTGCCATGTGAGGAGAGGCTGAGGAAACTGGGACTGCTGACTCTGGAGAAGAGGGGGTTTCAGAAGGGTCTAATAGCACCTGCCAATACCATCAAGAAGATGGAATTAGGCTCTTTAGAGTGGCTTGTGGTTGCAAGATGAGAAACAACAGACATGAATTGAGACAGAGAAGTTCCAGCAGTATTGGATTTTACTTTAATTTTTGTTAGCTATTACCACAGTCAGGCTGTGGAACAGGCCACCCATAAAGGCTGTGTAGAACCCACTCACTGTATAAGGCCTAACTGTATGAAGCCTCAGCAACTGACCTGATCTCACAGCTGATCCTGTTTGAGCTAGGCAGCTAGGTGACCTCCTGAGATACCTTTCAATCTGAATTATTGCATGATTTCATTAGGAACTTTAATACTAACAGAAAGTATTTTTTGAAGGAAAAAAAGAATAAATCAACATTTCCAACCAAATGTGACTATAAACCCTCCAACAGCAAAGGAATCCACAGTCTGGGGATTTAAGAATTATAAGAATGTTTGACTGACTTCTGTTTTCCCCAATCATAACAAATTTTATCAGAATATAGGTAGTATTTGGCATCTTTCTGTATCAAAAATATTTGAGATTATATACTTATGAAGGATGAGAAAGTATTTCATATCATATAACCCCAAGCTGCATTTTGAAAAAACAGTAGGCTAAGTCATGTACTGAATAACTCAGTAATAAATTTTGCATTTAATCTTGGCAATGATTTCATTACTAACTACAGCACACTCATCTGTGCCACAATTGTTTTAATTCAACATCAATCTAGAACATAAGATAGGAATATAAAAACTGGTATTTCACCCAAAAACCTGGTAACATCATTAAGTGTTCATTACTTATATTCACATTTTACTGCTCTCTGAAAAAGAAACAACTCTACAATTTATGTCTTTAATATTAAAAATAAATCCAAAGAGAAACATGGATAAACCAGCACGTCACTGTGCATTCATAAGAATTTAATAACAAAATACCAAAATCAGACTTATGTTAGAGATATGTTGTAAGAGACAAGTTACAAGTGACAATGCATCCTCCTAACTAATATTTATTCCTATTAATGAAAATGACAACGGGAAACCATAAAAAAATTCACTATAATGTGACAATGCAATAGTAAAGAATGCATTGGTTTCAGTTATATGCTGTATATTTTTTTCAGGAGACTATAATTTGGAATTTAGAGGAATAGCAACCAGAGCCCGCATTTCTGGGTTGCAGATGGGAAGTGTGAGGGAAGAACAAAGAAGCCAAAGAAAGAAAAGCTAGCTAGGTACAGTCTGGGTAGCTGTTGCTCACCAGCAAAATGTGCTGCAGGAATTAGAAAAACAATGAACCCTGACAAAACAATTCAAGATACCTGCTACTGTGAAACACGCCAATGCTTGTGAGTGGAGGCAAAGTCCACCTTCTGTCCCTCTTTATGGTTCCCTCAGCACCGAAAGCTACTGGTGAGGGGGACCCGCAGAAACCCCATCAGGGAACACCTGATGCAGAAGCTGATGTAAATGAAGCAGCGGTGAACGTGCAGTCACACAGATGTGCTGTTGTTTCATTAGGAGAGGTTAAACTGGGACATCAGTCACAAACGTCTGTGTACTTCCAAACAAAGGTGGAACAAAGACTGCTTTGTTTTGTCTAGGATTTCACAGCAAAACAGACTGTTAATTTTCTGCTTTACACTAACACCTTTTCAGTAGTGCAGACAGAGCTGGAGAAAAGCACACCAACAGCAGGAGAAATCCATGTTTTCCCCTAGCCTGCCAGCTACAAGCAGGTTCCCCTCCTTTCATCCCTCCTGTCCATGTTGTTCCACATGAGGTGCCAAACAAACTAACATGCTATACCCTCCTTGCTTCACATATGCCCAGGTAGTTAGAAAAAAAGCCAAAACTGGCTTCAAAATACAAACAAAAAAGTGTTGTCTGTACACATGCAGAGACTCCACCTCTCCAACTGATCAGCAATCCTGAAAAAAAGTCCTTAAAGAGCTATGCAGGCTTAGCAAGGTTGGAAAAGTAAGGGACATGCTTTCCGCTTAAAAAATAGGTGGGTTTTCTACCAAAAGATAGGTGGGTTTATTTTTAAGCATAACTGTCATAATAGGTGGATTAAAGACTTGAATTGTGACACAAAAAACCCATGTAACTTTAAAAGAAATTTAATCCATTATGTAGATAAAAAGCATAAAGACAACCTCAAGCGAAGCCACGTTCACGGAGTAGGAAATGTATGTTAGCATGAAACCATTCACATGTCTATAACACAGCAAACAAAGAGGCAGACAGCACTAAACACACTGCTAAGAACACACAAAGAGAATATGCTCATCCAGAAAGAACATTCTGAAAATCACCCCCTTTTGTTAAGATGAGGGTATTGATTGAATTCTAGCATATATTACTTTTCTATACAACCAGCAAACAGACTGCTACGTAGCTAAGGACATTAAAAATTAACTCATCTACCTTTCTCTTCTCTTTGAACTCCAACTCTCCACTAAAAAGATACTGTCTAAATTTAAACTTGAGCTAGGATAAATCAAAATTTTGCTAAGCAGTCTTTACTAGCTAAATAATAAACCCCACAAATCTTAGGACAGCAAAAGATTCTAGTCCTGAACTTGAACCAGAACATCTGACCTGCACTGATAGAACTCAGGCGCCTCCCCTTGCCCCAGCTGCCTCAACTCCTTGGGGAAAAGGGATGCTAAAATACTACCATATAAAAACGCCCTGTTTCCACTCTGTGCTTTGAACTTATTCTGTTAAAATATCCAGGCAAAAGATATGAGAACAACGAAGATTCTGGCTAGTGTGTTAGAGCCAGAGTACTTCTTTCCACAGAATAAATGGGTTGATAGAGACACACTATTATCTGACACCATAGGACTAAATTGAATGATAAAACATTTAAGCATTCATATGGCAAAAATCACAGTGAGTTTATAGTTCAGGCATAAACTGAGATGAAGAGAACAACAGCTGTAACTGTGTGTTTAAGGTTTTCACGTTTTCTTGCTTTTACAGTTACACTCATGCTTTTTGTAATTCACTGTGCTGAACAACCTCTTAGTCTTTTATTCTGATTCTGGATTAAGGACTTCAGGTATTATAAACTGTTAAGCAATACTAAGAAAAAAAAATCAGCTACTGATAATCCACTGCATTGTTTTTAAACATCATCTGGACCTCCTGGAAGGATCAGACATCAGAAAATAATTTTTAAGTTCCCTCTTCTTAGTAAAGTTTTATTTCACCAAATATAAACAGTAGAATTCAGTACATCTTAATGCGAAGCTTCCTGCCATTTCTTGCTTCCTAATAATTAGTTGCAATAATAAAATCTCAGGGTCATGTTTGCAGCACCCTGACAGTCACTAGTTAGTTCAGAAGCAGGAACTACAATAATCTGCACTACTACATCATTGATTTAATTTAGCAATTTCAAAAAAACTACATTTTAAAGTATATATAAAACAATCAGAGAACATTAAGAACTCTCATATATATCATGCTGAAGCAGGAAATTACCAGGCATGTGGAGAGAAAGGTTAAAATAAAACTATGTAAAAAAATTAAAATATCAGATTCTTTTTCTAACATTTCACATGGAAATTACCTGCATCAGATTACAGCTCTAATGAGATTTTTTTTTATGCAATTGCTGAAAAAAAAATTTTATACATACATATATATATATGTGTGTGTTTGTGTGTTGTATTTTAACAGAACTCCAAAAACTTCAACACGAGTCACATTTGAAAGGTCACAGAGCCAAGTAGTACCACACCATATGCAAAACGTTACCAACTCTACTATACATTCATCTATTCATGTCATATTACTGTTAATCTTGTTAATCTCAACAACATTTAGCCTTTGAAAAGTAAATGTTATCATAAAATAACTTTTTCATGATTCCTCTCACTTCTGTTCCACACAACACTTCAATTTTTTTTCGGATTCATCACTTTAGACTCTCTTTGCAGTGCTGGACTTGCCTACAGCACACAGTACATCAGCACAAAGCATTGAAGAAAACATTAACAAAACAGAATTTTTCAAAATTTACATTCAGAAATAATTCTTTTCTAAATCCACTTAATTTACAGTTTATTTCTAAGTAAATCTTTAACTAGCTAAGGCAGAAGTAAAAAACAATGTACGATACAATTTCTAAGTAATCATTCTAAGCCATTAACAGCAACATAAACTCCAGAAACAGTAAAGTTGGAACACCTACTTTAACTTTGTCCAGAGATTTTGACTGTTTATTCTCTGAAAATCTTATCCTCACTAGGTTGTTGAGACACTGCCTCCTTGAGCCTTATCACTCTCCCCCACCTTTCACCTTTTCCTTAAGTACATGAGACTGAAAAGATGGACCACTGAACTGGTATGTAACATAAGCCCCAGCATGAACACAGAAACATCAAACTGTGATTCTGGTTACTGACCAGCCCTGCATGCCTTGCACGCTTCCCATGATCTACACGAGTCAAGAGGATGAAAAAAATACAATTCTTGATGAACACTGCCAACAACCTGGGCTGTTGATGCAATTACATGGGCAAAAGTGACCTTCTGTGAGGTGTTCTGATTTCTTTAGGGAGGTGCCTTAAGTTAAAGCAACAGAACTCCTAATTTCTGGCATAACCTACAGAGAGGTTCATGGAATAAAATTATCTCAGTGAAACTACCAAGCAGATGAAGGCACGGGGTTTCTGAAGGGATAGCACAACACAACCTGGCCTGACCATGTGGCAATACATAAAGCCACCATCAAACTCTGCTTGCTTTTCCTGATAAAAACCTATTGATTGACGTACTGTCTGCTCAAAATATACAGAAAAGAAACACTGCATAAATAATAAAAGATAATACAATTTCTCTTTGTTAAGCTATTAAAGAAAAAATAATGTAACTATCACCACGTTTTTTCCAACACAAGTTTCATTTCTCTACTTACACTTTCATGGTATATAGCATGGACCTTGTTTTCAAAGATTTTGTGTAATTATATTGTACCCCTTATCTCTGTCTACACACAGAAAGCAAAGTATGTGATAAACTACAGTTTGAGCAAATCAGCAAATTCATCTTTGCACTGGCAAGGGAAGGCTTTTTGACGGCATAACAGCAATACTAAGTATACTAAAGTTGGACAAGGGAGGGCCTACTTGTTTTAATGTCTTTTCTACAATGACAGCTAGTAGAACATGGAATATACTTCAGGGGGAAAAAACTCAAAAAACATACCTAGGCATGATCCATTTCATTTGAGAGGTACAATTTATTATATTTGTGGGGTGGAATGGGATCCCCCTCACTACCCTTTTCATTTTGAGGATTAGTCACTAGTACTAGATTGACAAATCTTTTCTTGTTCAAGCAAAGCTTTCTGTTGTCTCTTGCTCTCCTCACTCTGCAGTGGTTCCCAAGACCTCAGTTTTGTCTGTATTTCTCTCATTTATGTCCCTCACCTGGGCAATCACTTTAGCAGATCTATACTAACTTGCCACTCTCCTCTCTTGTCACCCCTTTCAATTTTTTTTCCCTATGCACCATCTATTCGAAGTCCTGTTGGTAAACATTTCTGAAACCAGCTTCTTTCCCTCCCATTCTTTGTTGTTTACAACTCTTTCACCAATGTCAAAACTAGTTCCTTCCCATGATAGAGCCCTGAATTAAGTGCCTTTTTTTTTCCAACTACCATAAACATCAAAATGGGCATGATTCCAATCTCAGTATGTGCAATCATAATTTTTTCTGTTGTCTCTCTCAACATCTCATTGTAGAATTTCTGCAGTTTCAATTAGAAACTATTTCTCCATCTCCACAATTAACACAAGTAAGCTTTTTATTTTCCTCTAAGCCCAGAAAAAAAGTGAGTCACAAAGGTAAAAATATTCTGTACACAGCAATTTTAAAAGTTCCATTTGCCTACTTTCCGATGGGATTAACTTTAATCCTGATGGAACCCAGGTACATTGTTGTGTCCTTTACCCACTAAAGCCTCTTCAACGTCTATGTTTGCATATGCAAGTCATGTTTCTGTCTGAGCACTGATATGGGCTGTGGAAGATGAAAACGAAATTCTTTCCTCAATTCTTTGATTTGAGATGAAAAAATTACTTACTACCTCTCTCCCAAGAGAAAATTTCCCAAAGTCCTTACTATGTAACTCGAAGATCTGCCTTCTCACATTGCAGGCAGGCAATTCACCCATCAGTTTGATAGAGATGGAGCATCATCAAACTGCTTCTTCCTTTCTTGTACCCATAAAGAGGAAGAAGCTCTTCATCAAAAGGTCTCAGGATTAATAAGGAAGGTTTTGGAAAAAACAACAACAACATATATTATCAAATCAGTATTTAGTTGGAAATGCTAATCAGCTTAAATTTAGGCCCTGACTTGAAAGAAGAAGAAAAAAAATTCTTTACAGTCAAGGAATAATTACTGTGACTGGTAGCAATATAAAGACTTCCCTTATACACAGTTTGTCACTGGAAAAAAAACCAGACTGAGACCTACATGTGGCTCAGTCACAGATAATGCACTGCTCAATGCCAATGTCCAATTTCAGCTTCTGTTCCAGTGGTTCACAGGACACCAAAATCCCCACAGAAGTAATGGAGACGGTGCCTCTGTTGTGGTACGCATGGCTCACGAGAGCATCTTGTGAACACACTCATTAACTCATCCCACCCACTGCTGCTTACAAGGGAGTGTATGGGTTCAACAAATGGAACCACAAGGAACAAGACAGCACAGTAAAAACCTGAAACAAATTCATGGCAATAAATTAAAAAATAATTGAGATAAAATTTTAGGATTTGGATAGGGTATGGACAGCCTCAAGACTCCTCCATCTCTGCTCACACTGTATCACAGGAGCACCAAGTTTCCTTGTTGTTCTGTACTTTTAAATGCTGTCCTTGTGTACCTATTTAGTTTGCTTTGGGAGGTTAACACAGTTGAGCCTCTAGGGTTTTCACCTTAACATTTGAGACATGTTTTAAGGCATCTTTCTTTAGAGACATTTTGCCCTTGAAGCTTTGTAGGCTCCCCACTTAATCCCAACATTCTCCTTGAAGAAACTGTTTACAAAGTTAAGTCTGATCCACGCTCACCCTTCATGATAGAGACAAACTCCAGAAACATTTGCAGTTAAGAAAATCCTACAACACCCTTGCATTTAACCTTGCTGACCTCACTAACCACCTTCTTTGGTCTAAAAATTCCACCTTTTTGAATGGAGAACCTTATATACAGACCTGGGTGTGTTGGATGAGCTTGTCCTACCACAGACAAACAACTCAGAGTAGCTGTTCTGTGACGAACTCATTACTTTGCAAAGTCAAGGTAATAAATAGCATTGCTACAGAATTAAAGTCATAAACAAACAATAATTTAATGGAACCCCTAAAATGAGATTTTTTTTTTCATTATTGCTATGTGTTTTGTTTTCACCCCAGGCAACTAATTAACTAAGATTTGCAGCCTGGGATATAACAGAATTTGTGGAATACAAGAAGATGAAAAAAATTCCTCAGAAGTTGTTGCATTCAGTACCACGTGTGACAAGTGCTTTATGTATTTTAATTCTACAATATCTATTAAAACATAATACCTAATAAAATACAACACTCTCTAGAAAAAAAAACCAGAGAAATCAAACGAAAATTCTTAATTTGCCCCTTCTTGAAAGAAAACTGCATGCAGCCCTTCAGTATAATAGGCCTGGGTTAAATAGAAAATAATAATTTCTTCATATTTAGTATAAAACCCTTTTCAAATTTGGCTCTGTCTCAAAAGTCACCTCTTTGGAAAAAGTAGCGATGAAAGATGGGGACACCCAAACTGGATTCTGCCAACACAGACAAATATTGAGACAAAACAAGGAGTTTCACTCTCTTTCTGATAAGAGAATTCACATAACCCATGAGATCTCAAGCTTTTGAAATGTATGCTTTTGACAAGTTTATTTATAAATACCAATTTTGTAAAGCTGTATCTCTCTAGATGACCAAAACTTTAGTGAAAGTTACCGAAAAACCAGTGAGCACTTTAAAATGTACCAAGTTCTTGCACTGCAGTGGTGGAAAGCAACCTTCCTTTTCATCATCCATAGCAATTTATTTTTAATATATTAACAAAAGGAGCACAGAAGTAACACTTTTTAACAGAAGCTTGCCCTCATCCTGATTTCATAAAACCCGATAAAATTAAAAATCCCTGACTTTCCTTATGCTGCTGCCTTGCCCAACCCCCTCCTTTTGCTTCAACTTCTGTTGCCTTATATCTTTTCAAGGACAACACAAATAGGAACATGCTCAGGTTTATTAAGTCATCTTGCTATGCTATTGTCAATTCTGGCTATGAAGAATTTCTTAACATCACTAAAGCTCCACAGAGAGCAATGAATGTTGCTTTACACTGTTGTCAAATGCAAAATCCCCAGGGTGGGTTAGGAGTCAGAATAAAAGCACTTGAAGAAGTTAAGGCTGATGAAAAATTATATATCTTCATCAGGTCACGTTTACTCTCAGGACACAGAATTTTAAACTTCTATGTATC
>JAWWEU010000125.1:13249403-13259403 GCA_035583155.1 Acropternis orthonyx | reverse complement strand
GGCTATCAGAAAATAAGTTATCCTTCAAGCATGGAGTATTTCATCAATTACACTTTTCCCTTACTAACTATACCAAGATTATCACAACATGTAAAACACACCTAGAGAGCAAGTAGGACTCTCTGCTTCTTAGTTAAAAGACAGTAAGCATGGTTTTAAATCCAGAGACACAAACAGATGGGGTAAACCAAAAGGTACATACCCACCGTAACTGCAGACCTACAAAGTACTCAAAAGACATCTGGTTTTAAACAATTGTAATACATGCCTTACTATAAAATTGTATGGAATTAATTCCTAGAAATGTTGAAATGGGCTGTTGTTTTTACACCCTCATCATTTTTTTCTTGGAGGCTTTTTGTATTTAAGTATAACTTATTTAACAAAAGAGAAACAGCATTAAACACTTATTTCAGTGTTTCATTCTTAAGGTTATCAGCGAGAGTCAATATTGACATTTATGGTGTGTTTACACACATTGTATGCCATAATATGATGACTCTCAATTGCAACACTTCCAGTTAATTTTATTAATAGAAGTTTCATTAAGTTACTGTGTATTATGGAACTTATTAGTGCTTGGGAATTAATTTTTTTCCTTCCAGAAAACAAATACTCATTGAACTATGAATAAAGGTTACTGAGAAAAACAGTTTGTTGTCTCTTCATGTATTTCTCTCATGCTTATTACTCCATTAAATTCAAATAACAGGATCTTAATATACAAACATATTCCGTTCTGGCCTAAATATGTTCCAGTTATTCTTAAATACTAATGAAGGATCTACTAAAAGGACTTGAGCTTGTATTTTAGCTTTGCAAGTGAAACTTTAGCACAAGTCACAGCAAAAGAAGTTAGGCCAGTATCACTGCAATAAAAGTACATACTGAGAATACCAAAAGGAATTAATTAATTAATTAATTAATTCTGAATTAATTTGGCAGCACTATTTTTACTTTGAAATTGCCAATACAAATCTCATACATGAAAATATGTTTGTCTGTTTAAAATTTGGCAGAAAAGAAAACAATGTACTAAACTGTGGTTCAGTCTTGAATCATAATGCACCACAAAGAAATCTAGTTGTGAGAAAGCATTTAGTTCTAAAAATTATTTCAAATAAATGATAGGGCTAGAACATTCAAAATAAATTCTACCACGTTGTTACAGAAAAAATTAAAGTCACAAGAGAACCATCCTGGCTTTTGCTGCTCTAACGAAACATTAGTTCTTTGACACTCACCCACACTAACCACTGGCACATTCATTTTACCTTTTTTATGTTACTTTGTTTAAAAAAACCCAACATCTGAAAAACCTCGTTTGCCTTTACATAAGACATTCTGGAGCAGAGCTGAGCAGAAATATTTTAAGCCACCCAAAAGTGCTTTACCTTGGTGCAGAGCTTCCCCAGGCTCCATGCTTGTCTGTCAGAATGTTGATAATTTTCTGTATCAGTTGGGTTGCAGTCACCTGGTCTCGGTACTTCGCTGCCGTTATCAAATGATGGCACATCTTTTCTTCTTCCCTCTTGTCTGCAGAATACTGGGCACACAGCGACTAGGAAGCAAAACAAATTCGAAGTCAGAGAGCACCTAAATGACACCATCCAAAGGAAGTTCAAAGCACTTCATAATTAATTACTTGTGCAAAACCCTTGAGAAGTAAGAATTAGCCCCACATCACTGGTTTGAGGACCGAGGCCCTGCCCAACTGCCCGCAGCAAACCTGTCCAAAGAGCCAAGCAGAGGATTTTGGGTTGCCATCAATTCTTTAGCCATGTAGTACACATACACTCAAGATTTAACAAATGCCACCACATTAGTGGCCTGATTGCATAATAAAACATACAAAACAGAAGTGGTTGTGCCTATGACAAAGTGAGGGAACAGCTTTATAAAAACAAAGAGGCCAGTTTCAGAATAATGACTGTCAGCGAGCTAACTGCTCCACTGCCATGACTCTCCATTAGATTTGGGTAGCCAACAGCTTGCTGTTGTTTGTGTACACCATAAAAGTTAAGGAGAAACTCCACATATTTGTACACGGACAGAAGACAAAGCACATCTGAACGAACTGATCTTTACCAGATGGCTTCTTGAAGTTGAGCACATTTGCAGGCCAGCATGGAAAGGTAATAATTTTCCTGGCAGCACTACACCTGTTGTATATACACCTTCTGTTTGCCCAGGTACTCAAAGGCA
This sequence comes from Acropternis orthonyx, assembly GCA_035583155.1. Lineage (NCBI taxonomy): Eukaryota > Metazoa > Chordata > Aves > Passeriformes > Rhinocryptidae > Acropternis > Acropternis orthonyx. The sequence continues at coordinate 13,257,198 of JAWWEU010000125.1, read as the reverse complement.
AATATTAGCAAATAAGAACTGTAAGTCACCGCCACAAACTGAACTCTAAACTACAGAAGATTCTTTGTTACAACATTGTCACATAATTTTGTCTTTCGTTGACCTTCTGTTAATACAGAACTCAAACAACGGGCACCAAATCTACATCATTGCCCCCTTGTCAAAACCCTATTTCCCTGTACACAAGAACCCTCAAGAAATTCAGCTATTGGTAGAAACAATAAAGGCTTTTCGCCACTTCAGCACTCCCTGTTTCTAATTTCAGTTTTCATCTGGCAATTCCACAGATCACATATGCCAGACAAAGCATTTCAGTCTCTGACAATGATTGGATTATTCTATGATCTAGTTAGTGGAATGGACACAAATGTCTGCCTAACAACAAAAAAATGGCTTTTTCTTTGTGAAGCACAGCTGATCCAGACACTAGTATAATTATTTCTTAGAGTTTAGATAGCAGCAAAATATCAGAACGTTTTTTATGTTTAAAACAATAGCAAAGTCTTTCCTCTACATATTTATATATGTACAAGCATTAAAAAGTTGCTGCAAATAAAATCCAAAGGCTATGAGTATTATTTATATATGTGTATATAGAAACACGTATGTCATATAAAGTAAGGGAAAGATAGGAAGAATGGGGAGGGGAAAACACAACAAATTTGGGGTTGGGTAGATTTTAATAGGCATTAGATAACAAAAATGTACTAACATGTGAATCAACTTTAAAGAGGTATTTTAACAATTTTCCTATATTTATATGTTTCCTCATAATTTTCCCACACCATACAGAAATGCTCACCTGATGAGCAGAGACATCCATGAGGACTGAAGAAAAAGCAGCTGACTTTCCAAGTCAACAAGACATCAAAAACTGGCTTTTATATTCCTACATGAAGCACGCTGCTACTCCCCTTCACAAAAATATGAGATGGCTAAATCATAACCAACACTAAACAAGATTTTTCCAGCTTTTTTTAAATACAGCTGTCTTTTCCAATACATTTATCTATTTTGCACTCATGACGATCCTGAGATCTTTTCAGCACTTTGTAAATGTTTCATAAGCTGTTATTTTTAAGTTCCCTGAAAGGGTAGAATTCTAAAAAACAAGTGTATAAGGTAAGCTAAGTAGTAAAATGTTTTAAAGTGCTCTTTAATGGATCCTCCTTTACAATTTGAACAGCAACTTTTCATATCTGACATAAAATCCATAGATATAAATCACATTAGAGGGTTATTCTTTCCCCATTATCAATCTCTGTCTCTTTATGGAACATTAAAGTCACATTTGACCTTAAAACATGATAAAATGGAAATCAAACTAGAATGTTTTGTAAAAGATATAATGAACTTGTACCTCTTTAAAAAAAGTCTCTTCATGATGTAATTTTGAACACATCCTTCACTAAATACCAACAAAGATTTTCAAAATGTAGCTGTGACAAACAAATGGGGGGGGGAAAAAAAGGTATTTATTGTCCTGTCAACTTCCATGAAAACATAACCAGCCTGTTATAAAATGGAAATATAATTCCAGTTTTCAGGAAATTCAGCACTTAGTATGAACAGAAATTTGCAATTATACACCAAAACTGAGGGACTTCCACATGCATCAATCCCACAAAATCCTAACATCACCCCAAGAGGAACTCTCAAACATTGCATACTCTTTATAATACATATTTTACAGACAAGAACAGAAAGAAGCCACAGTTCTGCCAAATATCTGTCACTGCATATATAGTTATGAACTCTACGAAAGTTCTGCAAGAACTTTGATCGTACAGGTGACTCACTAATTGTTCAGTGGTTCCTACACTCAGTATATGCCAAATACTTGGGATACAGGAGTGAGAGAAGATTGGTTCCACCAAAAAAACCAGAAAAATACTCATCCTAAAGTAGCCAGTCATGACCAGAGTGTTCTGAAAGCACAAGAAAGACTCCATTTCTCCACCATATCTTTTAATTTTCCAGATTCCAGGTTCACCTGACCCACTTCCAAAGATGCAACACCAGGATACAGAGTGGTACCCTTAATACTTAACACTAAATCCCAATCACCCCATTTATGCAAAATAAAAGTACATCTTGATTTCTATTTGTGATCAAACCAACAAATTTATTTTGACAGTTTTATTTCTTCTTCACTGTTTGATCTCTTACCCTTGCAATACACACCCAGTCATGCCTGAATATGGTTTTACAATTAAGATGAACAGTTGCATGCCAACAGGTTTGTCAAATCTTCCTTCCACTCCTCTTTAGGCCTACATAATCTCTGTTTGAGCAAGTGTCAATGAAACTATAATCACAAAAGCAGTGCAGCCACACTTTGATAAAACAAAGTGTTGAAAGGAGAAAAAAAAAATGTGTTTTCATATACACACTTCCCAGGCTATCTCCAAAAAGCCTTAAATTCAGTGACTGTTAGAAGTTTTACAGAGGGTAAGTGTATTAAGCAGAATCCCTTGACACAGCACAGAAGGGAAGGAAGACCCTTGTTTTGTACCCCCTTATCCAGCACGGAACAAAAACCTTGTCTTTGCCATTATCACAGAACAGGACTTTTTTCCACTCTCCCATTCCCTGCTTGGACAAGGCTGCAGGCTGTTTGAACACGTAGGTTAGGTGAAGATTCATTTTTGAGGAACAGTAATTCTAAAGGAGCACAAGGTCATCCAAAAGAAAAGTTAGACACATGACAATACAATTCTGTACGCAGGGAATATTCCAGAAATACTGTTGCAAAATACTGACGGGATGAGTTGGTCTATTCTGCCTGTCTGTTTTTCAGTGAAGAGGAGGATTAATCTAGTGTTTTCAGAACTATTTTATCTTTGATCTTCATAAAAATGTCAAGTACAAGATTTCCTCTGCATGGCACCATCTGCATAGTGCACCTCTGCAGTCCCAAAATTAAAATGCAATACTTTCTACAAGTGATTAAAAAGTTTAATAATGTAGGGTTTTTAAAAGAAATGCTGCACCTTTTTAGTTTTAGTCTTCAATTTTGAGATCACTGAACACTTTAACATATGCCAGTTCCTTTGTCTAATTTGGCTAAAAGCTACTTGGCTTTGTGAACAACCAGTCTCAGAGGATATCACTTAAGAAAAGTCATCCATAAGATAACACACCATCTTGCCACTAATGCAAATTCCCTACAAATAAGGATATTTCAGTAAATGAAGGAGCTCCTCAATCCTCTGCTTTCACAGATCTTTGCACTTGACCTCTGACCTGAGGTTTAAAGTCTGGACTAAAAATGCTACCCAGGGAAATCTTACAAAGACTCCTGAATAAGACTTAGAAAAATGAAAGCTTAAAACCTCAACAGCGAACAAAAGTCAACCAATGACAACATGTGACAGCCACCGTCAATTCTGAAGTGATGCCTCTGTCATCCAACGACTCAAAGTATTGATTTCTCTCAGCATGAAAAAAGCTTAAGCCAATGAAATAGATATAGCATCATCCCCCCGATAATAGCCATCAAGGTTAACACCAGCACAACACTTATCAAAGTATCTCTTCTATTTCTTCTTGTTTTAATGGGCTGAACACAATGCAATGGCTTCTCATCTCTTCAACTCATAGTTTTCCAAACCTCATTTATCCACTTTTCCAACCTTTTATCTGATTTGAAGATTAAAAAGAATCTGCATCTAAATCAACTGTTTGTAATACAAATGCAGGGAGAGGGGAGTGATGAAAAAAAAGCAGGTTTATAGCCAGACATTCCAGGAGGGAAAAAAAAAAACCCACATGCATTTAAAATCACAACAGGAGCTAAAACAACCATGCAGTTGACTTAGATCACACCAAACACAGACTGGTAAAACTATGGTCATGACCAGAAAAAAAAAAAACCTACCACAATCAATTTGAGTTAGTGATTAGAGAGAAATGCAAGGATCTCAGGAGACATCTGGTTTTAATCTGTGCTGAGTCAACAGCTTTATTTTTTACCTTCAAGTCTCACAGAATGAAGCTTTAGTAAACCCAAATAAACAGTGGTCAACAGCACTTCTATGCACATTGCATCTTTGAAATGAACCAAATTGAGTACAGTAGGTAAATGAGACAAACGAACAAGAGTTCAAATGGATAAAAATGTAGCTGACAGAATAAATAATTAGTGAAGAGCAGAGACAAATCACATCAGATTTTTTTCTGCAGTACCCACTAGTACCACAGACTTTTTTTGAACCTTTTCCTTTGATGCTTATCTAATTGATATTATTTGTGTTACAGCAGCATAATCAAAGACAAAGCTTAACACAAACAAGAGCTCTTACTCTTTGCTAGAAACTGGGATTTGCTACATTATTCCAAAATTCTAACTCTCTAAGCATCACCGTGTCATAAACAATACACAGAGCTAAATGTTCTTTTCAGACACTTTCCTCCCTTCCTCTTTTGCAAATCCAGTTTATATCAGCAATCCCTTCATACTGGTCTTGTTTAAAATGGTCTAAAATCCTAAAAACAACATGCTTGGGCAATAAGCGTTAACATTCTTTGGGTCCACATCTTCCAAGTACAAGGCATTTTTCAAGCTAGAAATAATCAAAGTATGATTCCCCAGTGCTCTAGAAACAGTAAAGCTCAGCACTCCTGCACAGGTGGCTCCACGTTCTCAGATTAGATATTGAGCAAAGGAGCCAGTGATGATCTTTTAAGCCATTCCCCAACCACACTGGATCAACTTTGTGGCATTCAACAGCTTCAACACCACCACAGAGATTAGTATTGTATTCACTAAGGAACTTCTAGTCCAATGCAACAAACCAATCAAATCCATGAACACCTTCTGGAACTGACAGACTCCTTTACTTCATAAGGAACATCCACTCTGTCCAAAAAATGAAACATATACTTACATCATCTAAGGATTCACTACACATGCTTAGTGAGAGTCAAATTAAGGTTGCACTGCTCTGCTATTGCACAACTGTTGGACACTTGGTCTTGCTGTCTTTTCATACTGTCCCTTCTATGCAAATAAAGTTTTAAGAAGGGGAGAAAAACCTTTCAATCAGGTGAAAACATACATATCTCTAAGTTTTGAAGTGGGCCAAATACAAAGACTACTATCCCTTCAACCACAGCAAAGCAGATTTGATAGCTGCTTAGCCTGTAACCCCGTAAAGATATCTAACTTGTTCTCACAGGAAGAGAAATACAGCATTTAGTCTCAGTCTCCAAAGATGCAGTGGAGACTGCCTAGGGAACCATCCTAATTCTACTTTTAATGCTCCTTAGCTTTTCTTTCTGCCTTTTTATCTGTAGGCTCATCTCACACTGCCCATACAGACCTCACCATTTGTTCTTATTGTAGCAATAGCATCAGGACTCTCTCACGATCTTGTGAAAATCTTGGTACTACTAGGAGCCACATGGCTTTCCAACTAAAGCTCTGAAATGTTCCCATTCACTAACTGTGGCCAGCACCTCTCCAATGCCTCGCTCCACTGAGGCACAGGAGGGATTTCTATTACCTGTAAGACAGGTACAAAGTAGTTCAGTGGTTTTGGCCCCAGCAGCCAAATAATTGCTTCCCTAGGATTCAGATTTCCAGACACCTTGCTGCCAGCACAGCTCTTCTACAACTCACAGCACCAAGACTTGGCACAGGAGTGACGCCTGAACAGATTGAAAGTCACATACAGTTCACATGGCACAGCTAAACCTTACATGAAGTCTCTAAGAGCAGGTAACACACACTGCTGAGTATTTTTGAGCAACACAACTTACTAATTTAGGAGCCCTTAAAGGTGCTGCATAAGAATCAATTTTTCACAAGTTTTGCGTTAGACAAATTCTGACTCATTTTTCACTATAGGGGCAAAAGGCAAGTAGGGAAACAACAATACCTCAAATCACGTAAAAAATGGAAATTCCCAATGAAATAAAAAATTGCTTTATTTTGGAAATATTTTGCTAGCCTTCTCTTCCAAACAAACAAACAAAAAAACTAAATCCAAGTAATTCAACCTCTGAGAGCAGAAAGAATGGAAAAATTTAACCAGAATTATTCAGACAAGCAGACAAACCAAAAGATAATTTGGAACCTTATTACACAGTACCTTGTACCACTAGTACCACCACAATATAACCAACATACCTCTGTTGATTTTGGTATTTATTGTTTGATACTCCTGCTACATCACACTCACTAAATTTCCTTATAAATTTGCAAACACATGCAAAGCAAATTCATTTCCAGACAAAACCTCTTCATAAGCAGCTTCCAAGTTTATGTAAAGTTCCGGATTTCCAAAAGACAGAAAGATTAGCCCCTTGAGATATCCCTGCAGCCTGGGGTCTGTGTTTCTGTTTCTATTTCTACTCCCTACATAGTTCCCCTCAGGCACTTCTCAGCTTTCCCTGGTTAGTGTCTCCGACTCAGAACACAACTCTGATTTTAATCCAGGAGTTTATGAATATATCAAAACATATCAGTTCATGAACTAAGAACAGAGAAATTACATTCATTTGAGATAACAAGCATTTAGGCATAATAGTTTTGTATCTTGCCATCACTGGTTCCATGCCAATGACAAGCACATCTCTAATAAGCTTCAGCACTTTGGATACCACATTGGTTTCAGACTTGATTGGGCTCTTTAAAATGTCACTTGTGATGTTTAGTAAAAAAAAAAAAAAAAAAAAAAAAAAAATTAAAAAATAACAGTTTGCCTTTGTCTAACTTTATTGTGTACTCTGATAAGAGAATCAAAGTTATGTTTTGAAAGTAATCTACTGTTTATAGTGGTCCAGTACCAGGCATTAAGAACAAAGGGAAAAATCCCATAAGCACCCAGTAAGATCACTGTACACACTGGGATACATAATGGGAATTAAGGTAGATAGAGAAACAAGTCACCTGTTGTTCTGCACCAGCAACACAAGGAGCTTTAAAAGCATTCTGTGCCATATTTGGCACACCTTTGTGAAACCTCTGCTGTGAAACATTCAGGCACAAACACATGACCCAAAAGGTAACTCATCTGTCCTTACCAGCTCCCACCGTGGTTGCTCCAACAGCTCACTTAGTGGACTTGATGTCTGACAGTTCAGGACCTTTCCAGCCCCTCAGAGTGGAGACTGATGACCTTGCCTGGCACATACCCTTGAGCAACACTGCTAAATAGGGTAAACATCGTTGCTGGCAAAGTATTTCCTTCCCACACACAGAAAAAAACCCTCAGTTTCTGTCATTAAGTCTCTGCACCTTCATCTATATCTGCAGAAATATTTTAATTATTTAGTAAGGACAAGTATTAAGGGTGGGTTTTGGTTTGAATTGGTTTTGCCAAAAGAAATTTCAAATTACTATGAGAGAATCCGGGAAAAGAAGGATTACATGGAATTTTATTCAAAAGTCTATTAGAAAATAACATGTTTGATGCTGCAATTCACAAGTCTCTGATTTACATTCCAAACTTGCTCTTTCCCTTACAGTAAACTAAGATTTTGAGAGGCTTAGGCTTTGCAGGACTAAGTATTTTAAAAGCAGGATGTTTTGACCGAGATGATGATGAAATTGGGGGGGAAAAAAAAAATCCAGAGGCAGATGGGAAGGATTTTTAAAATATGATCTATGTGGGGTTTTATAGCAGTTATTTTTTAAAATCATTCCTAGCCTCTTACTTTGGAAACATGTTAAGCAGTCACAATCCCAGCTTTAGCTTAACCTCTGCCTTATCTTAAAGCCTCCTGTCAGAATTCCTATAGCATCAAACTATGAAAAGCAAACTATTTTAACTTTATTTTCTCCCCTCTC
>JAWWEU010000125.1:13197513-13249303 GCA_035583155.1 Acropternis orthonyx | reverse complement strand
CCCCCCCCCCCCCCCCCGCCCCGCCCCAATAATCTTGTGTTTTGTGTTTCATTCCAGCTACTGAATGAGATTTTTTTCCCTTTGTGGTTGGTTCTGATGCATTAAGGTTAACACAGTTCTGGAATTTCAGAACAGCATGAGATGTGTACAAATAGGTTTTGGTTTTAATTAATATTTTTATTCAGCAAAAGTTCTACCAGCCTTAGAAGGTTGGCATTGGCTCTAAAAACTGTTAAGGGAGTATAATTTAGTTTCTTTTTCAAGTTGTGTGATTTTACTATCCATAAAAAGACAGCATTTGAAATATTCTGGTTATTCAAAGCATTAGAAGACAAAAGTCTCTGCTTTAATTTAAAAACATTCATAGAACTCTCGATCCTTATACTGAGCAATATGGAACACAGACTAAAAATTCACAAAAGACTTCATAAAAATTGCTTTAAAATTTTTATTTTTCTTGCTCTTTTGGTGTAAATGAAAAAACTGCAATGAGGCAAGAGACAGATGATGCAACTACCAGAGATGCTCCCTTCAGAGAAATGAAGAGCTATGTAGCACCAAGCAGTTTCTACTGGCATCATCTTTTATGTTGTAAACTTTCATTTAAAATTTTTAAAAAAAATGAGAGATAATACTCTCTAAACATGTTCATTCATCTTTACATAAGAAGAACATGTAAGATCCACTTCATGAGTTTTCTCGTTATTTCTCATTTCCACATTAAAGACCAGAACTTGTGAAATGTCCTAGCACAAGGCTCTGATGCTCTTGTTGAGTTTTGATTTTGGCTTTGTTTCAGTTCAGCATTCAAGGTTTTTCTGTCTGGGGTTTTGTTTTCTTTAATGGTATGAGGGTGATTTCACAGTACCCCTCGGTAACAGTTATCAACAAACAGCTGAACTCATGGATGTTGGTGTAATGGCACAAAACAGCTTACACATTACAACTGCAAAAATCCTGCTTAACTAGATTTTACTAATTGACTTTAATTCAGTGTAAAATAATAAATTCAATACTCAGAGCTTCTTCAGCAGCTACGCAGGATTAAAAAAAGCAACACAAATTCAGTGGATTTATAAAACACAAATATGAGATTTGGTATGAATTACAGTTCACTCGTTAACATGAGAGGCATTGAAAGAAAGTGCAGTGACTAATCAAAATCACCAGCTTCCACCAGGCGTGCACAAAAATGAAAGGAACTACTGAAATTACAGACAGCGTTATATAAAACACATGTAAGTGACAATTATTGGACATACCAAAGAGCTGTGTAACAATATTTTTCGCACGCTCAAACAGCTTCAGTTACACCTCAGCCAATCACCTACTTCTGTCTCCTAATATTCCAAATTTCTGAACAGCTTCAAACAACTCTGATTCAAAAATAAGCCATGAAACATTCCTCCCTCCTCTCATGCAGACCATATGAAACTGCTCTGCAAAACAGCATTGGTCCAGTGCCAAGATGGGTGGTGAAGGCTTCAAGGCTATCAGCAGCAGCTTAGAAATTAGATATTTGGGCTTTCTAACAGGCACTGTAGGGAAAAACAAGCAACACTATTTCAGAAGTCAGAATATCTGACTATTTTTGTCCTTCTGTAAATGTTTAACGCATTGGGACTGATGGAATCACAATGCAGAGATGTCTGCGGGTGGCATAAGGTCCCCTTGGGGCCAAAGGGTCGCACAGCTAAGCATGACCCTGTCCTGCTGGTGGTAGTGAAGAGAGCCCAGGGTCCATCCCCCCAAATCCCACCTATGCCCACCACCTTGCTGTGGGCTCCCTGCTGATTCCCAGGCCCCCAGCCATGGAGCAGGTGGGTTTCCCAGCCTCAGGCTTATGCTGACCCTGTGACCTTTATTGTGGGGGGTCTGTGCTGGCCCTGGACACCCTTCCCTGGGCCTGCCCTGCTCTTCCCATGGTAGGTGGCAGGTTGGAGATGCTTGGACAGGTCCTGCCCCCAACTTGCCCCTCTGCAGGGCACTGCCAGCCCTCGTGGCACACTGACAGTGGCTTGTATGTCTCTGGTCCCAAGCCATGACACCCTTTACTTTGCAACTGCCACACATATAATATAGTGATCCATCCAAGAACTGAGCTTTTTGCTTGCTTTTTCTGTCACCTCCCTTATGTATTTCGAAGGCAAGAATTAGCATCAGTCATGAAAGATGGAATTTCAAACTGTTCTAAGAGCAACAGACAATTTAGGACAGTTCTAGATTTAAATCTCAAGTTTATGCAAAGACAGAGGGAAGGACTGAAGGAGCACTAACATCTCAAAATCCATTATGCCATAACCCTGGTATTACTACTTAGAATTTGTTCCAATATATTTTTGACAAAAAGGAGCCCAGTATCTTTGCACTAGGAGACAAAGTAAAAAAACATGGAACAATGACCAAAGCACTTGCACTGCCCATCATCATAGCCACTATCATCACCTTCCAGGTCCTGCTTCCGAGAGATAGCTAAATTTTTTAAGATGGACAGAAATCTTGGAAGTTGAATTTTCTAAAACATGAATTAATTACAGGGATGTAAACAGGAAACAGGTGGGAGGGAACAGTGGTGACAAAAGTAACAGGAAACTTCTTGTGTGAAACAGAATAGTGAGGACAATTTGTTTTTTTTGATTAAGGACTGACTCTGCCACTTCCAGTTGGACTTCACGTTAACAGTGAAATGCAGAGGCCTCTAAGTCACTTGGCAGCTTCCCTGACACAATGATCACCTGAAGAGCAACTTAAATGCCTGATAGATCTTCCTTTTCGTGACCTAAGACCATCTCAAAGGAACTGGTTCAGTTTTCTGTTTAGGTCAAAGAGAAATATCAGTAGGTAGACTCATTCTGTAAACATTTCTGTAACAGAGTAAGGTGAAGCAGGAAGAAAAGGATTAAAAAAAATCTATTACAGTGATTCCCATTTAAAAGCAAATACAGAAAAGTTAAGATAAAAAGTCGGACTGCAAAGCAGTGAGATGGAAGTGGCAACGTGACAGTGCCTTTCACTTCCTCTTAAGAATTCTGATAAGTTCAGTCTTGTTCCCTTCCCTGGAAAGCTGGGTAGGTCTACTCCGAAATAAAAGGCTACCTTTATAAAAGATTAGGAATATCACCCGTGGCTGGATGTGGCTTTACAGTTTTCTACCATTTCTCTTGCTGGATCCCAGACAGACTTCAAGCCCCAACTACTATAAAATAAAGAAAATTTTATAGATTTACTTGTAAAATTCTTATTTTAACAATTACTGTCTCTCTTCAACCATCACTCATGTAGTGTTTGTTTTAGCACAGTCACTATATTTTGCATTCAGAACAGAGCATTCCCAATGAACAGCTGAAGCATTCAATGGAACGAGAAATAATTCAGGATAAAGTCTTACACTAGATGCAACGTTTTGTACGGCTTCCTCCTCAACAATATGCCAATAAATGAAAGAGAAAAATACTATGTAAGAAATATAGGTTACAATAAAAACATTAACCCTAGATGCTTTCAGACTCTACTGACAAACATCTTCAAGCATTTTCTAAACATCTCAGTACTCAGATATATTTTGCCCCAAAGTTGATTTTCATCAATCACCTTCATAAACATCAAAAAATAAACCTGCAAGTATCAACTTCGCCATGCCCCAGTCAGGAGACTCCATTAACTACAAGATGAGACTATTCACACTATGATTTGAGTCCAAACAAGAGAATGACATGGCTAAAAATGGTTTACATAATCAAGAAGCCACAGGTCAAGGCATGTAGCTCCTCAAAATATGGACTAGATTTTCTATACACAGTTTCCATAGTGTCAGGTATGCTATGTCTTTTAGGCACATCCAAACCTGTTTTGGGGTTGCAAGTACATCTAACATGAAGATAATTGCTTTCCTTTTCTTTTATAGAAATACCAGTGTGCAAGTGCTTGGATAAATCATCCAGATAACAAGCAGACTTTACACTGCAAAGCTAGTAAGGATCAGAGTTTTAAAATTAAAATCTTTTGGAGGATATACACAAAACTACATTCAGCTATAGATAGTAGTTTGATGGGTCTCTAAATGAAAGTGTACTGCAGGTACACAAACTTGTACATGGTTTGTTTGGCAGAGTGAGCTGCCTTAATAAAGCCACGTCTAAATTTTCATTTCAACCACCAGCCATCTCAAAAAAGGTTTACAAATAACACAAATAATAACATCCTGACACCTGCAGGCATCAGTCTATCCCACTAACTTCAGAGGTTTCACGTGAAATCACGTATAGTCAAGTGGGATGGGTTTTGACCCAACAGCACAAACTCAGGTCAGTCATAAGCAATATTTGCAACTTGGGTGCTTTTGCCAGGAAAAGTCAAAAGAGAAAACAAACATGCAGAGACAGCACTAGAACAAAGGGAATTATTTTACAGTTCTCTGACCTCTTTCTTTAATTCCTGTTATAAACAAGCTTTTTACATAAAAGCAATACTTTTGAAAATGAAATTGTATCTAAGAGAATATTAAGAGAATATTCAAGAGTACTGCCAAAAGAGTGTCAAATACATCTGGACTACAAATGACAATATGTTGAATCAAAAGCTAACACCCATTTAGCAATCAGATGCATATTTCATCCTTAATGAAGGCCTGAAAAGAAGAGTTCACTTTATTCTGGATGCAGGTATCAAAGCAGATCTCACAAAGCAACACAGGCGCATCATCTAAGGATCTTTTTCACATTAAGAATCCTATTAGAAGGAAAACACTAAAAGGTAATTGAATTTCCCTCAGTTATCTTCATCTCTGTCAGCTCCTGCTACAATAACTTACTCTCCAGAGCAGAGATAACTCAATTCTGTCCAGCAAGCATATGTTATGAATCTCCAAAGCAAACTTGTCTAAATCATTCTGGTCTTCTATCAAGGTTGGCTGTAGATATGAACTCTGACAGAAAGCAAACAAATTTATTTTTATCTTTTAAATAATTCGCTTCTCTGTGCCTTGATGGAAGAATCTAAAGACATAAATGTTTCCACTAATTCTGGAATTATAAAAACTGGTTGCAAACATTTTATCTGAAAGTTGATGCTATTTTAAGCTCTTTGATTCACCATTCTGTTTTAGCACAAACCAAAACAAAAGCATTAGAGCAGTTTCAAGTTCCTCTATGCACAGAAACTAAACTATGATCTCATGCTGTAATTGACATTTTTTTCAGAATGGTTTTGATATTTATATTTTCACCTTCAATGGAAATATTGACTGTACAAATAATAACAAAAAAGTAAACTCTAACTTTTTATTTCATCAAAGCTCTTGAAACATCAGTAGGCACAAATTCTCCACTCACATAAGTAAATAACTTTGATTTAAAAAGTCACATTTTAGGAAGGTATAATGACTTATCTAGACCAACATCACAAAAGCAAAACAAAAAGCAGCTAAAATAAGGATGAATAGCAAGAATCGGAAGAGCTAATTCCAGAAGAAGAGAAGAGAAAATACTAGGAAAGGCCCTGTTCAAAACAACATTAACCATACGATTCCTGTCAGTTTGTGATTGTTCAGGGCTGTCCAACATGTATGTAAAAAACAGTCTGAGGAATGAGTGAATAATGAATTCACAAAGGTCCTTGCTGACAGTCACCTACTCAGCTGTACACTCATGAAGGAGCTGTGAGGAACTGGAGGGGAACCTTGGAAGACCAATCATCTTAATAATAAAACAGCATAGGAACTTCAGTTTAGATAAAAAGAAACACAGAAAAGAATCTGAGACATAAAATGATGGACACTGAGTTCACCCTTACCTTCCTTCATTTCTTCCATAATGAGATGGCATTATCAATGACAAAGAGACCTATGAAGCCATCAGCTCAGAACAGGATAATCAACAAGCACACAGGAATCCAGTAAACAAGAAACACTGGGAGGAGAATAACACAGCTATTGTGTATTTATAAATTCTTGGTGTGTTCACATCTGGAATGCTGCAGTTTTGGGTCTTCCATCAGGAAAGAGATGACAGTATGATAGAACTGAGAAGCATTTTGGAAGGAATGAGAATTGTAATCACTTGCCACAGAAGAAATAACTATGTAACAGTAGGATTTTTCAGGATGAAGGAAAGAAGAGACAACTCAGGAGCAATAGGAGAATTCTGCAAAATTATGTGGTATTAAAGGACCCTTTCTAGGTGAGTTTGCATGAATGGGTTTTAACAGATTCTTACAACATTAGACAGAGACAGCCACCAAGGAAAAGCAAGCCAAAAAGATGCTGAGTAAGCTGTGTGTGAAAGTTTCCAAGAGCTGGTAAACCAGGGACTGGCAGTCCTGCTGAACCTGCAAAACATGACCCACTCAGAATACCACAGGGCTGCTGTATCTGTACACCACCACGAGCACACGTTAGTACCAGCAGCAGCATGGATGACACACACAGCATTCAAGAGAATGATGGCTACTCTGTGCAAACAAGGAGTACAGGATATATACCCAGTTTTTGGTATAAGCCCCTTATTACACTTGTTGGAGTCAGCCTCCCAGCTATAAGCATTCTGTAGTTATCAGCTATTACCAGCAACAGCTTTATTCTATTAATTACAACATATTATATAATGAACAGAAGGTGCTCTAAGAAATACTGGTTGTGATCCATGTCTCCCAGCCAACCTGACTCACTACCAGGGAAAAGGCATTTTACAACACAAGAATGAAAGTAAGATGCCAGTACAATTTGCATTTAACTCACTCTAACTCTCAGCAAAAGCCTATGTGGACTGAAAATTTCACAAGGCTAATGGGGGATAATAACCCCTGAAGGGGTAACCAATTTCTTGATTGCAACCAAGAATCAGAAGTCACTTCAAATTGCAGAAGAGTGGGAGTGTATTTCTGGGAAAGTGTTACTATGTTTGCCCTTTTAATAAACTTCCTTAGGTATCCACAGTTTAGGATAGGATAATAGGCTTGACAACAGACTCAGTGTAAGTCTTGCTCATTCAAGTCACAGTAGGAATCAATCTTTCAAGAACACAGAGCAGACCTACTAAGATGACCTAGAGCATGCAGACACCACCTCAGAAGAAAAAACCTACAAGAATAAAACTCATTTAGTCTATCCAACTGAAGCAAGATGTGCTAAATACTGAAACAAATAAAAATGAGAAAAGCTAAAGAAAATAAATACCCACGAAGCCCAAAGATAATAACACATAATAACAAAGAAATATATGCTAAGTACAAGCAAAAATAAGTTAAGAGTTTACAACTGAACAGAATACTTAAGTCCAGCCTGTAAGTTTAAATACTGAGAAAAAATATCTTTGGGTATACAGACCCTGAAGATCTTCTGTGACCATTACAGCACCAATATCACAAAAATTTTAATACAATGTTTTTCTCATTTAGATCGAATCAACGTACAATAAAACAACTAGGAGAGATGTGTACTGTCACCAGTGCTTTTCCTTCAAAGCTGAACAATTCCAGAAATTTTAGAAGAAAATCTCCAGTCAAGCACAAGAGGGAATTTGCTTTGTTAGTGCTGAAATTTCCATTCTATGTACACTGTTATGTACATACTAATACTAACAGGAGTATTTTAGAATCATTGCCTGGAATGAGCTACCACAAAAATCTGTACATGAATAACAAATAAGGTAAACAATACTGATTTATTTTTCATGAATAGGTGAAAACAACAACATTTCTGATGGGGCCAATCTAATTTGAAGCAAGAAATTTCTTAGCTGGCTAGCTTAGTTTTCATACTGTGAGTCTAAAAAGATGCAGAAAAACATGGAAAATATTTTAGTAGACAATACAAACTGTATAAAAAGATACAATATTAGGGCTTCAAAGGAAACAAATGCCATCCATCAGAGGGCTTTTTAAAGAAAAAAAAAAAAAAAAGCTGGAATGGTAAAGTTGTAGAGAAAGTCTGTAAGAAAATGGCATTCTTCAGTAAGTCTGTCCAAAGAAGAACAGAATATGTCAACTATGGCACATTAGTTTTAAAAGCAGAATGAAGCAGGTCAAAAGAGTTTGCCATAAAAGGCAGCAATAAATTATCTTTCAAACAAATCAAGAGCAGTAAGCCAATTAAGGTGTCTGTGTAGAGCTAACAGAAGATCAAAGGGTAAAAAGAGCTCTTGGAACACATGACCACCACAGAAAAGGGCCAGCAGAGAAGTTACAAAAAAAAGCTGACAAGAGACAAAGTACTTGGACCAGAAAATATTCACTCAGGTGATCTAGAAGTTCTTGGGGATGAACATCCTGAGCCACAGCTCTGGTGTTCTTGTTCCAGCTGCCTCAGTGCCAGGAGAATGAAATATGCCAAATGGACTCTGAAGAACCTCAGGGAACTACATGGCAACAAGTTCGAAATTTCTAAAAGGCCAACTCATAGCTTTGTTTAAAGCAAAAAGCAAACAAAGGAATAAACACACTGGCAAGAGTCCTTACTGCTTTTGTAAAGGGGAGTCATGCTTTCCTAGATTTCTTTCAACAAGCCACTCGAGACCAAGACAAGAAAGATCCAGTTCATGGAGTCCACTGAATGCTAAAAACATATTTAAAGTAAGGCAGGATGAGGTAGGGCATATATGAACATCCTTATGTTGAAGATGCATTGCCACAGCAAAAGGTAAGTTCCAGAAGGAATGCCTGTTCCCACTCCAGCAGAGGACAGATCACAGCAGAAGCTTGCAATGCTGTTCCTCCCGTCTTCTGCTTGCCCCATTTCCTTCATGTCTAGGATGTTCCAATTCAGTCATTAGCAGTGCAAAATTATAAAAGATAACTGGTTACAGTAATTGGGTCTTTGGCTCTTTCTGGCAGAGTTTTGGGGGGTTTTTTAGGGTCTGAGGATCTACAAATGCTAAAATAACACGAATTCCACAACCTGGTCTGCTAAAACTTCCAGAGCTATGAAGAGTAAATTAAACTTATTGATACTTTCTAGTGAAGATACTCATCTGTAACAGTACTTACATGAGGGGATAAAAATTTTTTAAAACAAAAGAAAGTTTATCATTCACAGGAGGAAAAAATAAGTAGATGTGATAAATAGATAAAGGGAGTGCGATAGGCCATAAAAAGTTGAAACCTCATACATTGTAAAATACTGTGCAGAAAAGACTCATCTTCGTGATGTTCTTGCATATTTTTTAAAATTACACTTAGTATGTAAATAAAACATCTCACAGATCATAAAATGTGGAAGAATCTCAACAAGATACTGCTAAACACTAAGCATTAACTGTAACAATATAAACTTTGTAAGCATATGAAAAACAAGAATATATTTAATATGAAACAGCTACAGTTATGAATATATCCACTTTCCACATTCAATATGATTTGAACAGCTCAACAAGACATTGATACTTATTAGATTTAATCCCTCACATGGTTTTTCTCATAATTGCTAAAAAGATATTATCCAAAAAATGGTAATGAAGGCAACATCTCTTACTATTTCATCAAAGAAGTCTGTAGGAGAGAGTAGTTCTAAAATGAATTTTCTTCCAGGGTGCTTTAGAAACAATACTATCATACCACAGAATCACAGAATGGTTTGGGTCGGAAGGGACCTCACAGGTCATCTCACTCCAACCTCCCTGCCATGGGCAGGGACACCTCTCACTAGACCAGAGCTCAGAGCCCAGTCCAACCCGACTGGGAACACTTCCCAGGGTGGGGCATCCCCAACTTCTCTGGGCAACCTGAGTCAGTGCCTCACCACCGAGTGAATCATTTCCTCTTAATATCTAATCTAAACCCACACTCCTTCAGTCTGAAGCCATCACCCCTTGTCCCATCACTACATGCCTGTGGAAAAAGGCCCTCTCCAGCTCTTTTGCAGTCCCCTTCAGGTACTGAAAAACCACAATAAAGTCACTCTGGAGCTTCTCTTCTTCAGAGAAAGGATAACTCTTAGATATACTTCTGTAATGTATTTTGATTTAAACTTGAGATATAAAACAGCATTCCAGTGCAATTTTTCATTCCTTCTCCTACCATTGCTTATTAAAGTGTAGTGAAGGAGAAACCACAATTTTCCACTCCTCCTTTCTTAATTAGGCAATACTTTATCCAAACACTTGACAGAGCATAGGGAAAATATTACAATGTTCAAACAAGAAAGGAACTCTTTTTTTTTCAGTATCCTTTGCTTCACAAGAGACAACCCTAAAAATTGCCACCTCAGGAATATGAGAAGTTTAATCTTCTAGTTGGGGGCATTCCAACATATTGCAGCAGAAAAAAAATTGGTTCATCCTCCAATGGAAAAAAAAAAAAAAACCACCTATGCTCAGTGCTCTGTGAAGTGATTTTAATACCTCAAAAATGTGTTTAGAAATGAAAGTCAATTTTTTTCTTCCTTCTACCGACAGACAAATGGTGCTGTAACACCTGAGGGGCCCAATGCAAAGGGTAGCACTTATTTAAAAATTTAAATTTGAAAGAGCTAAGCTGCTTTGTAGTAAAATGTGCAAAGCCTTATTTTTATGCAAGGGTACGTTACATTTCCTTTGTGTTGCCCCATTACATTTCTGCAATCTTATGGACAACTTTTGGTTCCATTCCTACAGGGCACCTACAACTCACACTATCCAATATGTCTGTATGTTCTGTGAAGAACCATTGCTGCTGACCCACTCTACCAGAGAGAATAACCACTGAAAGCATGACAAGATCTTTTGTTCTCCTAAATAAAGACTGCCACTAAGTGTGCTTTTTCATATAAAAGTACGTAAAGGGCCACAGAAAGATTTTTTGATGCACAGGTTCTATAACAAAGCAACTCTCGTTAAAAACACTGGAATACTACGAAGAAAAGGGAGCCAGTCAAGGATTAAAACTTTCTTTCTCCCAGTAATGTTTTATTACATATAGAAGTAACAATCATCTGTGGAAACTGCAAAGACACCAAACACCTTTCCATAATTCTTTCAAGGACTCTCAAACATTCCCTTTGACTCATGGGTATTCTGACACGACTGATTTGCAGTACTTTTTAGCTACTTCCTGTGACACAAATAACACATTCTAACATTTAATGCTCGGCACACCAAAGCAGAAAAGATGCAGAATACAGAAGACTATCCACCAAGGGAAGCACTGAATTTTGTTTTCTGCCAAGGAAACAAAAAGCAAACAGTTACATCCAAGTCACTACTGGAACTCTTGACCAGCCTTGCATCTTCCCTCTGTCAAGGCAGAACTAGTTTTAAGATTTGTTTCTCAGCAGGAGCCATGAAGTAAAACATTCCATTTATTACCACAGCCTATAAATTGACACCAAGCAAGAATTAAAACTGTGAGGAAGTCCAAGTCTTCCGCATGAAAAAACAGAACTGAACACAAAAGGGCAACAAATTTTACAGCAGCTGGAAATGCTAGATTTAATTATTGAAGAGAAATCATGCAGAGAAGTTAGCTGCCTGGCATGATTTATAACAAATGCAAAGGGAAAGTCGTGTGAAATTCTCAGTTAATCAACAGAAACAGCCAATAACAAGAATGCCAGCACTCCGTATTTCCACAGACAACGAGAATTTGAAACAAGGCCAAAAATTCAAGGGAATGACAGCACACTTTTTTTTAAAAAAAGACACTGAGGAGGCAGGTTAGTTTGTAAATTACAGCACCAGTTACATTTTACTGAAAAAAATACCAAAGGATCTGTTTTTCTCAGAATGAAGAATCCTTGTCTACCCATTATATTAAGTTTTCTGAAAATTATTGTGTTGCACTCTCATTGCTCCTCTACAAACACCATGAATGTGCCACACTATGAACAGTTCTGTATTGTACATTTTCCTATTTCTTCACGTGAATCTTCCAGGTGAAAGAAAAAAAACATTCTGCTGGAACATTCACCAAAAAATACATCACACAAGCACTGAGATGCAGTATCACAGATTTTTTACAAAATCCAGTAGTGCCATCCAACAGCAAACTAAGCCTTCACTATAAAGACTAAAATGCTGACGCTTGAACAGTCAGGCCTAAAACCCTTGCAGGTTTACTTATTTAGAATTCTATAAATATGTATATTCACCCACAAATACATGAAGAGATTTATACAAGACAGGAGGCATATCCAAGGCAATGGGCACTCCTGTCATAAATTATAAAATAAAGTCAATTAGAGTACGAAATTCCCTCCCCCTCCTCACACCAAATCCAATTATTCCCATAGGCCTGGCTCCGCAGCCGCCTGCACACACAATCTAAGACATCACCACATTTTTCAAGGTCGTTTCTAGAAAACAATCTGGGTGGTAGCATGAAACTATAGTTGTTGGAATTCAGGCATAAAGAGGTTCCTCTTCAGGATTTTCAGCTCTACCAAACACTCAGGGTGAGATTTTGAAAAATGCCTAAGAGACGTGTGCATATAAATCCCAGGGACAAGGGCCAAAATTTAAGGTTATAGGGGTTATAAGTTATGTTAGAAATGCTCACATTTCCACACTCACTGTAAAAGTCTGTGTCTCACTGCCATCTCGCTAGAGAAATGAGTGGAATATTGCTTCATCAGGCTTCTTTGAGGCTCAATCACACTGTAAAATGGGTAAGCATGTCTCAGGTCTCCTTGTGACCGCCCCATATGTCTCCTTTTCATAGATGTAACTAATTACAGAGATAGCAGTGAAGAAAAGATCAGGAAAAAAATTAAAATAAAAAGGTGTCCTTTGTATTCAGCCATAGAAAAACCTCTCACAACCAACCCTTCACCTCCAAAACATTTTTTTGTTTTTGTTTTTTTACAATACCAATTTAGAAGAAATACAGCATAACTGGTTTGCTTACAATTTGTTACCTTCCTTATATTATGTCCTACTAAGAAAAGGAGTGGCCTGGCACCCAAGTGGCTTCTTTTGTCTTTGCTCAGGCTGCTGAGTTGTAGGGCGGAAGACTGCATGAGCTTCCCACGAAGGAAGCTGAGCACCTCCAGTTTGAAGAAGCTTCTGGAGTGCAGGACTGCAAAGGAGGGGTTTGCAATGCAAATGGAAACAGACACTCCTGATGAAAAGGAGGAAAAAAGAAAATAGCCAAGCCAATGGCAAATGCCCTTCCTGCTGTCATACACAGAAGTAGTGCATGGATTTTGCTGCTGTTCAAGACACTTTACTTGAAGTTTCTGAAAGAAAGAGCACTGCCATGAGAAGTTACAAGAAGGACAGAAAAGATTTCTTTTCAAATCCTTTTAGTTTAAATCTATCTCACTCAGGCACTCAGGGTGTACTGCGTATCTAAAGTTATAGTACTAACTAGAGTAGCATGCCAAAAAAAACCTCACCCAAAACTATTCTTGATTTAGAGACTCTTCCTGAGCTTTTGGTCATCCTCCTACTTTATGGAGAAGGTTCCTCTCAGTGTTCTGACCAACACAGGGTCCCACCACATGGAGACAAAGCAAAGCCCGACCAGACCTTAGGCAGAAAAATTTACATGTGCTGCATTTGCTGTTGCTTCTTTGTCTCCTCTTGGCTATGAAAGAATGATAAGTGGACATTTCTCAGTCCATTTCTGGAAGGAAAACATTTGTCCTATACCTGAAATGAATTAAGAACCAAATAGGGGTGGTATCTTTCCCTCTGGACCCTGTGCAACTTTTAAAATGTCACCTGACAAATAATTTCTTGCATCACATTTCTCACCTGCAGTGTTCAGCACAGCAGGGCCTTTCCTATGCTACCTATTTTCAAAGGTTTTTCTGTCCTCTTACAATGACCATCCTTTCCTCATTTATAACCAAATTCTATACAACAGTATTTAACTCCAGAACTTGGTTAAGAAGCTTGTCTAAAATTCCCATTCCTTCCTCCTACCTCTATGTGCCCCAAATACCAGATGTCAGTTTTAAATGATGACAAGACAATTTGCCTTTTACTTTAAACCTGCCCATGCATCATGGTGCAAAACTGTCCAAAATCTGACACATGTAATTGCAAGGCTCATCTTTGTCATGACTTTTAGAAATGGATAATTAAAACCAGGTAGCAGTACACATACTACAGATCTTGAAAAAGAAAATTGAAGTTGGAATTTTGCTGGCTCAGTGTTATGATATGTGGTATCAAACACCAGACATGCAAGTTGGAATAAAAATGAAAACTAGGCAATAGTCCTTTCTTCATTTCTCATCTGTCTCTGAGTCTTTACCCCTCGCTCAACCAGCTTCATCTCTTTTCTCCCCACAGCTCAGGTGTTAAAATTTTGTTCTGATCTGAAACCACATATGCTTATCCAGACCAGTAAAAAAACGCCAAACCCCTGCATCAACCTGCAGCTTTGCAACCAGCACTTAGCAGAATCACAAAATGTTTTCAAATGTGATCAAACCCACATTTTGCATGTACCATTCTTCAGGGCTACATGTTATAGGACCACATTATTTTCCAAGAAATTGTTTAATCTTTTTGTACACAGGATCTGCTTACTTTCTCCAGCTATCACATATCTTAAGACATTATTGGAGCAAAATATTTGCATTGAATTGTAAAAGCAATTGGAAAAACTCACATCATACAAATCACAACACTATTAGAGACATGACTTCTGGTTAGAGAAGTCTCTGAGCTTCATACCTCTGCATGACAAGACAGAATTTATGAAAGTACAGCCTATCTGCTTCCTTTCACAATTGCTCTTTTCTGGACATACGCCATAGCAGACAGGATATTTCGTTCAATGGACTGAGCATGCAGAGTCTCTTTCATGACTGGGAGAATACCATCTCCACTCCAACTCATATCCCAAGAACAGATGGAAGGTGAAGCACAAATTCAGGAAGAGGTGTATGCAGGTGGCCAAATCACACCAGTCAGGCTAGCCAAAACAATCTGTAGCTTAGGGCTTGTCATCTGCTACTCTGCCTCCTTACAGCTGCCCAAGTTGGGGAAATAAACCAGATCAAAGGTTCTATCGATTGTTTTGAAAGACCTTTTGCTCTTATTTGTGAGTCCTACCTGTCACATCCCCCTAAGTGTGTCCTGACATGAGTGCTAAGACCAAATCAGGGGCATCAACATCGACACCCTTCCATACAGTGGGAACTTACCTAACAATTGCACACACAGCATGTCAGCAGCCCAACACAGCACAGATCCATTCCTGTTAAGTGATGGCATGGCTCTGCTCCAGTCAAGTGGCAGATGAATTTCTGGGCATCACAGAAGAATGCCAACTTTTCTGTAGACTGGAGCACCACTTTAAAAGGCCACAGAAAACACCATGGCTAGGAAGTAACGCTGGGCTGAAACAAGTCAAGGACGCTTGACAGGACATGTGAGATGCAGACCATGCCAAGGATGGATGGAACATGGTACACCAGACTTTCTGACTGCTAATGTGGTACCTGCAGATTCCGACGGATATGACTAATTGTTCCCCCTTCCACAAAGAAACACAACACTGACTGGAGTCTGCCAGACATCAGTAGCCCTAACTTCATGAGACACCAGGTTTGTTCTTTAAGCATTTGACAGGATCGAAGCTGTATATGCTCAGTTTTCACACCTGTGGAAGTCAGGCTGGATGAAAGTTCTTCCAATACAGTAACAAAACTACACTGGATAAATGGACTGCTGCTGTTTTAGTACACTAGTTTCCATTTAAGTTCCACCTGATGAGTTAAACCTGATGAGTCATCCTACTGAGACAGCACAGACTCAAACCAGCATCAGCTGAAAGTATTAGCCAACCCTCCCCCTAGAGAGTTGTCACAGCAGAACTCAGAGCTATATTAAAAATGTAAGTTGATGCTCAGCTTAAATTTCTTCCAGACATCACAAAAGGTGTCTTGAGACTGACACAGGGCTAACAGTGAAGTTGTCACTGAACAACTGCATTCATTGATAGCCTGTATTTACATGACAGAACCATTTACTTCTCACATGTTTCCTTCATACACGCACTCCCCTTTGCAAATAGTTTGCATCTGAAGAAAAAAACTGGGCTGTTCATCTAATCAATAATGCCACGTCACACATAGAGCTTCTGCATAAATCCAGAGCAAAAGATGTCAAGCACGTCCCACTCCAGTGACTATCGGGCAATGAAGTCAAAAGATGCACTTTTCATCTCCACAGGACTGTCGCCAACCCCTTGATGTAATAAATGAAACACGCCTGCTATTTCACCATTGCAAAATGGTACTGTAGATATCTTCCAACATCTCTGTTTGCAGGAGGGGGTAACTAGCTCGAGATGAAGTGCAGATATGTTATTAAACAACGCACAGCTTGAATCCTGGGGCCAACACAGATGACCTTTAGAACATAAGCACTGTCTAAGACAAATATGCTTTCATCTTTGGGGAGTATTTTTTCAAGTAAAGATTTAAGAGGAAAACAGTTTAGAAATACGTTAAGCACAAATGTGCCTTCAATCTCTTAATGCTTCATTTTAGAAACAAAACTACAATAGTATCACATGTCAGAAGAAAGACTAAGTGCTCTTTAGGCAGAATATTAGCAAATTTAGTGAGATTGAGCTTTATTTTCATTTAGCCTAATAATTAAAGCCCAGAGAAAGGATACGTAATGTAACTGAAATCCAAAATTGGAGGTATGACCAAAGTGATCCAGAAAAAAGGCTTGTATTTTTATTACAAGTTTATGACAAAAACAAAGACCATTATTTCACTTTAGAATCCCTTAAGTGGGGTGAAAATACGAAAACATAACAAAACCACAGAGAGGCATGTAAAACATAAAGAAAATGGTTTTAGAGAGGGATTAAGTTAAATAGCAAATGATGGGGGAAAAAAAAGTAATTTCTCATTTTGCACTTCACAGGCTGTTACCATCCATCTTCAGTAAAGTGGGGGTTTTTTCAGCTGTATCTTGACTGTGATGCTGAGCAGCTTGAACACATACAGTGATAGTTGCTAAATGGAAGAGCAGCATTGGTATGATAAAATTATTTCCCCTACAATCCATGGTGTGCAGATTTCAACAAGTTCGGAGCTGCTCTGCTCAGCCTGTTTTTCCAACAAAGTTAGTGGCAAACTTATCAAATCATCCCATGCCTGCAAAGCACTTTTCAGAGAGGAACCTCCTGTGCCTGTAAAACCTGTATCACACACTGGAATTCTCACATTGGGCTTGTTATGTTTTTATGCTGTTCTTTGGGGTTTTTTTAAAGATTTAATTTCTTACCTCAAATTCAGCATGGCGGTTAATATCCTCTGCTCTCTGTCTGCTCAAGATAAATTCTGCTTCATTAGCCACTCTTACCAAATGGTCCTTCATGGTTTGACTCAGCAGCCTGAAGACAGAGAATATTTAAGAACTGCCTTGAGAGAATGAAGTCCAAAAATAAGAATCTGTAAATACAGTATATATACAAATTTTTGAGCTCTCATAACGGACTTTATTGTCTTAAGAAAATTGTATAAATAAGGTTGAAGGGTAATACTCCGGCAACTAGTAAAATTGTATTTCGATAGTAAAACACAGTAAGTATTAAACAAAATGTAAACATTCCAATCAGTCATTTGTTGTACCTGAAATAGAGATATTTAAGAAAATCTTTCACATACACACACCACAATAAAAAGTAAGCAGTTTATGCATATAAACACAGTTACAGCTCTAACATAACTGATCTAAAGTCTAAATAAAAAATTGGGAATGGCAATGCAATATAGTTTTTTTCTCCAAATGCAGAATTGAAATTTTATGGTAAGTATACATTTAAGCAATATTTTCAGGCTTATAGGACATTTTCAGTCTCACAAATGAAATGCTAAGATATACATTGTTCCAAGTTATGTACAGAATAAAGCCATAATTCAATCTGAGATTTCTGAGGCCTTCATAAGACCTGAGTTTCTGAATGGCATCAGAGCTGACAGAGTGAATTACAACCCAATTATTCTGCAAGTTCACATATTGTTACTAAAAACATTTCCTTTTTAATTAGTTACATTGGTATTCATAAAGTTAAAACTGGCTATACAGGAGAAACACTGTTTTAGAAGGTGCGCATTTCAATAGGATTACTCAAAGATACACCAGATAAATCCAATACATGCTCAATTGATTAGAAAATATCTCTTACTAAAGCGGTTTTTTAAGGATTTCAATTATAGAGAAAGAGTAACAGAACATAAAATCACTTGTTTGCCTTGCACATATAAGCTTAAGTACACTTCAACAAGCTCAGAGCCTACTGAGAGCCCTTCTTCAAAACCACAGGACTTACTATGCAGGATTCCTTCTAATGCATACAATGTTAATTTTATCCCTGATAACTTATTTATCTGAAGTAAGGCTCCACCTGTCTCTAACTGTATGTTTGAAGGTATGATCATCAATGCCCTGCTGTTTTGTCCCTATGCCATTCAGAATTCCACACATGCAGTACAACTGCAGGTCACAATCCCGCTCCCAGGAGAAGAAATCCAGAGGCAGAACAACACCTTTGTTCACAGAGCTGGGAAAACTGCAGCACAAGCCACGTGCCCATGAGCCAGCCCAGCTGGGGGATTACTGTCTCCCCATGGAGGGGATCTTGAAAAAAGAAATATGCACAGCTTGCTGTTTGAAGCATTACTTCACCTTCTCTTGGGGGAGGCTTGTACAGAAGCCTGTTTTTTAAAAGTACGTTATAAATATTTTAACTTTTTTCTAATTTTAGCCACTTTTAGAATGGAAACAACTGCTGATCAACAAACATACAATTCTGCCAATTTATCTGCATGCATTAGTGACAAACTTTACTTTCACAGACTTGCAGGACCAACATTGCTGCAATAATGTCAATTCAATATCATAAGTTCTCATGACAGCAAAAAAATTGGAAAAATAAACTAGTTAAGAAGGCATTGTTCATACACTGAAAAAAAGAAACCCCAAAACTCTCTTATAATTTACAGTAATAATCAGTTAAAATAAATACTCAGTAATAAACCAGCAACAAGAACTTTGCATAACCGATTTCACAGGCTGGGCAGATTCCAGGCATTTGACTCTTTCTCCAGAATCCCTAGTAGCACATTTAAATCTGACACAGAAGCATTTAAATAAACATATTTCATTAAACTAAGAACTGACTAAAAACCTATGGAGACCAGAAATACTAAACTATTTCAATTTACATGTAACACAGTTGGACAATACACCATTTTTTTTCATTTGAGTTTGTCAAAACCCGTATCTTGTCGGCCTGATCAGACTTTGAACAATACTAGTCATCTTCTAAAAGGTCTACTTTTAATCTAACTATCATTATCCTCTATAAATCCCATTTTTTCCATCTGTTGAAGAAATCACCCTATATAATAACTGTTCTAATACTTTACAACATGGTTTGCCTGCATGCAGCTGGTGGTGGCCCAGCACATTAGTGACAGTGTAAGGGCACTTGCTGTGCATTTGCAGAGATGATGGACATGTTCCAAACAAAGAAAAGAACCACATTCCCTCACACAGGACAATGCTCTCAGAACAGACTAGAAGCACCTAGTGAAAACAAAGAGCTTTCAAGGATCAGAAAGAGCTTTGCCTCTTATGGGTCAGTTGTCACTTCTGTCATTCCCACCTCTCCTCCTTACTAATCCCACAAATTTTCCTCATTTTCTCTACAATGTTTCATGCAGGACTAGGTCAGCCAGATAAAACTGAGACATGATTTTGCAGATAAATCCTAGTTGAACTTGTCATGTTGACAAACAAAAATTCTTATGGCTAATAACTACGGAATTGTCAAAACTCTGCATAATCAACTACTGTTAACTTCAAACTATTTTAAGAAAAAGGTAAATTATTCATATTATTATACAATTACTTCTGTTCTCACAAATTCCCAAATGCAGGAACTAGGAGTCTTCATGAGACAAAGATAAAAATTATTTACTGACATAAATGAAGTCTCTATGAAATAATATACTGGTTTATACCATACAGCAGCAGTGTTCACTATTTACATTCAAGAATTTTAAACTTTAACCTTCCTTTTCAGTCGCCTTTTCCAAACACTGCATATGCTTAGATAACTTTCTTACAACAAACAATTCAAGTTGTATCATCACCTAGGGCAGTCTGGATTTTCTTTATGAAAACAGTATCCACATACACTGCATACCACTCAGATTTCCACTTAGAAATTACCTCTAAGTGTGGGACTTTGCAAACTAAATATACAGAAATGTAGCAATGGCACGATATAAGAGAAAAACCTATAGCCAACATTAAAAATCAAAGGCAAATAGAAGCTCACAGCACCTGTATAAATGAACACACCTCTGCTTATATGTCTAAAATCAAGTTTTAATCATCTATTGAATGCTATTTGGGAACCTTGGCAGCTGTTAGTTTTATGGAAAAGGCAAACAAAATGTTGCACAGAAATTTGTGAAGTGTAGCTCACTGCTTTCAATAGAAAAGGCTGAAGCAAGGATGAGAATCTGACTCTTGCTGAAGCGTTAGTTCCACTCCAAACTACATATAACACATCTTGTACATATGGGAGAGGTTATAAACTGCATTACTTAGATCAGGTAACTTTGAGAGAAATGTTTTGCTTCTTGAGAAAAAGTTTAGAAACATCTGATTTTCCTCACTAAACAGCAACTGCACTCCATGGATTTAAAGGATCATAAATGGTCCTTTCTGGTTCCTGCTCTGACCTCCTACACAGAACTGACCATGAATGTCTTCCTCAAAATGATTTCATTTCCTCCATCAAGTCTGTACCCTCTGTTTGAGCCACAGCACAGCTTTCAGAAAGATGCCCCAATTTTAATTTTTTTTAAGGTTTGAAGATCACAGAATTATAGAATGGTTTGGGTTGGAATGGATCTTCTTGAAGATCATCTCATTCCAAATCCCTGCCATGGGCAGGGACACCTTCCACTGGACCAGGTTGCCCAGAGCCCCATCCAACCTGACTGTGAACACTTCCAAGGATGGGGCATCCACAATTCTCTGAGCAACCTGCACCAGAAAAAGAGATATTTCACACTGTGTTGTCACACAGAGAAATTTTATAATAAGCTAATTAGTGTCAATTAAAACAAACAAAGAGACCAAAAGCACAAAGTATCATCAATTGTAACTACTTCTTGCCTACTTTTATCCTGATTTTTTTTCTCCAGCAACTGGATCACATAACTTTTCTGTTAAATAAAAAAAAAAAAATCTATCTAAAACATCTCTAAATACTTCTTTTTTCCACAGCAAAAGGACCGCTTTCTCTTTCTTTGAGTAAACAGACAGATTAATTGAATTTCTTGTCTTTTTCAAGTTATGTACACACAAGCTGGAAGTCTAATAATTTCCTTCTTGCTTCATAATATCTGTATGCAGACTCATGGACCACACTTGCCTTATACTACTATCTCACATATCTGCTTATTTTATTCAGTGTTATTAAACACCAAAATACAGTTGAACGTGGAGATCTACACTCTACTTTCCCTGATAGATTCCCTTCTGGTTTGTTCTTATTTATGAAATGCTATTAAATTTTCTTTCGCTGATCTTAACATGAGAAGATTGTGGATGGAGCATGGATGGACAAGTTCTGTAAAAGTTAGGCATGGTATCTGTGGTTGTAAAGACTCTGGATAACAGGCCTGCTTCTTCTGCTTTCAGTCCACACCAAATTCTAGGTCTCAGACAGACTTTTATTCATTTGTCTAAGCCCTTTCTTTCTGGACTAAAATATTTAAAAATATGATTAACTTTGAAAAGATGATCAGCCTAGTAAAAACAAGCAAGGGAACAGATTCCATGCTGGAAGTTAAATATATACTTGCATACTTTGCTGGGTCAGGAATGAAGTGTTAAACCACTGAGAGAAGGAGTTCAAGCCAAACATGAGATATACTGATTCTCATTGTTATGCTGGAAGAGAAAACTATGAGAATCAGAGCTAAAACTCTCTCTGATTTCTGGCTGCTGAAGGCTTAGATGATGGAGTAAAAAGTCAAGTTTCTCCGTACAGCAAGTAAAAAGGAGGAGGTACAAGAGGGAAAAAATATAAGAGAAAACTACATGCAAGCAAAAGCAAGTGAAAGATTGAGAAATTCTGAGTATTATTGATATCCAACAACTATCAATTTTAGTTGAAATATGAAAAAATATTTACAGTAGGTGACATTTACAACAGCTGTTTAGGCATAAATCTATCATAAAGGACTACAGGGAGAGATTGTGTATGGTGTTCCAAACACCACCACAGCAGAGAAGTCTGAGATAGCCAAGAAAGGGAAGCTTTCCTACTCACACTCCTCATAAACCTACCATGTAAGAGATCCTCTAACTTCCATGAGAGACATGTTCCACATGGACACTGTCTTTTCTGGGATGTGACTACTCCATATGCTGAGTGTTGGAATTACTGATGCAAGCAAGTTTTACTATTACTTTGTAGAACACAGATACTACAGGAACACTATTCAAGTCTCAAAAATACTAAGCTAAGTCCACAATGTCCTAAAGATTGAAGTTTGAACACAAAACAGGACAGGAAAACAAAACCAACAAAGCCCCAGAATTTCTGCAGACTCATCAAAATGCTGACTTGGACATGCAAGAGCATAAAATGCAGCAGCACTTTGAAGAGACAGCTAAGGGGGGACACACCAACCCAATCTCTTCTATCTAGGAGAGTGATCTCAGGACATTGCAGAGCCTACTGAAAACTGTTATGTTCCTGTTCCAAGAAACACTGCAGGGTATAATTCCTGACAATATTCCATCAGATAGCAATAGTACAATACATGCATACACAAGATCATGCAGCATAAATACCTTCTTGTTCCTCTTGCATTCATTTATTTTTTAAAAGCAGATGTTACCAAAAACTTTCTACATAAGAAAAAATTCAGAATTCCCAGGCACTCAAATTTCCTTTTTCATAGACCCAGCAAATAAATTATGTATTCTCACAAGAAAAGCCTACCTATGCCACATACATACCCTCCAGAGTTACTATCTCCAATAATAAATGTTTTCATTAATTTTTAATTTAGACATAGTTGTCCCCAGAAAGCTTCTGCTTTAACTCATTAAATTGCAGCAAAGATCATGTTTTCAGTTACTCAAAACTGATGCAATTTAAATCTGTGTGCAGATGATCAAAACTCAGTGAAATAATAAAGAAACTGCTTTAAAAATGGCTGTGCATGTCACAGTATCCCTTAGTGAACACACATGCACACAAAAAAAGGGTCATGTAGTGTCAAGAATCCCACCTAAGTCAACTTATCTGTCTTTGAAACACACCCAGGCTACAATTTCTAATTTTCAGCTCATTTAAAATCTTTTTTCAAGTTAATGATGTTCTGTAGTTCAGATTCACGCTGCTTCTGCTACAAAATCAAAACAATAACATAAAAACTCAGGAATCACCAAAAATCTCTTTTACAAAACTTAACAGTTAAACAGAATGGGTTGCTAGAAATTAAAAAGAAATGTGGAAAACACTTTTTTTCCTCTTACAAATCAAGACTAAGGTGCAGGTTCCATGTTATCAGAACCTCAGGACAAGGAGGCTGCAGCAAGGGTACCACACTGGTAGCAACCAATCCTAGTTTGGATGTGACTGCATTCATCATTTTTTTCCTGAGCCTTTTTTTGGTCAATTATGCACAAAGTCTGTGGGTTATCATCCATTTTTTCATTAAGAGCTGTATTTTTCTAACTATTTTCCATCGCAGTAGTTGCTCCTATGGCAACACATCCTCTAACACTCATTCCTTGAGAGTGGCCATGGTGCTGCATGTGAAAGACAATCGAATGGGGCAGTCCACATCTGTCCCCTATTTTCTCTTCGGAAAGCATCCAAGTAATTGGCCAACTAGTTTGATTGCCAAGTATTTCCATATTAAAAATATTTGCATCTATGATCAGTCAAAAGCAATATATACAATTTAAGACAAGGAACAGCAGGTGACATATGTCGGAATTTTCTTAGTACAGTTCTAAAAAAAGGACAGCTATAGAAATATAGATGATTACAGCATTCCAGATTTTATACCACTAAATGTTAGGTATTGAGAAAATAATACCGGCTACATTTGGTTATTTCTGGAGAGGTTTCGGATCTTTTTTTGGCTGGCTGGTGGAATTTTGACTTGGTAAGGATGTTAAATTTGCATGCTGTCTGCCTTCTTTCTTCTCTCAGAAACTTTGGAATTAATTGGATAATTCCAACAATTATTTTTAATAGAAGGCTAGAGTTTATCAAAAATAATAATTTTAAATCCAACACAGCACAAAAACCCTTGCAAGTAACCTTTTGGGAGAAAAAAAAAAAAAAAGCTGTTTTCAACTACACTGAAAGACGTATTAGAAAATCCTCTGACATGGAGACCAGAATTTTGATTAGATTTCATTCTTCATTAGACAACAGAGAACGCAGCAATAAGAAAAAGCTACAGAAAAAAAGAAAAAACATTTTAGTTCTGCCTGTCCAGGATACACTTGTGAATCCCTTAAGTTTTGGGTTGCTTGGTTTGGTTAAGGATTTGAAAAGGCAAAGAATAAGAAATTATACATGAATTCTGCTGGTTTAATGAGGTTATCTTTCAACCAAACATTATGTGCTATTTTTTCAAAGCAACTGCTGTGTGAATATTCATTTACAATTGTATAAAAATCTACGTATAGAACATTGCTCTGTAACTCTTTGGATGGCCAACTATGCTTGAGAAAATTAAAATTAAGCATCTTCATGAGTCTTTCCAACTGAAAATGGGAAAGAATAATTGCTACAGCATGCTTAGGAGACTGATCCCTCAACCCCTGCCATGCCAAACCCATTATCACCACAAAGGGGATAATAACTGTCATGCCCAGTCTCCAGCTCAAGTACCTTTGTTAGTGCACTGACTGATACAGAAAGCAAGGCCCAGCATAAGAGATGCTTCACACCAAAGTGTGCTAATGAATCAGAGCGACAGGAGAGAGTTTTAACCTTCATAGAGCAAAGGAGTTGTTTGCTAACTAGTCAAGTGGAGGAAATAAGAGTGTAACAAAAGACACATTTGTACAGGCAAGGAAATAAAACAAAGCTGGGGGCGGGGGGAGAGGTCAGTTCATAAATAATAGCTTGACCATCTTGTGCATAAGCAGGAAACATAATTAGGGCCAGGGTGGAAAAAGGAATCAATCTGGACACCTCGGAAGCCTCCAAAGCAGAGGACTGGCCACGACAGTGAACTAGATCACACCTCAGGCATGGTTCTGCTGAACAAATTCCCTTGTCGGTAAGCGCTTGGGTTCAGGCTCCGAAACAGACTCTCCCTAAGGGGAGGACCCGAAGGTGAAAGGCAAGCACAAGGAATGAAATCTAGACTGACAGAAGTTCAGCAGGCTAAGGAAAACATTTTCCAACCTATACTTCTGCTGCACAGATGGTTCAAGATGTGGAGAAGCCACGGGTACAGGCACCTTTTTAACAAGGTTTCAAACAGCATTAACAGCATTCCCAGACATCACAATAATAGTGAACAATACTAAGTCGTTTTTATTAAAAACAGATTAATGTTCAATGTGGCGGTGATGTTTCTTTTCTGCACAGAAAGAGGCTGGTCTCCAATACCTGCTCCTTTACTATTTCACTTACATTCTGTAGCTTCCTGGTTTTCTGCGCAGGCTTTTCCCTTTTTACTATGTTTGTAACGCGTCCTTCAGGACTCCAGTTGCATATTTCAAGTTTTAGGCAAGTTTACAGTTCTGTATTTCCACATACTAGCCTCCTGTTTAGAGATACTTTTCAGCTCAAGATTCAGAGTTTCACTGGGCACAAACCAATCAGTTCTGTTATCCATGGGAAGGGGATGTGATGTATCTGGAAAGCCTGGGAGCAACTCAGCGTGTAACACATCAGTTACTCATGAACATGACGGAATTCAGACCAACACGTTCCGAATGCAGCACACACACAGCAGACCTTATGAGTCCCAGAGGCAAACCTTCAGCACATATTTCTGCCCAGGGAATCCTAGCCAAAACATGGCAAGCCTAAACATAAAACTTTCAAATGCTGTGAGAGAGAGAGGTACATTTATACCTTTCACATAAAAGCAAAAAATACATTTGAAAGCAAGTCTAAGAAGAGATTTAGATCTCCTCTTCTGGACCCCTTCCAGGAAGATTTTTCAGTTGTCTTATTTGCCTGATTGAAAAAACCAAAAACAAACAAACAAACAAAACCAAACAAAAAAACCCAAACAAAAATCCCAAAACAAAACCACAAAAAAAAGGTAGAACACACCTCAAACTGGAATATTCTCTGGCGCTGTTAGTCCAAACAACTAATAATAAATATTTGGGAACAAAACCCTGGTTTACAAAGGTTAGAGTATGACCCAGACTTTCTCCACCAAGGTAGCAGACAATAGCAATTCTGTGATTCCACAAATCCTAGGCAGTTCTTCCAGTCCTTAATTTTATTTTATTTATTCTGCCTCTCATGCCATGGTACCCTACTGACAGCTTTGCTTACTTGTTAAACCAGTTCTGCCCTTTGTACATCTGTCTTCTCTTCTTTTCTTCTGCACTCATAGAAACAACTTAAAATTCAGCTTTTGTTATACAATTATGCAGCTTAAGTCTGAATCTGTATTGTTCAGCTACTTTCTAAATTTTTAATTAAAGATTTCAGCTTTTGGAGTTTCTAAGATTATAATGTTATGGCAAAAATACACAAAAACCAGAAAGTACAATGAAATACAAGGATGGAAATGTTTTAGTCTGTTAGTATATGAGCAAGGAAAATAACGTGCAAACTGCATAAAGAAAAGAAAAGTGCAGTTCTGGAATAGAGCTCCTGTCCTATGAGGGATAACTTTCATTTTAGTGAATGTTGAAAAGCCACAATGCACCGCAATGACCGTTTCTAAATAACTTTAAAGGCTCCCATAAACAGCAATGGAGGAAAATGGAGACAGATAAAAGGAGCCATTTTTAAGGAATCAATCCGCTCTCCTCTTCACCATAATGAAAGGTTATGTTCCCATTTAAAAAAAAAACCCCAAACCTACAACACAACTCTGCTACAAGTCAGAAATTAAATGAAGCAACAATTACTTAGACATTTTCTTCTAACTAAAACCACACTTTTCAGTCTTCAAGGGATCATTTGTCCCTGAGACAACCACTCTGCTCAGGCCAGACTGTAGGTTATTGATGTTGTTTATGGAGGTGGGAGAGTGATTCCATCTGTCTGTGATGGGCACTGCAGCTTCTGAAGAGCAAATAGTCAATTCCAAACATTTACTGATAGGATGCTCTCTGAAAGCCTGAGCTGCACAAGCTGAAGAGCTCCCAGGTAACTGGTACTTACAGCTCAGTCTCAGCTACTGATTTGTTCATGATAATCATCTTACACAGATGAACCTTACATTGTGGTTTACATGTGTGTGGGATCTCTATGTTATCTATGCTAATAAAACATTAATCAAGGGCCAAATTTATAGCAGGCATTTTGTAAGTAAGGTCAAGACAGGTCAGCCTCACATAATAGGAAACAACTACAGGCTAGATCTTAACACTGTAACTGAACACCCTTGTTACTTTACCTTGGCCCTGGGGATCAAGACTGGTAGCAAAATGTTTTTTCTGCCTGAGAATGGTGTTTCCCTTACCATAAACTGAAATGCAACCATTAAAATGGCCATTATTTTTATGTATCTTGAGAACATCTACACATTTTAAAACAAAAAACCTCAAATAGCCATTTCACCCTTTACTACGATGATAAAAAGATATGCATATAGCATGTTAATTTATGTGATAGATGATTTTGGTTTTAATTCAGTTTCAGCTGTCCTAATCATGTAAAATTTATTTTCTATTGGGATTCTTAGGATCTGAAGTTGCTAACAGAAATTAGGTTTAAAGAAATGGCTTTTCTTACTGTACACCTTAGCTCATTCATTAAGACATGTTTGAAAAAATCCTTTAGAAAAAAGTAAATATTACTCTTTGTCTGCCTCAACATTCGATTCCTAATGAAGAAAATATTGATGGTTCTGAATAGTCACTACAAATCAAAAAGCACAGCCTCATCACCTGCTCTGTCATTTCATATAAGTTTCACCAATATACATATAAAGTTATGGAGAGAACATAAAACTGATCGGCAATATTAACAGATTTTTTTTTTTCCCTTAAGGGGACTCTCTTCCTTTCTATTTTATGAGGTAGATCAAAAATAAATGAGCAAACTGGAATCTAATTTTTGAGACAGAGGCTTATCTAACCATTCCTAGCTATAATGTCTTTCAAATATCAATTCTCTTTCTCAAGAGATTAGCTGAATACAAATTATAGTTTCAACATTAACCAGTACACAAGGACAGGAAGAAAAAAAATCCATGACACACAGATAAGTGAAATGTTTAATGACACTAAAGAGCACTCAGATTCTGCAAAATCCCATACTCAATATGAGAACTTAACCAAAGTACTAAAGAACATGAAATCATGCTTGCAAATCTCAAAGAAAACACCACAAAAGGGAAGTAGAAAAACTATTTTTAAAAAATTACAAGCCACACAGCTTCCTGGAGGTCAAGGCAGAGGTGATATCAAATACTGTGACTTACCTTCCTTCATTCACAAGCTCAATAAAGGCAAGGCCAGCATTCTTCTGTATAGAGTTTTGCCACTCCTGGAGGAAGGGGAAGAAAAAATGAAGAGAAAATTACAGCTGCATAAAACCAAAACTAAACAGAGACACTTTCAGCAATAAAAATCACACGCTTTCCTTTCAGTTTTAGCAACTTACACCACCATCAGCAAACAACACAAGGCATTAACTGTACGCTAATCAGGAAGGAATGAATGCCAGGATGGAAGAAGAGGACAGGATCACTTACTCAAGGTCATATTCTGTTGAGGGGAGAAGAAAATACAATAAAAAAACATCCCACAGAGGACTCCATCATCTTCTTTTGCTGTGTCGTGTAATAATTCTGAATTTAGCCTGGTTCACTGATGCTTTCTGCATTATTGAACGTTGATAATGCTGAACACTGTTTTACATTAACACAAGTCATCCTTTAGACACAAATTTCTCTGATAGCTTGTAGTCAAGTTAGCATATTTGCTGACCATAATCCTCACTTCAGCATCACACACAGCCATCTCTACTCATGAAAAAAATCTGTTAACAATCCAAATATTGCACAATTAACACACAGATCTGTTTCCAAAAAAATGTAATCTATTTTTAATACACTGAAATTATGGTAGTGGCAGACACACATATTCACTGAACATTCCTTAAATCCAGCTGAACCCTGAATTACAGCAAAATTCTACATCTCTTAAAAACACAGGTGGGTTTTCCTAGCCCCCTGAAGGAAAGTAACCAACCCAGATGACCCATCACTGGGACTCATTTCCCTCATTTGAAAGCTGAGGAGAAAACAGATTTGCTTAATAAAAACACAAGGTAGTTTTTGAGCCCTATACCAAACAGAAACGAGTTGACAGAGTTAGAAATTACAGTAGTAAATGTGTGAACTCTGTATTTTGGCAAAAATGTAGAGGCAATTGGATTGAAGAGGACAAATACAACTCTTGATTTAAATTCTACAACTCTTCTAATCTAATACAAAAGACTGATTCTGCAGCACACAAATAGTTAAGTTTCATGTGCTTTTCCACACCAGCTTCCTTGATTTTTTAAGTCTTTGTTGTATGAAATAATAATCCTAATGATTATCCACATCAGTACTTCTATCACTGTGGTTCTTTTCAAAAATCTCATCAGCTCCAAGGCAGGCAAAAAGTGCAAAACTGCAAATACATCAGATTTCTGAAAGCAAGAGTTCTTAATACACAGTGCCAGAGCATGATTTTGCTGCAATTACCTCTCAGTCAACAAGACTCACACAAAAGCCACTAGAGCAATGTTGTACATTTACAACTTCAAATCCTGTCCCCTTGCCCCCACCCAAAAGAGATTTCCAAATTTCAAACGCAGGGCAAAGATTAAAACTGATCTGTTCCAAGCCCAACACATTGTTTTACCATGTTTAAGCTGCAACAACGTAGTACAATTTTCAAGTAGTCAGAATTAAAAGTAGAATAGTTGGAATCTGTGATGTTTTATCATTAATTATAAATTATTTCATTATTCTTTCTGTAACTAGTTCATATGCATCAATAAGAAGACAAACATCCTAAGCACCAGCTAAGTTCTGTTTCACATATGAGGTTTGGGAGGGATGGGGTTTGAGGCTACATCAAGAAGCATCACTGGCCCTTACTGCCACACGTATCTTACTGATCTCCCACCATCCTTTCCCCACTTCTCCCCTACTACCTTCTTGTGGCCACCACTGCATGACTTCAAGTTAGCCTGTAAGCTTTCTGAGTGGTTTTAAGAAGTATTTATTCTAATGAAAAAGAAAAAAAAAGCCTTTTAGCTTCTAATATTCTACACAAAACAACATATGTAAGTAATCCTTATAAGAGTTTTTTCAATGCAATATCAGTTTCTAAATATTTAGCTTCATATGATGATAACAAACTATTCTGTTAGCTTAAATGTGAGAAAACTCAAGAAAAGAATAATTTTTCCTTTTCTGACACTGTCCATCTGCTGCTCTGCTCTTCAAAGAACTCACAACAACACTTGCAAATTTAATTGGTGAAGATGGAGGCTGACAAAAGTGAAAAGAAAGTGCATTTATAATGATACTTTTCAGCATTTTTCACTATATCAGACATCATCAAAGAAGGTGTTAGTCTAAACAATTTCATAAGTCACAGCTGAACACACCCTAAAGCTAATTTTAATAGTTGAAAGAAAAGACTAATGGTCTTCATCTTTCATGATCCATTCAATATTTCCCCACTGTATATGCTCACTCTCAAACAATTACACTCAGTATGCATATTGCATTATTATATCAACATCTTAGTTATCCATGTCCCAAAGGTATTAGGGAAAAAACACGTTAAAAGCTTCAAACTCAACCACTAATGCAACTAAATAACTACAAAACACATTTCAGCACTTTCCTAAGGAAGGACTGTAAGGGAAGATCAACAAAGTCAATAATTTCATACCTATTCTAAGCTGTACTTAATTGACCAGCATTTCCTACAGCTATAAATGCTTAGTAACACAGAGACATAATCTGCTTTTAATGCTTTTGGTCACTTTTGTGTACGCAATGGTGAAGCAGGGAAAAAACCCAGAAGCACTAAACACTATCACAAATAGCTATAATGAAAAATAACCATTGCAACGAGACAAATAAGAAAACATACTTTATTCAAATACTGTGCGTGATAAGGAAATTTCCCAACTTGTTATTGTTTCACCTATTTCCTTAAGAGAATCTGCAAACAGCTCCATAAACTCTCTAGATAAAATGCAGGTACTATACCCTTGCCTGAAATGGTACTTCCAAATTCACCTGAATGGAATAACATGTTTCCTTTATATACAGCACAACTCTGCCATTAGAAAAATTATAACCCAGTCCACTATAGCTTTAACTTCGTATCATCAACAAGTTTCATTAACACATTCTTACTGTGTGCACAAGGCTCATTAAATCAAAACACTAAACAGTAGTGGTCTTAAACCCCTCCATTCAGAAACTAATAATCTCCCTCAAGGTTGATATCATGACCTGTTGTCCCATTTGAGTCATGTTGGGGTTTTTTAATCTATTTTACAGTGGGTTTTTTTAATTAACTCTAACTAATGATCACTCATATGACAGTACCAAGTGCTCCAATAAAACTCCTAAATTACTACATTTACTTTTTTCCTAGGAAATAAAAAGACCAACAACATGCATTAGACCATAATCAACAATGAGATTAGTCTAGCAAATAGTCTTTGGTAACCGCATGTCTCATTTTATTTCATCGCAGCTACACATACATGTGTAGTTATCTCAGTCTTCAGATGCACTTTGAAGTCTTTTATATTACTTGATCCTCATCTTTCTTAAAAATAAGGTATGTCTCTAATCACATGGCATCATGTGATAAGTGAAGTTTCTTAAAAACATCTGCCTTTAACTTGATTTTTTCAGTGTCACCTTAATTGATTGGTCATTTTCGTTTCCATTTGTTGTTGGCTTCCTACTCAATCTGAGTGCCCTTGCTCAGTTCTAACACTTCAGGAACCTCTTATTTACCCAAAAAGGCCTGGCCAAAAGCTTTTTCTACAAGCAGTGGATAGCAGGAGCCACCTTCAAAACAAAGAACGCAGGTGGTCTTTACACATCTATTGCCAAAGGATGTTGCAACTAAGTTTCAATAGGATCAAGAGGTGGCTGCACAAGTACACAAAGAAAATAAATACAGGCATTGGTTAAATACCCAGAAATCACATCCTATTCAGAAAATACCCTAAGCAAAAAACACCTGGAGAGTGGAAAAGTATTACACTTGCTTGTCCTGTTTTATTCTTTTTGAGCATCTCTTTGCATTTACAGTTGGAGACAGGACAACAAGCAAAGTGGAGTCTTTATCTAACCCAATATAACCAGTCCTAAACTGCAATCACTCAAACAAATGCCAAGAAAATTTTGTTGACCAATACTTTTGTTGGCTTGCAATCTGAAGTGCTTGCCTGTAGGCACCAAATGGACATATCCCTCCCGACCTGTACATTCTTAGGAGAGCAACATCATCATATTTCAAACATTATGGCAGAGGAGATGGACCTAGATGACCTTTAAGGTCCCTTCCAACTCAAACCATTTTACAACTCTATGAATAACCCCAACATACATATTCATCAAGCTGTATAAAAACACTTGAAAGACCAACCCATCAACTGGTCTGATGCCTAAACAATTAAACACGGATCTTGAACAAAATACTTAAAACATTTCCCATATATGAAAACTGCTCTATTTTCAACTGCAACAAACTGTATTGCCACTTTCATTCATATTTACATGCATATGCATGCTCCTTAGTAAGTCATTTTCCTCAGAAACTTAAAAAAATCCTTCTAACAAGTTTAACATATTCTACAATTAAGAACTATATCTAGCAGTTGAAATATGCACTCATAAGCAGCAAGAAAAGAGCAAATTCTTTGCTAATCCATCCTTCCCATACAGCTTGTAGAGCTTTAATAATTTATTTTGGTTATGAAACAAAGGAAAAGGATGACTTTGGTACTGACAACTACAAATGGAGCACTAAGGAGCGGGGTGGGAAAACGTGTTAACATATGATTAAGAGACGTATTATATCCTAGAGTAAAGGTCAAATCTGCATGAAAAACTTGTTCATAGGGAGATATACTAATCTTTAAGTGCCTAAAGTAAACTATCAAGAACTTTTCAGCAGTGTTTGCACTTGGTGTCAGCACTCTCTCAGCACCACATCCACTACAGGCTTGAATGAACTCAGCAATAAAGAACATATAGTGAAAAGTAGATTATATCTCAGCTGGGTTCTTCATAATTAAAAAAGTTAGACTGCATGTTAAGCAGAATATCTGCAAACATAAATTACTTTTAAAGGTTGAAGCATGCTTAAATTATTTTAATCCACAGAACTCCACTGAAAAAAATTAAAACCAACATGGAATTATGGGAAATCATACCTAGGAATTATGTAGCAATTTAATATCAAAATTACCACATGCCACGTAGTTACAAAAGACAAATATTTTGCAAAAATATGACACAAATTAATGTAAGACTTACACAAAAATACATTTAAGACAAAGTTATCCAGTATACATACAGACATACCTGTATGTGCAAACAGAATTTAAGACCATAAATAAATAATGAAAGAACTATCAGAAACTAACAGGGAAAAACATAATTTCAGTAACTCTATTCATGGCCCTTTCTCTACAGAACATCACCACTGTTGCTGAATCCTGACACAAAGTGAAAACTTGCAAAAATATTTATTACTCTCCTAAAAATTCCGACCCCCTTGTCGGAGGCAAACCCTTATCAAACAGGCTGGGATTTATTGAAATTTAAACAAAGGTTTCTCTATGAAAGCTTTAAGGTTGCATCTATGTAACAAGTCAAGTTATCTCACTAATCAATACAGAGGTTTTGATTTCAATAAGGGTGATAAAAGTTACTCTAACCCTGGCCAGCTACAAGCTCTCAACAGATGATCATCATTAGGGCTCTACCGGGGTCCCACATACTCAGGCTGTACAAATGTGTCCTATTAGTACATGGTCTGTCTGTTTGGCAACTCCGGTCCTAAGACAAATGGCAGCTGCTGCCCTTCAAGGTCTGAAGTCAAGTCCTCAGGGAATCTGAAAGCCCAACTGGAAAAATCAAGGCCTGTTCATTAGAGACTGCTCCAGGGGAAACTGGCAAGGCTGCCATTAGAACTATATAAAAGAGCTAATTATTTTTATAAGACTTTTAAAACTATCAACCACACTCAGTTATAATAAAAAGTATTTACTGCCCGCATTCCATTTAAAAGACATTGTTTTTTGTCAAAAAATCAGCTAGTGACAGTACACACCTGAAATCTTTGTATTAAACATTTTAATGAGTCTTCTAGGAGAAAGCTGTGTAAGAATTAACTAGATGAAGGAAAGCATCTCCAGTGAAGGGATAACACCAAGCCTGTTGTTGTGGGAAAATATCCCAAACATGTATCAAACTAACTAACTATAAAGGTGGGCTGAGATTGTGAATATGAGACAATCCATCCCTGAAAAAGAGGAGAAATTCAAGAAGCAAACACGCTCAGTGTTGCAAAACTGACTGAAAAGAACAAATAACATTCTTGTTCCAAACCTATGCTGTTAAGGAACAACTGAACATGCTGCAGTACACTTGTGTATTGATCACTCAGTCAGAAAGGCACAGGACCCACTTGGTATCAAACACTAAGACTGAGCAGGAGAAAAAAAATAAGAGTGTTTCAGTAATTTTCCTCTGATAAAACACAGAAACAAAGATTATAACAAAGATTGCTACATTCAGAAAAATATACTCCGGGGAAAAGCTGGAACATGACTTTTGGTTAAATTCATAACCACATAGCTGTTTACTATTTTAACTATTAAACCAAATCAAAGTTTCTTATTCCAAAATATTTTCCCAGCTGCACAGCATGACAACACTGTATTGAATTCCAGTGTTACAACAGATCACTGCTATAGAGCATTTATTACAAATCTTTTAAAAGTGCTATATGAAATTCATTAGTGTTCCTTAATCAAATCTTGGACCAACATGCACATTAGCTTCCGACAGCCTAATTCCAAAAAGCAATTACAACCCTAGTCCCCTTATGTAAAAGGACAACAGAAAGAAGCTATGTTAAACCAGTTTAAAAGAATGAAAATGTAAAGAAAACAGTTTAGGAATGATTTATAACAATGCCTAGTGCTGAAGTTAATTACAACTAACCCAATAAAATAGTGCCTTTATTATTGTACAGCAAGTAATAACCCTAGACGCAGAAAACAGAACTCTTTGCTGACTTTTGCATGCTCAATTCCACAGCACACTACATTAAGAATTAAAGAAGTAGTAAATAAGCCATACAGAAACAGCAGGTTTTTAACTAAAAGCAGAAGACTCCCCTGCTGTTTAACCATGTGGGTTATTCCATGTAAACAGAGCTTCCTATAAACTAGTATTATGTTGTTAGTGGTAAATGCCTAAACTATAACGAGAGTTTAATTTCAATAGTTAAAACTTAGAGTTCAACTCACAGT
The DNA here is from genome assembly GCA_035583155.1 of Acropternis orthonyx. Lineage (NCBI taxonomy): Eukaryota > Metazoa > Chordata > Aves > Passeriformes > Rhinocryptidae > Acropternis > Acropternis orthonyx. Next base: position 13,213,633 of record JAWWEU010000125.1, on the reverse strand, counting down.
AAGTTTTTATAGATTCTGAAAATAAATTATACACATATAGAGCTGGAGTAGTTTGCATACTTAAGAACTGGATTCTTCAGTAAAAATGCTATATAAAGACTGTCAGTTTGTCAGACAATGCCTTTTATGCCATGAGATTACTCTCAAAATGTTGCCTTCTCTACAAACTACAGAAATCTATCCTAAAAAATAGTTTCATACTCACTCCATAAAACATTACAGCCCAACCTTTAACAATTCCACACAGCCAGAAAATCGAGATAGGTTGCAGTTCTCGTAATTTATGTTGAAACCAAATATTCTTAAAATAGGATTTTAGCAATAAAAGAAAACTTAAGTAACTTAAACTGAAAGTTCATATAGAATTATGAAAATATCACTGTCCGCATAAATAAAGTTATACCAGTAATAAGTATCACAGCATAAAACCTGCATGTCATCAACACTCAAACTTGATTTTTGTATCTAATTTCAAAGAAGAATGAAAAACTGGGGAAAACTAAATGAGTAGATCACTGATTTCAGGTCCACAGTTTCTGATGTAGGAAGCAATTTGCCTGGGCGCCTTTTCCCTTTCTCTCTCCCACTAGCAGGCTGTTGCCATGACTCCTCATGAAACAAAATTAGAGGTCAGGTTTGAGTTCATCCAGCAGCAAACCTTTTCCACTGCAGTTTCCTCTTCAGGTTTTTTAACCATGGGCTATTTTCAATGCCAAGATGAAAGACTAGCTTCAGAAAGAATAGGAACAGGCATCTTAAAAACTACCTGAGAAATCAAAGTACCAGGACAAAGTAGCATATAGAGGTAGCAATGGGAAGCACTAAACTGCAAGTCAAAGGAGATGAGTCAGAAAAACAAGAGGTGAGAAAAAGGAACAACAGAAGATTAACAAAGGAAACAGATCCAAATAATCAAGTTGCAGTCCCAGCAATTTTTATGAATAAATGCAAACAGATCAAGGAATAGCAGGAGTATAAGGCAACTGACTCAGGATTTCACTGCTTTTTTGTTTAGCTGCGATTGTCATTTGAGATTTTATAAAATCACTGAATGGAAAAAAAAAATCAGCTTTCAAGTTAGGCTACTAATTATAAGGACAAGAAGATCACAGCACACTCACTGCTGCACAGCTGCAGCAGTAGCGATGGACTGATCCCACCAATAGCAACATTCATCAGCACCACCAAAGAGCAGCAACCTTCTTGCTCAAAGCTTTTAGCTTTAAATACATGAATTTAACCAGCAAAGAACTCAGAAATATACACAGTGAACACTCTTTTTGGAACCATAAGCCCCTTCATATGGAACTAGATGATCTCTAAGGTCCCTTCCAACCCAAACCATTCTCCCATTCGATGATTCTATATTACCCTTTTCCCCAAATGTAGCTTAGTTTCACTTTAAACACTCATAATGATGCATGCAAATGATGAACACAATTCCCACTATCACTGTACCTTTGAGGGAATGAAACTGATGTAAGCCAATCCCACCTCTTCACTCAAAAGACAGGATGTCCAAACCTGTCCTGTGTTATTCCCTTGGACAATCCTATCCTAATGCACATCTTTTCTTAAAAGATTTAGAGAAAATAAAGTTAATTCAAATAATAAAAAAAGGCAGAAAAACTAACATGCCTCTCCCATTACGCTCTACTTGCACACTATGTTCCTTTCCGCATCCTGCATCTGTTGTCCCCCTTTAGAATAAAATACAATACGTACACAACATGCTGCAACACAGGGCTCTATTCTCATCTGTCCCTATTTGCTGCTACAATAAATATGCTAAATAATAATTTTCTGCTCCTTTCACTGCAACTGCTCCCCTGGATTCATCAAGTATATTATCCAAGAGAAGAATATAACCATTTCTGTTTTAAGTATAAATAGAAATAAATGTCTTCAGAACTATTCAAAGAGTACTGGACAAGCCAGTTGTTTCTTCTCATTCAAATTACTCAGAAATAGGATCTAACACTTAACAGACATGCACCTCAATATCATGATTTCTGCATGATCTGAATTACGAGTTTTTAATCCTTACACAAGTAACTGGAAGATTAGTGCACCATCGAAAAACTTTGAGGAGAAGACATGCATTTTCCCAGTTGCAGAAATACACAAAAAGTCACAGATGGAATAAAAACAAGGCTGAAAGTTAAACAATAAACTGAACAGCACCACTACACAAAGTTTCTCCTGGCAGACCTTTGAGTAAACAGCACTGCTCCCCCAAACCATGAGTTCCTTAAGCAGGTTTGCTTGGAGACAGACACACATTATTTGGTTTATTAACATGAACAAAAAAGTTCACATATTCTTAATCAGTATTAAATCCGCGCCAAGAATTGCTGCTCACTGAACTTTCCATAATCTCATACCCCTCCACACCACTAAACCTCTTTTCATAGTCTCAAATTAAACAGACTAGCTGTAAAACAGCAGGGTGTCAAATTAAAGCACACTTTATTTTCAGAGGTCTCCACACTTCGCGGCTGACTTCCTGTCAGGAAGAGTTCCATTTCAGTGCAGAGCCCCACCAGCAGGGAGCTCACAGAATTAAGTGCCAGTTGATATTACTTTGTTTTACATTTACCACCCATGAGAATATTGTTCAAAGATCTAGTTATAAAGTCAGCATGGTATCATCCTTCTGACTAGACTGCCAAGCCACAGGGTGTGCTCTTGCTGCACAAAACTCACCTTAAATGGTGGTGTTTTTTTAAGACCTAGTGTGCTGGTGAAGCAACAGGATGCCTTTTTTCTTCAGAAAAGTCTTGCTTCTGTAGCTAAATTATGTTCCCTTAGTTTTGAACATCTGCAGCAGTGTACATTCATAGAAACGAAGCTGTCCTGTTACCCCACCACACCCCCATGAGTCACATTTGTATCAGACAATCCACTCTCCTCCACAGACATAAAGATGCATACATTAATCAAACAAATTCTCAGCAACACACCTCTAAGGGTTAGTATTTTTAGCTGTAGAGGACATGTTTTCCATTAAACTCACACCAACACCTCATCCTGGATTCCTGACCAAATGCAAATAAGTGTCAATTCATAAGACAATTTTTCTTCATATGAGCCTATACTACTTGAAAAGTCTACAGGACAACCACTAAAGATTGTACTTTAAAAAAAAAAAAAAAAAAAAGACAATTTGGGAGGAAAAAATCCTCATTTTCTCCAAAGAATTCTGATTTAGTAAGAACTTAGGAGAAAGCTCATCTCTTTTCATTCCAGTGTGGCAAACTATTTCTAAAAATGGTTTAATGGTTTTTAACCCTTTCTTTTATTCTTCTATCCAAAGCCTGCAAGTCAATGTTGAACTCTCCAAGTGTCTTGTCCCAAGAAACAATGCTTCACATCAGTACACACAAAAATATCACAGCTTTACTACACCTATCCATTTGTACCTCTCTAAACACCTTCCTGGTCTAATATATAGCACTCATCTCAATTTTTTACATATAAATTTATTTTTTTAAAGTTTTGTTCAAAACCACCATTACTTCCCATGAAACAGCTGTGTGGTATAAACCAAAAAACATTGGTTTATTCACACTACTTTTCTCAGATTGCAGCTGATATACCCTGCTTTTGTTGAACACCTCAAAGTACAGTGGCTGCAAACTCCAGAAGGCATTTTCTAGTGCATCTAAAGCTGGCCTAGGCTAAACAACCATAGTTAGGAAGCCATTTCTATTGCTTTGATGATTATTTACATCTAATATGCAGAAAAACCAACCCCATTTAATGAAAGTATAATGTACCATACGTTCTTCTGTTTTTCTCATACTAAATCTAACACATCATAGTTTTTGCTCATCTTAAAATCCCATATTGTACATTTCTTCACCAAACTGGACAATGAGTAAACCTTTCAAATATCCTCCTAGACTAAGTATTATGGAAAGATATAAGGAGATAAAGCCAACATTAACTCATGCATTTTAACTACTGTGACTACTGCCTGCCAGGATATAACTAGCAAGTGGTTATTGCATCATTAAGTCAAGAAAAGGTCACTTATTACTCATGCAGTATTGGCAAATCATTTTCAATACAATTCCAACCTATTTCCACACTTAAGGCAAAAGCAAAGTTATAAACTTCTTTGACTTCTACAACTCAGCAAGCTGTCAATAAACATCCATCCACTTCATAGAATATTGTTTCTCACATGAGTCTATCACAATTAATTTTTTTACAATTTAGCCAGGGATGGGCACAGACATTTTAAATAGCCTATCTGTAGGCAATACTAACAGCAAACAAAGCAGAGTATTCCTGAAGTCAACATCTACACTGAAGAGAAAAGACAGGGTTCAAACAGATCTTAAGCACAGTGGAGTGTGAACCTTAGTGATTATTAAGAACATTATGAGTTGGAAAGAAACTCCTATTTAAACATATTAGGGTGCTCTCCATGCAGTTGCATGGAATTCAACAGGTTAAATATTGCAGGCAATTACAGGGAATTAAACTTTTAAACCATTTAAAAAGCAACAGGAAATTGAAGTAGGAGTGAAGTTCCAACAGAAAAGTTTCAGGTTATCCTGGGGTTTCACACAGAATATATTACAATAACTTAGTTCTGGAGAGACAAAATCTACATACTACTCAAGTCAAAGAAAAAAAAACCTACACGCAGCTAATTTAAATGTAATTTCAACATACTCCAGTTCAAAGAAAAGGCTTCCCCAGCTGTTTCCATTTATTTCAATCTTATCAGATTTGCACTTCAGATAGTTATCTACCAAACTGATCTCCAGTTTCAAACACTTCCAATGTATAACATAGTTCAATGAAGCAAGCAGCAAAATATCCATAGCACATGTAATCCATTTGTAATTATTCCAAGTACTCTGCTCAGTGACATATACCAAGCATGAAAGTTGTCAATATACACTTTCAGCACTCAAAGTGAAATCTTCGCAGATGGAAGGAAAACTCCCACTTAGGAAGGAAAGAAACTACACTGGGAATAAACCCTCAGATATATCTCATGTGAAGGAGAGTCCAAGCCATCTAGACAACTGATTTGATCATGTAACTTTCTGTTTTGTGAGAGGAAAACTTACTGAAAAGATAGTATCTAATATCCAGGCATCTAAGGACAGCATGTAAGGAGTCTGAATTCCACAGCCAGTGCCCACCCACATCTTCCCAGACTTTCATTCACTTTCTCCAGTTAATCCTACTGACCAGTAGCCAAACAGCTCACTGTGTTTATATCAAGTGTCTTGCAATGCAGGAGAAAGGAGAAACGCTAAATTTTATGCCTAAGATTTTACAGAAAAGAATTGATGTCTTCATATATATCACAACCAAAGAAGTGAACAGCAATTAAGGAAAACACAGATGAAGCACAATATTGCTTTTACAGACTGAAAGAGCTTAATTTCTTTCAAAACCGGACACTTCCACATGCCTGGTAAATGCTCTTAAGCTGCAGGACTAGTAGCTACTTTGGGAGGATATGCTGAAATTTTTCCTCTGACAGATTATTCCACCTGGAGATAATAAGAACCTGTCACTTGCAACACTAAGTGAAACTTCAGTCCCTTCTCTTCCAGGAGAGCCCTTTGACAGCATGGTCACTGGCTACTTCAGGTTCTACCTTCCTCTCTCTCAAGCTCTGACCACAGTCTCTGTCCTGCAAAATTAAGCCAATGTAGATTAAAATATACATTGCAGGGGGAAAGAATAACAGTTTATAATGTAAAACCTCTTCACTGAAAATATCCTGAAGTAGCACTGTACACAAAACTCAACAGGTATTTCCCAACTACTTTCCATCCAACAGCATCCTAAAGAAGATTATGATATGGATCTTCCATTTTGTGTTCCAGTTACAAGGGCCACAATATTTGTTACTGAATTGCACTAGGAATGTCCCTACTACTGCTTGCATAACAAATGATAACATGCCTGGCAACACCATGTTTTCAAATGTTAAGATTTACACAGTTTTATTAATATGCCTGGCTTCTGTTGGTATGAAGCACATCTGAGGCAGTGTAAGAATGTAAATAATCTAGAGCAGAGTAAGGTGAATTTGAATATTCACTTCCTTCCACAGACACCCCATCTCTACAAAAAGCTAGGCTGGCAAATATTCTTCCATTCTTCAACTTCTTCAAAAGAGCACCAGGAGTAAAAAAAAAAAGTACACTATAAAGTCTCTGGCACAGCTACAGGTGAAGCATTTTTCAGTGTCTCTCAATACAGTGCCTCCATAACCTTGCAAGGCAAGTTAGCAATACAAGGCAAACACCTGTGGCCATGATTCATGCAACATCTTCCCCTGAACTGCACAATTTTGACTTTGGTAAATTCTTTTTTCTATTTTTATTTGTTAAGATCTAAATCATTTTTATTTGCCTAATAAAGTTATGTTTCCAGCCATCTTATCATGAAAGCAATCTATCATTGAAGTGTTTGGGGGTTTTTTTAACTCAAGTACAGCTACATGAATCTTTGACAAAGATCCTATTTGCAGGAGTTCACACTAAATAAGAGAAAACCCCACTCCTGATACCTTCTAAATGCCTTTTAAAAGGAAAGTAGAGCATGTATTACAGTTGATAGAAAAATCATTTGGCAGCTTAAAAAATCCCTATAAAATCTACCCTCCACATCAAAGCATATACTTTTTAAAAAAAAAAAAAATCACATTTAAATGATCAAATCCTTTTTAAACTTATTTCCACCTGTTTTAATATAAAGTGATTAGATGGAAGAATATCATTGGGATTTTAATGTCATCATCTAACACTTGGGGCACATAAGAAGTATTCAAACAGCATTTATTTTTTTCATATCTCAACCAGGATACTGTTCAGAGTTTTGATGAATCTGTGGAGTTCAGCTGCCATGGTATCACAGTGACATCGGTCTTTAGATAACCTATTCAATTAAAACTTCATAGCAATCACTACAGTTATCCATCACATCAAATTGCACTTAAAAGGAAATCAGGAACCAGTGCACATCACAGGGCATCAGCATAATGTGTTCTCTCTGCAAGCAACTGAAAACCTGCCATCTTCTGCATCAACTAAAATCTCCAAGTAATTCAAAGGTTTACCCACATTTTAGAACATGCTGAGGTAATGAATTTGGATCGTTGATATAAAGCTTTTTTTCTCAGCAGAGGATACTTATGAAAGCCTAAAGATCCTACTGCATTCCACAAACAATTAAGTAATGGGGTAGAAGAGAAAGGAGGGTACGAAAAAATCCAAATCGTAACTACCATCCCATTCTCTTCCTTAGGGAAAATAATACTATCATATTGTTTGTATGGGTGCATGACTGCATGGCACATGCTGTTATTGCTCAAATAACTAAGATTCCTTATCAAAGTAAGAGATATGATATGACCAAGACACTGCCCATGCAAAAGACATATCCTGACTTCTTTACAAACAACAGAATCCAATAGCGAAGGGATATAGTGGGATGTGAAAGATCAAACTAGAGAAACACCTTGGGCAAAATCTTCACCACCTAACCAGTGGTGAGTGGTCTGGGGAGCTGAGTTAGATAAAAAAACATGGAAAAGAGGAAGAAAAAAAAAAAAGGTGAATACCTATAAGTTTCCCTAGAGAGGCAGCCAGATGAACTTTCACAGTGCAATTTTTTTCTGCTATAACATTACTAATCAGCCTCTGCTGTATTTTTCAAATGCACATGGATCATGCTTTTCTCTCCAAAAAAATACCTCCAGAAACTATCAGCACAGTGCAAAACATGTTCAACCAGAATCATATTTCACTGGGCCATATGAGCAGATGCTATCTCTACTCACAAAACAAATTTGGAGTACCAGGGTTTATGTTTGCCTCTTTCACCTCCTCATGAAAGATACACTGTACCAAGGTCCAATATACACCCAACAGCTAAGGCTATGTAGCTACATTGCAATATTTCATATTAATATTTCTACAGGGTAAGTTATCTAGAGATTAAATGCATTAAAACATTGGTCTTGGTTTTATGTATCTGACATGAGCTACCAAGAATGTGCCTTTAGTCCTTTTGAAACAACAATGGACCGAGGAAGGAGAAACCAAGAAGCAGAATACCTTGAACCTGCACACAGGGTGCATGAGCGGGCAGTGGTGGCAGAGGGGTCATAAAAGTTGCTGCAGTATTCATTAATTCTTAACTGCAATCCTTTAAAAAGATTACACACCAATTTTAGAAAATTATACAAGAGCTGAACAGTATTTGAGTCAGTTAGTCTTAAGTTTATTTCATAGTCTAGGGAATTTAGATTCAGTAGGAAAAAAGCTCTTAAGTCAAACATGAACCTGACAAGAACCATCTAATTAGTTCTCTTACCCATACTTCACTGACGATTCAGTTGATTTACTACAGAAAGAGACACTTTTTGAGTGCCAAAGATTTTGTAAATTCAAAGGCATTAAGAAAATTATGGAGCCTATTTTGTACCTTTTCACCTTGGAGCTACAATAACAGGATGAATGCTTCGTGCACGTGAGCAAGAAAGAAATATCTTTAATCCCTTCAGGAGAGAGTAAGGAAGATCAGAGTTCTTCCTATTTAGTCATGTATTTCAAGAAAATATCTGACAAATGAAAGGAAGCACAGTAGCAGATTTGCTTTATGGGTATGCACTCAATTCACACAAGCCCCTTTCGTTTTAGGCACAGAGTCCTTTTAGATGAAAATGCTTTCTCCAGGGGTGACATCAGTTTCCCCCTGCAGAGTCTCGTCTCACAATTGCACATGAGCACCTTCGACACCCTGACTTGGCTCATTTAGAAAGGATAACAGACACGGGACTTCTCTCTTTTGGTTGGTTTAATTACCCTGACAGGATGCCAGGCCAGACGAGGTGGTGCTTCGAGGTTCACTGTACTGTATGCATTTCTGATAAATGGGAAAAGAATAGATGACCTGGCAGAAGGCTCAGACAATAACATGTGATTTACAGGACATGAATGCAGCTACTATAAGATTTATCTGACAGCCCTCTCCGATAGTGGACTGTTGAGTATCCGATGGAATGATTTCTAGTCTGGAAAGTCTGCTACTGAGTAGCCATACACATTATTTATTTATTAGATGTTTTGGGTTGAAACCATTTTTAAATGATGCACTTCACAATGCTCAGCCATAAATTTAGTTTTAAGCCCTAGAAGGGAGGTAGTGTTATTGGAATGTGTGTCAGACTGAATTAGGATGAGCAACACAACGCTTTTATAAAGTGGCCTTGAATGCAACGTCGACTCTTTCAAAAATGATATTAATGTCAAATAAGCAGGAACACTTTGCAGTAATATTAAATGAAGGATTCTTTATGTTTTGATAGATTTATAGAAATATAAGTACACACACACAGACACGTCTCAAAATGTAGCGTGTCTATCAAAAACACAGCTGTTTTTGTCTTAGAAAAAGCCTTTTGTGTGTATCTGCCACCACCTGTTTCTCTTTTCACCTTGTGTTAAACAGAAAGCAATATTCCAACATGCAAAATCTAAACAAACACAAAAGCAATGGTCTTTTCTAATATGCCTAAAGAGAAGAAATTTAAACAGGAAAAGAAATTAACTCCGTGTCAGAAATAGTTCCATAGAATGGTACCTCTCAATGTTATTTTTAAATCACTTCACCTAGGAAAGAATTTTTTTTCTCCACAATTTTATGAAAAAATTACTTGGGAGATAGTATTATTTTATTTTGCACTTCTGAGAAAGAAAAAAACGTATTTCAGCCACAATTCTAAATAAACATCAGAAAAATGTCAGATGTTTCAGAAAAAACAATTCAAGTGCCTATATCATACATAAAATGTTTAAAATTAATTTGGAAAAGAGGTTATCATAAAAACACCAAAGATTAATCAGACCAATCTTTCAATTTCATAAAATGATGGCTGACAAATTTGTGAAGTTTTAAATCAAATTTGCAGATACTTACTTCATAACTATGCCACATTATTTATGTGATTAAAAACTGTTTTTTGACCTGATCTTTTGATCTTTGGCACTTCATCCTCTCCATCTCCTCTTAAAAATTAATTAAAATTTTAGCAAAAGGATATCACTTCATTTCCCACCCTATCTTGCAGGGGGGAAAAAAAAAAAGAAAAGAAAAAGAAAAAAAAAAAAGAGGAAAAAAAAAAATCAATCAAGCTCAACCCCATCTCCTCCCAGTATCTGTAAAATGTCGGCTTGAAATTCAATTTCATATCTCTCAAGCTTTCATGTAGCAAAAGACAGTTCACTTCTTAACAAAATAAATCACTTCTGTGATTGCCACGCTGACCTCTTTGAATTAGGAAAATTCAAAGTGAAAAATGTAATTATCACCCCAGAACAATCTGTATACATCTGGAGCTAATTTTAGATTCATTTCTCACATCATTTTTCATATTCTGCCAAAAATTACAGCTGCTTTGTAACTTTAAAAAGACTTTGAGGTCTCTGTGACTTTATTGGTTTATTCCTACCATTTCACAAAGAACAACCTCAGTCTCTGCACCCAGCACTGCTAAGCAATCACGATGGCTTCAATTTGATTAGATTAACATTAAGTGGCATTGTGACACATATGACAAATAGATGCATTAGAGCACGTCATTTATTCCTTATCCTTCCCACTTCCCAAAACCAAACAAGTACAGTGCAGAGCACAACATGATTTTAAGATAGATTAGATTACCCCACCAAAAAAAAAGAGGGAAAGGTCAAGCACTAATTATTGATACAAGCAGCATGGATCCCAAAACCTAATCTTTTTAAATGGCAATATCAGACTGTCAGACACATATTAATACTCAGATTAGTTTTACTCTAACACATCAATGAATGAACAGCAAAATTTGTATGCAGATTTCTTGGTAGCAAGGATTCTTTTCTAACTTCAATCAGCTGCAAGTTCATATTCTGGAAGTTGTGTACAATGTTCATTTCCAGAAATGCCACATGTAAAATAACCATCTCTAAATTCCAAAAGTTCCATAAGGAATATTACATTCCTTTCAGGGTAAACAGATACTGCATTTCCTGAGGAAGATGGAAAACTAGATGAGCAAAGTTCTAGTTACATTCATTAATAATAACCCCACTAGAAAACATAACTACTCTTCACTAGTTCATTGTAAAATCTATTAGGTGTAATCTCCAGAAGTAATTGTTCTTATTGCACTTTATTGACAATGTAGACTATCGATTTTTCACACCTTCTATGATTCTTTCATTTGTATTCATGAAATGTCTATCAGCACACTCTAAATAAATTTGGCAATATAGGCACTAAAACGAATAAATCGATGTGAAGAAACATTAATTTTGCATTATCCTTATTCGTCAGGCAAGCAAACCATAAGGGTTGTAAATGAAGGTCAAAGGTTTTGAAATGGGTCAGAACCCTTGACCTCTAGACCAATACCATTCCCATTAAAAAAGGCTATTTTAAAGTTTTAAGTAGGGGAATTTACTACCAGAAAGGTATAATTTTTAAGGCACCAAAAGAAAGGCGCAATAAAAAGTCTTCCATTTAATTAAAAAAATAAAAAAAAAAGGCAAGAAACCCAAAAAGAAAATCCAATTAATAACATAGAAAATTCCTAAGGCTCTGGATCTAGCCATGGGAACACAAAAGTTTTTAAATATCTAAAATCATTTTGTCTTTAGGAGTGTAGAATATACCAAACTGATGACAACAAAGGTTTCTTACTTAAATTTTTCTCAAATTCTTAGTACTTGTCAAATCAATTAAGAATGACAGGGTTTCACAAGTATTTATCACTTATTTCATAACCTCTACACAATAGGAAAAATTCTATTTATCCCAGAGGATTCGGCATGTCAAGATGTAGAAATCAATGTTTCTTTAACTTTAATATTTTATTGATCCTATTTTATCTTACAAAAATGAGAGCAGAGAATTGCTTAGGCACACCGTCTTCAAGGTTATGTAAGTGGTCAATAGTAAGGTAGCTAATCCAGTCATCTTCTCTCTTCAGCTGAATAGACACAATTACTAAGATTTTGCTTCTAATCAAAAGGCTTTGTACATTATCTTTTTACATATTAAGTACAAACTTAAAGTCAAATTTAAAGTAAAATTTTAACTGCAATTTCCATCGTGTTCAAAGACAGCAATTTCAGACATTGTTACTTAAGTCTTACCTGAGAGCAAAGAAGCATCACCAGCTCCACAACTGAACTGCTAGATTTCATGCACACAAGACCTACAAAAAGGAAAAAGTATACATAAATGCATGCTTATATGGCACCAGCTATTAACACAAACTATTTTGAAGTGCAATAGATCAGAAGCACTTCGACAAACAAAAGAAAACTGGATTTTTCCTACCACTAATACAGCTAATAGTAACACATTACCTCCATTATTCACAGTTTCATAAATGTTTGTACATCAAAATGATCAGAAGTGTGGTTAACATATGTTATATTAATCCACTGTATCTACATTTTGCTATTTCTTGAAGGATTGGGTCATTATATATGCAGAGAAGGGAAATGGCTTTATGACCTTTGCTTTCTCCATTGCGCGTTCTCCTTTCAGCCCCCAGCTATCAATCAAGTTTCCATTTTGTTTCATGGCAGCAGACATCCCAAACACTCTTATTAGTACTTTGACCCTTAACCCCACACTAAACCTTAGCAGAAGTGCAAGCAGTAACCTATTATATATATTTTCAATTGTTTATAAACTAATTTGCCTATTATTATTTGTATTCATGTTATGTTTTGGGTTTTTCTGTAACTGGTTTTTAGGCCCAGAAATTGGTTTCACGTGTTTATTTTTGCCTAGACAGTTCACACACTGCCAGTAATTGTTCTGCCTTTTTGTTTTGGTCATCCAATCTATGAAATACTCATCTGTCTGAGTGTATAACCCATACTACAGTCAAAATACTTTGCAACGAGATTATATTTTATCTTCAGAGAAGATAAAATGTTCCTAAATAAGATATTTACTTCCCTAGCAAATAGAGCTTTGAGGGAAAAAAAAAATAATTTTTCTGGTTTTTCTTACTAAACTAATGAAATAAGTTTGTTCACAATGGAGCTTCCATTAAAATGTTTATCAGCTAAAGTGATGCCTATGTGTATAAAAAGAAGTAGAATCCCATCTTCCTGAGTCTCACAGAAGGCAATTCATACACTTCTTCCTTTTCTTCCTAGCCCAAAAAATAAGCAAGCTAAATTGCAACACTAAATAACTTTAATTTCAAGGAAGCTTAAGAAAGTCTCAATTTTGATATCAGCAGTCTTCAGTCAAACACTTGGCAGTGCTTGATACTCATAATTGTGTTTCTGACAACATTAACCATATTCAGCACTACATACAGGATGACTGCCAAACAAGCAGTTCCAAAAATGTTTTTAAGAACTTTAATTCCCTAGGAAGAAACTAGATCTATTAGTGCAAATACAGCTCCTGTGAAAGTGATCAGCTCAAGTTAAGCAGCCATGAGATTCTGCCATGAGCACGCTTATCCCTGGAAACTCCAACAAGCTCAGGCTCTAATTCAGGCCACTTCTATAACAGGACAAAACCTGCAACTTTCACTCTAAAAATCAGTGAACAAAGCATATGATACAGACAAATTATGAGGAAATTGAAAAACTGGTGTTCACTATTAAATTCACAGTGTTCCAACGGACATGATTTTTTCAGTTGAGGATGTTGATGTCTGCACTGCAGAACCGAGTCTTGTTTTCACACAGGGAAATCCACCAGTAGAAAAAAAACTCTACCATCTCAGTCTCAATCATTTTAGGCCACTCTCCACCACGAGGAGCCAAGACTCTTTATCTTCTTAGAAGTACCAGAGAATTACTCTCAGCACTGACAATGCATTCCTCTCATCTGTATGCCTGCCTTCCAATTAGAAACCAGGAAGGCAGAAGTAGACTCATATGAGAGACCAGAACATGCTCTACTGACACAGTTCCAAGAAGTCTTCTGCTACAACGTCACAGTAAAAATTCAAGATCTATGTGCTTAACTTTCTACATCATATACTTTACTTTGCATCAAAGTGATGACCATGACACCAAATTTTCTTTTAAGGCTCACAAAACACATTCCATACACCAGCTTCTACGGGACAATTTGCTGGAAGAGCTGGAAAACTAAGGAAGAGACAACTGTAGTTGGTCTCTCATAATGAGATACAGGAAATTATGAAATGAGACAGACACAAAGAGGTTGCAGAGATGGTAAAGATGAGTAGGCAATGACAATGACCTCAGACGACTAAAGCCAGAAGGAACAGGAGGCAGCGAAATCCAGTAGACAGCATTGTTTGGAAAGGCAGGAAGAAGCCTTCTAAATAAAGAAATTTTGAGTCTCCAAAGTAAAACAAAGCACAAATAAAAAAACCCTTTTTTTTTAAATGGAAACTTACTTGTACCTTCTATCAGCAACTCCTGCCCATGGCTGCCCAAAAGAGTCCGAGAAAGAAAGGGAGCAAAATCCACAAAAATCTCTCTCAGAAGTGGGGCAGCCTTTTCCAAGGCATGTTCAAGCCTGTCTGTAATACTAGTAGAGAGATACACGTGATTAGTAACACAAGAAGGAAGTTACTGAAATTTCACAAAAATAAACACAGATTTTGACAATGTCTGAGTGATACACATGTATAAGAAAGAATTAATAATCTGCCACTCAATATTCTCCCCAACCTTCCTTAGGTATTGAACATCAGCAAAAGAACATTCTTATGTTATGTGGAATCAGAGTATCAACTGTAATATCAAAAATGTGAGCCACAACACAGCTATTCAGATGTTCAATTGAAGAATTACCTCATATTTGATGCAGAATCCTCAGGCACTGAAGAAACTGTTGGAACAGATGGCAACTTGGAATTAGATGATCCTCTTCCTACAAGAAAAAGTAGTAATAAACAAATAATATAGGAAAGCATGACAGAGATTAGAAAAGCAGACCAGAAACGAAAGCCTTGAGCTTGGCCTCTGAGAAATCAAGATTTTCAAGTGTCATGTGAGGACTAAGTAAAATCCTTACACCTCTTTGTACCTCAAATGTTTTCTTCCATAAGTCATATTTATTTGTATTCATATTTATTCATATAACTATGCCATGGCAAGCTTTTTAAATGCTACTTTAGCACAAATAGAAAGTAATTCAAGGAATTGTTGCAGGCTTTTTTGTGAAGGAAGTCAGACTAGACTGTAGTGATCCCTTCCAGTCTTATATGCCACAATTCCGTCTGAACAGATTTAGTAACACAACCTTAAGTAGTGAACACAAACAATGTCTTACACCTTTAATATTCCTGTAATGTGCTAACATATATAATAATACCAATATATAATAATATAAAGGCAAATGGTAAAGTTTTAATGTATCTCTTTTGGTTACTGGAAATGTTCATCCAATTTCAAGTAACTTGCACAGTATTTTTGTGTAAAATTTAATATATTTGCATCAAAATAACACAGAAAACAAAATGAGTGGGTACTTTCAACAGCCTGGTTTGAATTTTTCAACATTAGGGCTCTGACGGAGACAGCAATGCTAAAGTTTTCCACTGCATTGCCAGTGTCATTAGCACAATGGCAGTGGCATAACCTCATTTATGAGTTATTAACTTTGCCACATCAATTATTCAAAGGGAAGACTGGGTCACTTATGTATCCTACACTTACCACAAAAAAAAAAAAAAAAAAAAAAAAAAAAAAAAAAGGCAAAAAAAAGCAGTTGTGTTATGTCAAACTGACACTACATGGCTCTAGTCAGCACAGGAGGAATCTGTAAGTATTAAATTCTGCTGCTCAGTCTATAAAGAGAAATACAGCCTCCATACTGCGGTATGGATTGGCATTAGCAATGATGAACAGGGGGTAAAGCAAGACAGTCAGAGACTTCACAGATATTTTCTGCCAGGACAGGAATGGTGACTCACAAATCTTACATTGCATTCCAAAGTATAGAGAGGAATGAATCTTAGCAGACAGGTTTCTGTGCATTTCCCAGGAGCACGAGTGCTTCTAGTCCATCTGCAATCCTATCTCTTTCCACCCTTAGACCCTGTCCTATTCTCTTTCCTCTCACCTCTCCAGTTTCAGAT
>JAWWEU010000125.1:13169797-13197455 GCA_035583155.1 Acropternis orthonyx | reverse complement strand
GAAAGAAGAGAGTTTAATCATTTCAGTTCTCACATCTACCTTAGCAAAGACATGACCCTTCGCAGAACTATAGAAAAAATCCTGATGGTCCCACCTACAATGGAGCGAGCTCAGTTAAATGCAACCTGTCTGGAAATCAGCTGCTTAGATCTTTAAACTGTCTTCCAAAATGTGCCAACTGAAACTCTTCAAAGTCTTTCAACCTGACTGAAGCGGAATAGATTTAAAAAGAGATGGCAAAGACAGATCCCTGAGATAGCGGCTTTATGTCTCCTGTCAAATTTCAAACTCCAAAACTCTGGCATACAGAGGTTCCTCCAAGAAATGTTGGGGTTTTGGGATGAGTGGATGTTGGTTTTTTGTTTCTCTGTCCAGGGGAAATGTTTTTCTCTCATCTGGTTTCAAAGGCATCACAGAAACTAATAAACTATAGCATCAAAATAATGAAAAGTTTTCCTCTTATTTCTTTTTCTTTCTTCATAGGTTGGAGATATCTTTGTGAACATGATTCACTTACACTTTTCCTAAATTCAATCTGAAGCTCTTAACTTGACTGCTGTATGTGGATGATGGGGTCAGAGGCAAACTGAGTGGGCCATACAGAATGAAGGATAAGAAAGTGGTGAACAAAGTGTTAGCTGAAAGCAAAGTGAAACATGAATCTTCTGGGCATTGTATCCTAAATAATTTATCTAATAAAGGCTAATTGAATATATGTTCCAGAAAGTTTCAACGGTGATGGCTAGATTTTGTAAATGTTTCTGATATTTTCATGGATATAATTCCATTGCTTTATGATCTAGTTTTTCATAGTCAAACCACCAAAAAGTATTTTGGGTATTCCCAAAGGAAAAGCTGTCAAATGATGTGCCCGAAACTAGAACAGAGCCTCCTGCACAGAAAAACAAAACAAAGCCCGCATAAGGCAACAAGCCACGTGATTCAGCAGTTCCAAGGACTCCAATTGTGTGTCAGACACTTAACAGTTT
Source organism: Acropternis orthonyx (assembly GCA_035583155.1). Taxonomy (NCBI): domain Eukaryota; kingdom Metazoa; phylum Chordata; class Aves; order Passeriformes; family Rhinocryptidae; genus Acropternis; species Acropternis orthonyx. Next base: position 13,196,466 of record JAWWEU010000125.1, on the reverse strand, counting down.
TTTAATTAATTTTTTTTAATTCAGATTCTAAAACAATTGTTTCATTTTTCATGATACCCTTTATATTCAAATAATTTCACTAGAATTCCTAGTTTTCTCCCTAGAGCCCAACATCCCTATCCTCATTTAACAAGGCACCTTTAACTTAAAAATATTCTGAAGTCCACATGCCCAGTAGTGGATTTGCACCCACACACTGTCCACAGGGGGAAATCACCACAGTGGTCTGGGTAGTTCAAAACAACACCAAACTGAAATGGAGTCCAAAGCCTTCAAAACAAGAAAGTCCTCTCAACACCCAGGCTGTGCCTGCAGAATGTCTTTTATAAATGCTCCAATGCTTTTTGCTACATCTAAAATCTGTGATCAGTAATCCGCTACTTCTTGGGTTTGGTTAGAAAGTCAGTAGTATAGACAACAAAAATCCTAGCCTATTACATGCAAGAATCATTGTATCAGTATAAAAGAAGACTTAACAGTGCAGTGTAGTAGCATTAGTTTTACAATTAAAGGAGATGAAAATAATTCTATGCAATATTTAGGCTATCAGCAAAATAACTGAAGGAAAAAATAGGGGGGGGGGGGGGAAATCAAGGGAAACATCTGCAAGGACAATAAAAGGGCATAATAGTCACCATGAGGCTAAGAAAGAGACATACATTCAGTCTAGAGTAATTTTGGGGGTTTGTTGTTTGTTTTATTTTTTGGGATGGGTTGGGGTTTTTTTGGTTTTCCGTTTTTTCAACACAACTGGTAAAAATAGTTTGAGTGGGAGGTAAAGGAAATTACTGACAACACAGGACATCATTCTTTTTTCTTCTAGAAATAAAAACAAACTGCAAAACAGATTAGGTATAAATGTAAAAGTATGAAATTTTAAGTTAAACCAACTTTCAAATATAGACATAACAGAAAAAGCATTGATCATTTGAATTTGACAACAGCCTAAGGCAGGCATCTATATAAACTGGTACTCTTTTTTTTGAAGATTACACAAAGATATTTATGGTCTGAATTTCTTCAGGCTTATCAACACCTAAATCCACATTCCAACGCAGCTATATTTCACCAAAAAGGGTGAATCTCAGATTTACAGCCACTGAAAATTTCAGGGTTTTTTCAATAGGATTAGGCATAATGATTTCTGCATGCAAATTCTGTTTTGTAGAAGTACTCTTTTTACTTTATTTAACTCAGAGGTGGCTTTTCATTGTACTATTTTTTTTCTGCCTTTAGTGAAAAAGATGAAAATACTTCAGTAGCATATTTTCATCCCCAACACACATGTGGGTAAGTGCAGTAGCTACTTCAAACATGTGGACCTAAACTGACTTATCTCTTCCTTATCCTTTCACTGATAAACTGGCTCCTTCAAACTGACAGTTTTACAGACATTTGCAAGAAGATAAAAGAAAATGCAAATAGATCATCTGTCTAGCACCCTTACAGTGAAGCCTTATTGTTTATTCAAGCTCCCTAAGGGCCTAAACAAATAAGTGTCTCTAGCAATAAAATATTATTAAAGAAACTCCTTGTGCAAGATCCTTTTGCATATACACTTACAAAGTACACTTGGCAATACACAAGCAGTACATGATGATATACTTTACTCTGTGAGAACAGACATGAGGTAAAGAAAAATAAGACCTCTTAATTTTGTACACATACCCACCATACTTAAATACACCGATGCCCTTTGTGGAAGAGGTATCCAGTAAAATAATGAGCTCATTGAAAAATACACTTCCGGGGCTGGCAGTGCACAATGCCAGACTACAACGAAAGGTTTTACAAGCTAATATACGGGATCTGTTACATAAACACATCTGTAGGTTACAACAAAACAGATTTCATGAAACAATGGTGAAGACTTCTCTTAAGACAAGTGGCTTTAAAACAGTTTTTATACTGACACAACAGGAAGCTGTTTTCATTGCATATCCATCAGCATTTAAGATTCTTCTAAGTGTCATTTTGCTTTGGTAAGTAGCCTTCAACTACTTAACTTCACTGTAAAGTTGGAATTCTCTTTGAAATAGTTAACTGTAATCCAGTGAACTTCTTAAATAACCTTGACACTGATGGTAACTCACTTCACACTCATTTTTCTTATTTTAGTTTTTCTCCTGCTAATTTATTTTCCTGCAAGACTTCAAGTTCATTTTCACTTATGTATAAAAATCAATGAATACCATTCATCTTCGCAAAACAAGCCAATCGTGGGAGAAAATTTACATTTCTCTACATACAGAACTAGAATTCTGGAGTCACAACTCCATTTTTTTCTCCTGTTACTGCTTATCCCTGGGTTTCTTCCAAGCATCCACCTTCTTTTTCACCTCAGCCTTTGACACCGCCTCGTTTATGCCTTCGCACTTTGGGGAACAGCCCCCATGTCTTCCCAGGAGAAGCAAAAATCCCGTGGGCAACTCTGTGTGGCTCAGAGGCAAAACAAGTGACACTCAAAGAACTTCAAGTAAGAAGGGGAGGAAGCAGCAACAGAAGCTGAGTGGAGCTTCCCACTGTTTTCTACATTCAGAACATCAGGAAGGAAAAGAGGCAACTCGCTCCTGCTTCCCACAGATTTTTTTGTACTCCCTTTTGATCATAGTTGTATTTGAACAACCATTCGCAAACTGAACAGTGGAAGCTTTAAGATTGTATTCTTTAGAGTGAAGCACTCATAAAACACATGTGAAATCCTTCAAGGACATAAACAGAGAAACTCAGAGCCATCAGAGAAAACAGTGGCAATGCATACTGCAAAACAGTTTAAAAAAATTCATACCACTTCAACATTACAACTCTAATTGAAACATTTAAAAAGAAAATTAAGTGACAAACAAAACTACAGGCATCCTGCCGGCACATTCACAATAGCTCAGGCAACTCAGCCAAGTCCTGCCTATTCCAATATTAGTCCTGTCTTAGCAGTAACCTTTCCTGGACACAGCATGTGCAGGAAAATCTCTGTGCCAAATCTGACATTCAGCCTACGAGACAATCCAAGGAAGAGCCAACTTGAGTGAATTCCCCCTCCTTAGATTATTACAAGTAAATTGGTTCTTTTGCTCAATATCACCCTCTAAGAGACAATAAATAATCAGTTCAAGGTGGGCCACCTAGCTTTATTTTCTCCACTCATTTCCAAGATATCTCGAACAATTGGACTAGCAATTCCAGCAAACCAATGACCCAAGCATCAGCCATCGGCAACACATTGATGGGAAAGTTCAGACCACACAGGGCACATTGGTATTCAGGAAAGGCTTTTTGTGCTGTGAAATACTCTGCAGCTTCAATGAGTAGAGGTGAAGAAACTTCTGCAAAAAGGCCAGGCTGTCTGAGGCCAAAACATGTTTTCACCCTCTTTCAATGTATTAAAGGAACAGAGTGAGTTTAGATGGTTATCTTGCCAACTTGTCAACACTTCGTATTTGGTAGGCCAGGATATGTCACATCCACATGATATGAGCTTAGGACCATCTTAAGCATCAAATATCTGAGATACTACAACCCTTGAGCTACAGGCAAGATGCAAACTTCAGGAGAAATTACTGGGAAGGAGGCTGATGAATTGTGAGCACACACAAATGGCAATGGAGGCACCTGGAACCACACAGACTGACACAAGCAATCCTGACATCACATCTACAGGTGGGATTTGCTCACATACTCTATAAAACTTATTCCCACGTTGAGCATATGTCACATATGCTCACATATATACAGGTTAGAACCTGCTGTTTAATTCTATTTCAGTGTCTGCATCTCACTTTCATCTCTGTTTTGGAGTAAATCTGCTCAAGTCTCCACAGTAAAGCACTGTATGTTAAAATATGTCAGGGTTCTGTTTATTTCATCAGTTTTTAAAATGTATCAAACAAATGTATGCAAAACTCACTTTGAAAAAAATAGATGACATGTATTTTTAAATGTAGCAATAATGTTTAATAAACAGCCTTCGTATAAAACATGAAACAGCCCCAAATTTATATTCACTACATAAGCCCCTGACCTCAGCATTTTTAAAAAAGGATTGAATTAATTAATTTTCTTAATTACAAAAGTAAACAGAATAATAATGAATGTTAGCTGAAAAAATGAGAATGATGTACTGATTCTCTGCTGCATGAAAATGAAACTTAGTAAAAGAACATGTGATTTGAAATCAGAGCAAATTTATATATATTATACTTTGGGTTTACAGGAAGTTTGCTTATTGCTATTTCCACCCTCAAATAAAAAAAAAACAAATTAAGGCCTTATACAGAACTTGATTTCAAACTTACTGTGTGCAATTTACATGAGCCACATTAGATGTAAAACACTCCAACCCTGCAAAATTTTTGTTTCCATGCCATTATTTTACCAGGGAAAAAAGAAACAGTCTCACATTTTAATCTGTTTAAGGCATGATTTCACTTACCCCTTTACTTTTTCTTTTAATTAATTAGATTGCCAGTCTAAACATGTCTATTTTTAATCCTGATTAGTTTCTCTTTATGCATATCACTTCAGATTACATGTCCAATTTTTGCCAAAACTCCCAGACATGCTGGAAGTCACACAGTTACAAACTACATTAGTATTGTTTATTGTCTGGGTTTCTCATACATTCTACAGGCACAGGAGCACCTATTTTTTTTTCTTCTATACCTTCCTAAAAGATTGACTAAATCTGAAAATCCATGTTTGTTTGCTTTGTTTTTATTAAAAGCAAGTGAACACTTACTTCAGAAACTGTAAGAATTAAGCCCACATCTAATCTGAGTAAACCAGTCAGAAGTTAACAATTATTAGCAATTATTTAAAGTAACTTTAATATAGGCTAGGTTTTATTATTTTTAAAACAGATTAGCTGCTCAGAGCCGATCTTCACCGAAGAACTGCGACATTACAAACGATAGCTAATTCCCCTAATTCAAACAGGGCTCTTAGACTGATATAGTGCTATCTCCTGCAACTTTGGTGACAAAATGGATTCTCCCCTTCACAAAGACTAAAAACATACAAGATTTGAATAGCTTTTCTTTCCCTTTCTCATGGCTGGAACACAACTTTTTTTTTATATTCCAAAGAAATGGAATGGGCAGTCGAAGATGGCAACAAAAACCTTCCAGACACATGAGTACTTGAGGACATGGTAATAGATCACTTTTTTCCCCCCCCACTCTTACTTCTTGGAAGTAAGTTCATAAAATCAGGAAGCAAGAAACCCTAATATTGAGGAAACCACCTATACTCAGGCATAGTTTGAGATTTCTTTGATTAGGATGCAAATCAGTTCTAAGTCTTGAAGTCAAACTTCATGGGCACAGACAGTTCTGAGATTCTACACAGTTTGTGGCTCAAACATGGCTAAGTAGAAAAGCATGCCTTTGACACAGCATATAAGGTTAAGCATCATTTATCTCATACAGAACGACCAGAGAGACCAAGGGTTCAAAGGAACACTTGCTTATAAACAACCTACTCAATTCTGTCCCCACTGAAAAAAACTGTCCAAAGCAATTAGTTTGGCATCAACACTGAATTTGACCTCAGGCTAAAGCTATTGGAAACACTTGTACATAATTTTCAGTTCTACTTAGCCCTAACACATATATCCTTGGGCAAATACCCTAGAATTTATAAATAAGCTTATACTTAACATAATAAGAGTTGAAACAAAAAGTAGTCTTTAGAATATACCATATTTATATGAAATACAAGTTAATAAAGTATACCTACTTTACAAAAGCAGTGAAAAATCTTGAATATTACAAATACTGCTCAGACATTTGCATTTGTTGCAAAGTTGGGGGTTTTTTTATTACAGCACTACTGTTGTAATTTTTTATTTATAAACAGGTTAGGTTTTAGATTTGTGCAGCCACAGCAGCAAAATCAAGAATAATAAAATGACCTGGGGGACAAACTCTCAGAAAAAATTCTAAAGTATGACTTCTTATATTCGTGAACCCATGTGATGTCACTGACAATCGGTCCAGTCTAACTTAAAGCCAAATCTATTTTCCTGTAAAGTATCTGATACTGGTCTTTGTTAGAGGCACAGAAACCAAATGGAGGCCTGCAAGCTGCTATGTGAGGGCATATGACAAAGTTTAGACAAAGAAGTATGCAGAATAAAAAGCATCTCCAAGGTCCTCTTGTCTGACTTGGTAATTCAGGACCTACCACACACAGTCCTGTAGTTCAAAAAAAGAAAACACCAAACAGAATGCAAAACAGTACCTTCCTAGATTATTGGCACACTTCCTCCAAAGAAAATAGAACCAGTATCAATATTCTTAGTATAAGCAAGGCACAGATAGATAGATACACACACTAATCAGTATTACAATGGAAGGCAACTAATGACTTAATGTCTGAAAAACAACTGTTCTCACCAACATATGGATAACCACTGAAAAACCTCTCACCTTCACATAACAAGTAACATGTAACACAAAATTGTCTGTCTGTATTCAGAGTGAATGGTGAGGGAAGAAAAAGCCATAGAGGAAGCGTTGGTGTTTAAGTTGTTTAATTTACCCTTACTTACCAGGAGATTCTCCTGACAAATCTGGGGCTTGGGCTGAATCTAAAGAAGAAACCACACTGACAGCATTTGTAGGAACACCAATTGCAGCTGCAGAAGAGGAAAGGCTTGATTTCTTCGGTGGTACAACAACACTCCTAGGTGAAGACAAGAAGTTAGTTGAGCATACTGTATGTGAAGGTTTATACTTCTAGCACTTACACTTCCATGTCCTGCAAAGGTACCATTCCTTCCCTACTGCCTTTTTCCATCACTTTTGCTAACCCTCCTTAACCTAAGGACGCTTCATTCTTGTTTATGATACATTTTTTTATGGTACACTTTAATATCTCATCCACTTCCACAAAACCCCTGACAAGCAAGCACACAGTTTGAAGATGACCAGGATAAGTGTTCAGCAACTGGGTTTTTCTTTTCACTGTAGTTTCCCCAAGACTTGGTTTTAAACCTCAGGCAACTATTTACAAAAGAAGTCACAGCATTCAAAATGAAAACGTTAAGGTGAATCATAAACATTGAAGGTTGCCTTGACAGGTTACTACTGCTGGGATTCAAATGCAGAACATAAGAGTGACTGAAGAAGGATATACTACAGCTAGAAACATCCTAACACATATCCACATGCATATACAAATGTTCACACATCTTAAAAATACGGCTATAAACTTAAGTACATAATGTCAATCAAGTTTTATTTATATAACAAATCAAAACATTCTCTGGGGTCGAGAGAATCTCCATCTTTTATACAGGTTAAATGTCAGGCCTTATAGTCAGCATTAAAGACTACATCAGAGGGAAAGAGGCAAAGTGACAAGTTAGGCAAGGAGATTTATCTGACATGTTACCAAGACATCTATTTATGCTATACCAATTTCAATTAAATTGTAGTACTTTATTCCAAATACCTAAAAGGCCTTGCTAAGCATACATTAAAGGCATTTTTAATTGCAAGTTAGCTCCATAAACATGCAAAACCCCAGCTAATGAGGTAAAGAGTACAGCTGATATATAATGTACTCCCACTGCAGCGCTTACTTTTAATTACCTGGTGTTAACCATAAGCCGAAAATCTTCAACATTCAATTTATTTAATCACATCTTTTGTTGACAGTAATATAACTACACACTGAAAGTATTCCCTTAATAGCTTTAAAATATTCATTTTCAAGTAACTCAGAAATTTGACCTAAATTCAGGTGTGATAACAACCAAAGAAGTTCTGTCAAATATTTCTAAAACTAGAATGGGGAGAGGAGGACTGTATTTGACTCTCTTCTTCAGTCAAGATGATGTCAAAAAATGTCACAGAAGCTAGACCACATTACTGATTAAATCAACCCTCCTTAATGGCAGGAGTAGGCAGGCCCCATACTTGGAGGCAGTACATGTCATATCATTATAAGGGTGACTGCTAATGTTAACTAGTCAGTAAAAAAATAGAAGCAACAACACCTGAGCCCCAAGTCAAGATATTGTTCCTAAACCATGAATTTTTATCTTATGTTCATGTCTGGTTTTCTGAAACATGAACAATGGACTTTAAAAAAATAATCATATATTTAGACAGTTTTCTAAATTATAACCACATTACCAATTAATTTTGCAGCACCCAGGTACAAGGAGGAGATGTCTCGCTCAAGATTCTGTGACATTCACTGCCTGGAAATAGTTACTACTATTTTATAAGAGCCATTCAAACACCTGGAAGGGGTTGGAAAATGAACACAAGTTTACTAAATACAAATGCACCTACACATAGCAAACTTCCAGACATTTCCCCAACATTCATGACACAGCACTGAAGCCCAGGTGTATTCCTTTAGAGATTTTAAGTTCTTTTACCGTAGAGATATCTCATTCAAGAAATACTAATCAATAATATTAAACCCAAAATCATACAGGCAGATTATAAATACTTGTCTATTCAAGTGGACTCCATGAAACCTTAAGTGAGTGATCTGTAAAAATTTCTTTGCACGTCCACTAAATTACAGTAACAATTATCCATTTGATGCTAACTAATACAGACACAATTATATTGGATGCAAGATTATATGGGAGAATGTTTAGTGACAAATTTGGTAGTTGTGCACATATAGGTTGTGTCTGTTGAAGACATGTAATTCATGAATTAATTTTAAATTGGAAAACATGAAAAAATCTTGAGGATAAAAATAAATCTTACAGAGAAGCTTTCCATTTCCAGGGCTTATAGTCCATCAGAATGCTCTCAAAACATCAACCAGAAGGGCTGTGTCCCCTGAATGCCTACAAGGGCAGATGCTACTCTCTGACCCTACTAAGAGCCCCAGGAACTACAAAACAGGTGGTATTACAAGTTGTAAAGAACAATTCAGAAGCACACCTTAAAATAAATAAATAAACAAACAAATAAATAAATAAACAAACGGTTACATTTCAACTAATGTTATATGTAAGAAAAGACTCCTTTCAGTTGAAAATCAAGAAATGAGTACGCTGGAAAGATCAAGCAGGAGTTTTAGAATAGGAGTAGGTGTTAGCACTACTAAAAGAAGTTTCTCACAGGGCAAGGAACAGCTCTGGACCTGCATGGGAGCAAGGAAGCCTGTGTGCAGAGAGCTGGTACCTTAACACTGCTCATCTGCAGCTGACACCAAGTGCGGACCAAAGGAATCCCAGCTACAACAGCCTTCCATTCTCTGTGCTGTTTCTGACACAACACTGTATATTATCATTCCTTCCTGTAAACTTCTACTGACCTTCAGTGTGCCTAAGTGGAGTTGCACGGAGGGAGTAGTTTCAGCAAGTTGTCATACCCTCTACAGCTATCCAAGGAGAGGCACACTCAAGCAAAGGAGTTAAGACTTTTTTGTTTTCCCCCGGGCTGCAAAAGACAGCAGTAAATGACCGTAATAGTCCCTTTTGCCTTTGAAGATCTTTTGTATACCTTCTCACCTTCAAATCTGTGGAAGTTTGGGAATACAAGTACAGCTGTTACTCTCACCTTCAGTAACTTACTTTCCATGAAGTACAAAAAAAAAAAAAAAAAAAAGGAATTATATTCTAACACTTCAAATATAGCCTTCACAATCTAGCAATGGCATTCACTATAAGGAAGATGCTCTGATTACTAGGACCAGGAAACCTGGCACGCACTCACAGCTGCAAAGTAGAGTTGTAGCAGGCTGCCTTTTTTTTTTTTATTATTATTATCCAACATCATTCCTTTTGCTTTGATTCAAAGAACAACAATGAATAAGTAAAGGTTTCAGACTTCAACATACAGAAAAACATATGTTGCTTTATAAAGAGTCCATGTGGGTGTGCCCATGTATTCCAGAGTCACCAAATGCTTTGAACAAGAGACATTGACTCTCATAAAGTTCTCTGAGAAATCCAGGTTGTTTATGGTATCCTACTGAAAAAGAACTTTTAGCTAAAAAATGAAAGACCTGAAAAAACCTACTTCATAAACTCAACAGTAAAAAGGTTATGTTAGGTCTTGGGCCCTTGGAAGAAAAAAGAGGCTTTGAACAACTCACCATAAAGCTGTTTTCCAGCCTCAGACTAGTTCTGAACAGAATTTATTTTAGATAGTGATCTGCAATAGTCAGCTGAAATTATTCCTATTCCTGAGCCCAAATAAATAAAATAAACAGTATTTCTGGTGAGGAAAGAAGGTCCCTTCTGAAGAGCACAGCCAAAAGAAGTGCTGGATATTGTTCAAAAATGTGATGTAAGAAAACCCCAAACTGTGACTGCGCTTTGTCTCCTGGTCAGTTGCCATGACCTTCTAATGCGCAAAAAAAAAAAAAAAATCCATACAATAGTTCAAGAACCCCAAACCAAAGAAGTATCTTGACATCATAGTAATATTTATTGCCATGTATATATTCTTTTTCAATGGTGCAACAGACCAATGTTACAGCTGCAGGATTTGTTTTAGGAGCTTCCATTTCCAGGCCACCTTCAAAGATATAGAAGTTCAGCTCAGCAATCACACAAAGATTCATATTAACCACATCCTGGAAAGCAAATTAAGATTTTTGAAGCATAAACAATGGTCATGTTTCTTCATTTACATTCTGAAATTCCTACATTTTTCCTTCTTTGTGTAGCAATATGGTCCTTGCTTTGAATACTTAGGTGGAAATGCAACTGTGTTCAAACAGAAATACTTGCCATTAACTACCAATGTTCCTTTGTGGTGTTCTTTCAAAAGATTATTTAAATGCTAATATAAGGAAAATGAATGCAACTGGCAGAAAGAATGCAAGACATTAGAAAATCAAGATTAAATATTGCAGTAAATAAATTCTGGGGAAAACAGTGTTTTTAGCCCATTATTAAATCAGGTAAATTTGTCAGAAGTGTCTTAAAAATTAATGTGCTTTCAACTTCCCTTAACAAATAGAGCACTTGCTTTTAAAGAGTACACAGATAAGACAGTCCTTTTTTTGCACCTAAACTGACAAGCATTTCTTAAAAAGTTAAATATTGCTACAAACATGAATAAAATATTCATCAATAAGTGGTTTTATAGTATATTTCCTCAGATCTACAAAAATATGTTAAAACCCATCTGTAATCATGCATTAATTTTATCAGAATAACAACATACATTAAGCAGCCTCATACATGGGTAGAGATGCCTCACATAGAAAAAAATGCATCAATACATTTTATTCCTTAACATTCACATCATGCCACCGCTTAAATTAACTCTATATTTTTGGGTTACATTTGTATATTAAAACATCCATTATCATAACATTCAAATAAAGAGAAAAAAAAAAACTAGAAAAACTGCACAAAAAATCTTCTTGAGGTCTATTTCAAGGAGACCTTCAAGCATTACTAAGTAAGAATATTTTTTAATGCCTCATTTACATGACTGTATTAGATGTTTGCTTTTTTTCATTTAAAATCCAGTACTTAAAGGTTTAAAGGAAGAATTTACAGCACATGAACTGATAAACATAGGTCAGGCACAGTGAGATCAAGCCACCATAAATACATCTTAGCCAGAAGGTCAGTGTGTTATTAGTCCCAATTATGCTGAAGTGTAAGAAGTCTTCGTGTTGCAGACAATTATTCACTGCTGAATGAGCACAGACCACTGAGCTGAACACTGACTTCCCTCACAGACAACAATGATCTATTCTGCCAAATTCTATAAGGATTTACTTATTGAACCCTTCCCTGGTTTCAGATCACTGGTTCTTCTGTCCCAGTATAAAGACAGAAAATATCTACATGTCTTCAAATTTTAGGATTTTAGAAAGTATGTATTTTTCATGAAATTGGCAAGTCCCCATTTCATTTTAAATATATTTCAAGTTACAAATTTTCCTTGGGAGCAAGTCAAATATCCCAAATACACCATAGAGCAGTCCAAACCAATGACCTCACTGTAATTTAAAAATATTTACATGAGCCCTGATTCCTCTTGACATACATTTATACAGATTTAATTCTTAGCATTCTATTCTTTAGCACTGAAAAGCAGCACAGGTGACAGTTTGTCTGTATCCCTATGGAATAATGCTTTTAATTCAAACCCAAAAGAAAACAGCCTTGTTCCAGGCTACCAACACGATGTCCACTGCAAGGCATCACTGCAAGGAGCAAAAGAGCAACAAAGAGGATCAGAGATCTATTTCTACCTCTACTTTGTGAGGCAGGAAAGCAGCCTGCCACATCAGTGTCCTTCTATGGGCTCTGCTGTGTGTAGATAATACCCGTTCTCTTATGTCTCCCTTGAAATAGCCAAGGAGAAAGGAAGAATGAGAGGCTCTCAAAACCAGGAGAGATCAGAGGGTAGGGGGAGGGGAAAAGAAGGTATGATAGAAAGAACACAGTCAATTTTGTAAGAGAACTTTAAAATCAGCTTGGCAGGAAGAAGACTTCAAATGGCTTGGCTCTTCAGCCCCTGCAGAATGCAAATTGTTGGTGTGTTGAAAGAGCTGAGCTTTTCATCACAGCACATGTGCCTTTATCTGCAGATCCCCTTTTCTCATATTCTGTTTCTACCTACACCTGGTAGTCTTAATCTTGTCAACAGCGAGTTTATTCTTTTTCCATCTGAGGCCCAAATCAATGAAGTCTAAAATGTATTCATTCCATATAAGAAGGGACTTTGATGAAATTTAACTGAAATACCCCAACCAAGCATTACAAAGGCACATGCATGCCCCTCACTGACAAATGAGTAAACACAAGCTGAGTCAAACCAAGCAGCTTATAGATGATGTTCCAAAAAGATAAACAAGCTTATTAACATATCTGTTCTGTAAGTTACAGCACAGCTGCAGCTTTAAGCTCTATGGTACAAGATCATGATTTAAGAGCCTATATTCCTCTGAACCCTCAGCTTCCTATAATGACACAGTTATTGAATGTTTCCACAACGAGCAGCAGAAGCCAGGAGAGACCAAGATTTTATTTTAAAGTGCACAGTAAAAATGGCAAGTGATAGGTTATGGGTTTTATTAGCCTAACTGAAGAAAAATGTCATATCTCGTTTCATCCCAAGCTTTGGTTATTTTTATTTCTGTTTTATTTAAATTTGCTTGCATTAGCACCCCCCTACATCTTTTTCTACAAGATTACTACTAAATAAGAAAACTGATGGTTTAGGATGAACTGAAATTGGAACATTAATTCATGTCCCTATGGATCTTGGGAAAAAGCCAATGCAAGTCTTGAACTTTATCGTGATAAACCCCTGGCACCCACTAATCACAAGATTGTATCTTCACATAAGATAAGGGGAGGATTTTTGGCATGGGAATGAACACATACACCTAGCTGTTTGCAAAGGCTTGCAACCTGGCAGCCTTTCAGTAAGGTTTCACTCACATAGCTGTTACTGTATACTCTCCAGCTATGGCTGGGAAGTTGATAATCCTTAAGATATGAGGAGAGTTTTGATTTCTGACACAGCATTCCTGAGATAAATGCAGGATCAGAGAGATGCTTTGAAATTCCCAGAGATACCCCGCTGGTAAACTGCTACATGAGAACAACTTTTAACAAAGTGCCTTTAAAAAGAAAAAAAAAACTTAACTCACAGAACTTGTGTTTGCCATCAAACAATATATTAAATGTAAACCAGACACAGAAAATAAGAGCATCCCATAGCCTGTTTTCAAAAAAAAAAAAAAAAAAAAACCACACCAACTTTCACAATGTAACTTAGTATTTTTGCCTACCTCAGAGATAAGAGTTACTATTCCCAACTCTATTCCAGTTTCTGGTAAAAAGGGTGACTTTTTTATCCCTAACACAATTCCTTCCCTCTGTTGTCACTAGATGTCATTTCAGGGTATAAACTTGTGTTTTAAGGAGTTGCACTGCATAAAGATACAGTCACCTTCAAGTAGCCATGAAATTTTCCTGTCTATATCACTTTAAATATGTTTCATATACACAGTTATTTTGCCTTTTTAACTCACTTAGGTAATTACGAACAAACTTTATCATATATCAACATATTTACCACAGATGCAAGATTTTGCATGTCACTATCAGATAATTGATTAGAGATAAGAGTTCTATACCATCAAGAACACTTTTGTCAACCAGACATACCCACAAAAGCAAGTAAAGGAAAGAGTAAGCCACAACACAGAGCCAGTGACATGCTGAGGTCACATACAACTGTTGAAGGACAAAGTATTTCATACTACTTCATGATCTTCTCCTCACCTACTAAATACAAATCTTTGCAAATGAATAGCCACAAGTTTTCACTGTGAAGCAGCCCAGATAGCTACATAAACCCTACAAACCCTTTGCCCTCCGCTCTTCCATCCAGAAGCGCAGTGCTGTCCCCTGCTTCAGCCCATGCATCCCTTTCACTCCTCTGTGGATATTCCTTCACCATACCACCTTCCTTTCAGTAATGATGCAGTAATTATGCCTCAAGGTTAAGTGAAAAAGTGTTAAGAGCTGTTACAAATGTCTGGCACTTTGGAGGTGGAAAAAGAAGTGTCCATCAGGGACAGTGCAGAGCTGGAAAAGTAAAAAGGCAAAACAGCAAGTAGTTCAACTTTTCAGTAACTTGCTTTATAAAACACACCACAGTTTAAGGTAGTTTTTCTGCGGTTGAGTGACTCTGTAACTACACAGAAAACAGAACACAGAACTGCAAGTCACTGAAGAGCTGCTATCAATGCTCAGTATTTCATTAGTGTACATGTTATCAAATTAAATTGTACACCTTCCTCTGATAAGGTTTTGCAGGTGTAATCTACCTATGTCAGCTCTCAGGACTGCAAGTGCAGCAGTATTTCCTGTCAAGTTAATCTGCTTTACAGCAATTCAAATCAGATTTGCACAAGCAGCACAAACCTTTGGTTTCAACAATAGCTAAACAATAATTTCCAACTGCAACAGGGCAGTTCTGAACCAGATCTCTAACAAGTGTTATTTTGTGGCTGAAATCTCTATCAAGCAGCAACAAATAATAAGAATTTTATGAGAAAAAATACTCCTCACAGACTAAAATATTATGCTACTTGACATCAGCTGCCCACGTGCAGCAAAGAGCAATGAGAGGCTACAAAGGAGAAGTGCGAAAAGCACTTGGGCAGCTGCAGGGAGAGAGGTATGACAAGTTCTAATTCAGTGTACCCCTTCTACGAGTTTCCCCCTCTGCCTCCATCCTCCTACTGCTCTCAAAACAAGTCGTTCTGTTCAGCATCACAAGCAGAACACAGTATTTATTTTGAGACAAGAGCAAGGGGCCAAATGCTGGCTGGCTGGCACACACCATCTGTGTCTAATCTGGCCAGACAACCACCACGGCTCTTCCCCCACTAGTGATATGGCAATCTGAGCTGGGAAGACATGCTGTGACAGCTGCATACATAACCCTGGCAGAACTGCACTCCTTTCTTGGGTCATCTGTTAGTTTGAACAAGGCAGCCATGGACTCCAAAGACATCAGAGCCAGAGGAAATTCAGGAATAAGCAGGGAATCAGACACCAGTATGGTAACAGGGAATCCCCGTGCACTGGAGCGACTGCAGGATTTCTGGGTACGACCAAGGCTTTTCTAGAGACAGGAATGCAAGTGTTACGGGATTTTTCTTCTGTTCTTTGTTTTCTTTGTCATTTTTGGGAACCCCAGAGAGGTAAAAATCAGTAAGTCTAGTAAAAGACAGTGTGGTCTACCATACTTGTGAAAAGATATGGAGCTAATGAGATTGAGATAAAGGGAACACCAAAATTATTATCAGAAAAAAGTGACTTGATTTCCAAAAGAAAAGAAAAGAAAGAGAAACAAATCAGGAATTCTTCTTTTTCAATTCACCACAGCATTTGAGTATTAAGAAAGGCAGAAATTTATTAAAATTAAACCCAAATTTAAAAGCTGTTATAACAACTAAGCAAACGTAACAGCTTAGGGGTATCTACTGAATGAATCCCAAAAAAATTTAAAGTAGGCTTTTTGTACCAGAAGGCAAAACATAGCTGGATTTTCCCAAATGAATAAGGGAGTACTTTATTGGTAGATGGATGATTACTCCACTGGTTTTGACCCATTTGTAACTATTATTAAACCAGTATTCTTTGCCAGGCCCTCAGTAAAAGAGACTAGATATAACTTTGTGATCAATACACACACTAATCTACACATCATTCCTTTAAGTTATTTAATGTGCATTTTATTTCTTGAGTTCTTTAAAACTGACTAAATAAGCCCATCTGCCAGTACTACATTTAAGAAGAGAACAGGAAAGACAAAGAAACAGTTTACACCCTCAATCTTTTCTTTTACTCTTGCAGTCATTTCTAGGCAGTTCACTGGCTCTCTTGCCATGTTGCTTCTGAGCTGTAACATGTGTGGAGACAGGGGAGTTAAGCCTTACAATGAGGTGCTGCTTTCAAGACCTTTAAGTACAACTCAACCACCAGTTATTTTTCTTTCCCAGTCTTTCATAGCATGACAGAGCAACCCATATAATGTAGAACTTACCTTCATGAAGAACCTATGTGATATCAGTGGACTTGTTAGTTAAAGGTTCTACTTATCAACCAAAGCATTTTGACTAATATAAATGACAGACAACCTTGTACATGAGTTCTGGCAAAGTGTGAGTTTTCCTGCTCCTGACAGATATCTTAAGCAAAATTAAATAGCCCAGATATTTCAGATGTCACATTACCTGTCAAAGGAATGGAACTGCACAGGCTGCTCGGCAGCTCCATCGCCAAGAACTCCAAGGAAGGTCGGTGGCACAAGAGCAGCATCCACTGCAGTCCCATCAGCTGGAGTGCTGACCAGGCTTCTCAAGATGTCCTTTACATTGACATTTTTTGCAGCTGGCACAGAAGACACAGGCTTACTGTCTTCAGTTCCTGTCTCACTTCTGCCCTCCTGAGACTTATTTACTTCTAAAGAGAGCGTGCACAGGACCTCGCTGATTGCATCTGGACCTGCACTGACATTTGGAGGTCCTGCTTCAGCTGCGCTACCCAAACTGTTTGTTTGTCCTGAAGCTGCTTCCTCTCCAAGACCAGAATCCCTTCTTTGTATAGATGCTGCACTTTCTAAATCATCAGTGGAGGCTGAAGCACCAAGAGCAGCAGACGAGTTTTCCACAACTGTTCATACCAAAAAACAGAAAACACATTTTAAGGTCATTATTAACAGGGCTGCATTCACCACACTGCTCCTGAAGGAGTAACAGCAAGAGGAGACAAGTGAAATGACACAGCTCTAAGTGTTTCTTCTTGCCTACTTAGAGATGTAATACTATTTGTAAGCATTTAGTAGGAAATTTAGAACAGAATAATTTCTTTCTCATTTCTGAGAAGCCTGAATTACTATAACATCTAAAAAATGAGACAAGAAAATAGAGTATAATGAGACATCAGTCAAAGAATGAAAATTAATTGACTGCCCTAAAGAACAACTGAGAAAGCAGTCTGACAGTGAGGGGAAAAAAGGTGGCAGTCTATACTTATGCATACTTAACCTTACAATTAATGAACAGTAAAGTTTTTGCAATAAAAATTCATGAATACTTAGCAACTTCAGTGAGATTAGCCAGTAGAATCAACCTATAGATCAGGTTTTTCTCAGATCATAAAGAAACACAAATACTGAAGCAAACTGAACACTATACTGCTGTTTAAGTGGTTACAATTCACATATTTCCATGCAATTTCACACGGATTTCTACAGAATTTTAAGCCCCATTATTTCATTTGGCCAAATAATTAACAGTTCACCTGTAGTAGGAGTCTCATTATTTTCATTCTCTGATTCCTTGCATGACTGGTCGTGGTTTTGTGGTCTTCTTTCATTTTGGGGTTCCAGTATATCTCTGTACTTTGAAACCATGAGCACAGAAATAAAATATACAACAGCCAAAGCCAAAAACTGAGCCTGTTTACTATCCTCCTGTAAAAAAAAAAAAAAAAAAGACACACACACAGATTTTTCTATTACAATTTCAGCAGTATGTTTATTTTTCTGTAAAGTATGCCCAGCACTACCATAAACAGACTGAGAGTAAGCTGATATGTCAACAGTGGAAGAACAATATTCTCCAGTCACAGTTTGTCTCACCTATAAAGCTAGGGAATACAGCAATTGTATTCAAGTGGCACTAATACTTCCATTTCTCATTTATAAATATGACAACTTGGGCTAAGGTTGTGTGTTTTGACTACGTGCTCCAAATCAGTGCAGGGACTAGGTCCCCTTTATTTACAGGTGTTTCTTCTATTACATTTCCTCAAAAGTACCAAGATACTAATAGCACTTGCTGTGAAGTACAACAGGCACGTATACTCAACAAAACTATACTGTATCAATGAAGGATGTGGAATAAAATACAGAACCAGTGTTAGGGGTTTATTTCATCATCAGATAGTCCAGATGGATGCCATGCACTATGTGCAATTTAAACAAGAATTGGCAAGTATGCATTTGTACTACAGCTGTAACTTTATGGAGAGATTTTAAGAAAATCTTAAAAATAAATCTTAATATGAACTATGCCAGGTTCCTCCCCAGTTCTCAGTTGCTCCTAGTGAAACAGAGGGAAAACCAGACACTAAGATTTAGTCTAAGCCTGCCCCCTTTGGCTGCCAGCAGAAGAAAAGCTTCATACACCTTGGAATCACGGGAGAATGGAGTATTTGGATCCTCACTGAACAATCAATAAGAAGAGTGTTTGGGATTTTTTACCCCTCATTTACATCAAAGCTTGGGTAACAGACAGTCTTTTCCTCTGAAAAGTTCAGAGAAACTAAGTTAGACTACAAAGCTCATTCTATCATAACTGTAGTGGCTATTGAAGCTCCATATTCTATGAAGAGCTCTTTAATAAACTACACTGGGAGAAGTTTATAAGAAGTTCCCTATTAAGAACTAGATAATATAGCTGGATCCTACCTATTGCACTGAGAAAACAATGTATATTCACCTTGGCTGAACCCAGGCTTTCACAGAACAAGGCAGAAACTATAAGGTAACAACATGCTGGCAACAGGCAAGCACAGTGTGAGACTGAGGAAAGTTGCCTACAATGGTAAGGATTATAAAGAATTTTCTTACTGGATCAAATTTTGCAAGACAATTTCCAACTGCACTTAAAGTTGTGATCCAGTAAATTGCACTACCCCTTCCTTATTTTACCAGCAATGTTTGTAGAACTGCTTGAAATAAAGCTCATGTACCACTGTAAGTACCACTACTGGTGGTTCCATCCGAGTTCCTCCTGTACAGGTTCAAATTATCCCCATCGTGAATCTCTGTGCTGAACACAATGTAAGAAACTGCATCCAGAGAAACATTTAGATGCAAGTGTAAACAGCTCAGACAAAAAACCGTCCAAATTAGATCTTGCAAAGTCTACTTTTTCTTCACCACTTTGCCAAAAAGCAGAGCTATTGGGTCATTTTATATTTATTGTGAAACAGAAAGCCCAGTGGATTAGATGTGCAAAAAAACCCAGCAGAGGTTGTGTGCGGGTTTCGTTTTTAAAGAAAAAACAAGTTCATAAAATGTACATGAAGATTGCATCATTAGGATTATTTTAGTTGCCACCGGTATGGCAGGTTCACTTCCTGTTACTCTTTTGCACACTGATAGGGGTTGAAAGAAGCTTATTTCAATCAAAAATTACTGTAAAGATAAAACTCAAATATCCTTCACTATTCTGGATAGAACAAAACTCACTGTATAAATCCTTACACTTGCTAAACAGTCTAATTATTGTAAAGTAAGTTCTGGTGTCCAAGCTTGTGGCCACCAGAGACTCACACCCATTACAGCAGCTCTATTTGCTTACAGGGGTGTTTTTTTCCAGCAATCAATCTCAATTTCCTCAATATCAGCTATAAAGTTGCTGACACAGGGCAAAGATATTTTTAGTCAATTCAAGACTAAAAAACATACGCATACTTACAGCACATGCACACAAATTGGTTCCTCTGAGGGGAAGTAAACGAATTAGAGATGACCTCTAATTTCTAATTAGCCAGAAGGATACTCATTTTTCATAAAGTACAAACATCTTTATGATTCATAGTACACATAAGCAGTTTGCCTATGTACAGCATGTGAAAGTACATATTTGTACTGAACAAAACATATTTAATATACAATAGGCAGAATTCTACTTGGAAAACACCAAAAAGCCTGATCAGCAGGCAGTTGGTTTTCACCTCTCGCTCTTTCCAGCCCCAAACACTACAACAGCTGCAGAGTATTATGAATTCCTAACTGCCGTGAGCAGCATTCCCTTTCTGTATGTTCAATTCACCCAAACTGTGTAACCCAAAGAAAGTGTTCAACAAACAGATATATGCAGAAATCTAGTTACAAAAACCCCAACATTATTTGTAACTTACGATATCTCTGAACACTACTGCTCGAAGGCGATTAATATCCATATCCTGCAGGAGTCTGTCATGGTCTCGTATTGGAGAAATGCCACCAGTCACAATGTCCACTGGACTCTATTGAAAGAAACCAAAACAATAGTTTAAGGTTCTGTTTTTAAAGGCATTCTACCAAGAATCATTAAGTGTGTACAATCACCCACTGTACATCATATTGTCATAACTGGAGTACAAAGATCAGATATGCATTTGATCTTGAAAGGAAAAAAAAAAATCTGGCAAATTCTTGTGATAGATTTATTTCACTGTGGAAGGTTCAATATGTAAATGTTAAATTCGTATCTTAGAAAAACTATTTCAGCATTTCCAGTCTTTCTACCCTTCAACTCTATAAAAACAGCAGTGGTGCAAGTACAAATCTGAAAACTTAATCCTCTGTACAGAGTAGTAACTATTGACTTTTGTGCTCCTGAGTGTGGTCTTAAACTTGCCTTTGCTGCGGACTTTGCTGGTCCTATAAGGCCTTGCACTGCTTTTTGGGTCTTCCCAATGTCTCCAATAGGCTTCATCTGTGCATGCTGCTGACACTCCAGGCAATTTCTCACTGCCACTGCACATACTTGAAGGGAAAAGAAACATTAAGAATTATTCTCAGAAACTGTATTATCCATATTCCCTTACAGAGATGTAAAACACAATCCTGCTTATCATTTAAACTAAAAAGTTTATGCACATCATCAAAAGACTTTGCTTCAATGAGTTTTAAATGGTTGCAAAACAATGCTCAAAATTCTTTAATAATTTATGATTAAAAATTAATACTAAACTATCAGAACATGTATGCTGTATCTAAAGGATACATCAAAGTGAGGAAGTTAGCATCCCTCACTGCAATTTTACCATGCATAAAACCATGGTGTGGGTAGGGTGAAGACAGCTAAATTTCACAGACTAGCAAGGGAGAAAGACAAGTGAAACACCAGTGAAGCAAATAGCATCATCTGATTCACAATACTCTGTTACTCTTCCAATAAAAGTTCTGAATTTACACAACTTATTTTGGTTTAGCTGCACCATTGTACCCTATTTCATCTTCTAATATTATTTTCAAAGGAAAAAAGAACTACCCCACCTCTATATCTGTTTGCATCTCATAAATCTTGTTCTACCTGCACAAAGTTTGAATTGCCTAGAAAGGGAGAGGAAGGCTAGCTACTCTTGAGGCTCTGAGCTGCTCTGGCACTCATGCAAATTCTGCTTGTCATTACAAAAAGTTTTAGAGCATGCAACTAGCATGAATACTCTCCTCCTGCATTAACTACCTGAACCCTGTTATGATCTTGTATGTTCTTATTTACAGAACATTTGTTACTTTTTTAGGTAATGATCCCTTTCTTTCAATCCAATGTGACACAAACATACCATAATAAGTGGATACACCTACTGCCCAATTTGAACCCTTCAGAAATTCACATCTCTAGTTTTCACCATACCTCTATCTACTGACCTCAGGTTTTACTCCTCTTTTCTAAGTATTGCAAAATTTCATTTTTTATATAGTATAAGATTACTTTTTCTTAAAGCTGCTATATTCTCAGACTGACTTTTTGGGGAACTTTAGTTAAATAAATATCTTCATGGATAAAATGAAAACATACATCCACAACAGTCAGGCTACCAAACTTTTATTTTATTTAAACTTTTACTGATGAACATATAGGTATTGCAGAATACAATAACAGCAAAACAGTAAAAGATCCTAGGTCTAAATTTAATCTTGATTCAACAAAACAAAGGACAGGCTAAAAAATAAAGCTAGCAATTGCTAACTATTTAGTAAAAGCAAGTTCCTGTGCTCATTAAGTGGTTTAATTTGCTTACCCAGACGAAGACACTGTCGCAGAATTCCTCCAGATGACATATTTTTCTCAGATTCAATTTCAGTGAAACTGAGAGAGCTTGCAAAAATTAGCACATCCACAAGGTTGATTAATCTCTGGAGAAATGTTAAAGATGCTTCCACTGAAAGTCCTTGAGTTGGCTCAATACTCTCCAATTCATGCTACACAGAGAAAAATTGAAAGCGACATTTACTTCTTCACAACGGTTAGTATTCCTACAGCTTAAATGGCCAGAAATGTGTGCTAAGAGTCCATTATCTGTCACATACAAAAGTAATAATTAGGTATATTCCAGGAACAATAATTAGTATGGGGATTTCATCCCATTCCAGACCACTGTGGGGCAACGAAGCCAGGTAACTTATTTTTATGTCTTCAGGCAAAGAAGGCAGTTTATCTTAGGAAAAGCATGGAGGTAGCAAAGAGAGGAAAGATGCCTGTGGAAATACCCCACATGCATTTCCTGTTTCCCAAAAGGACAGATGCAATACTTAACACACTTCATAAAGAGAGGCATCCTCCCACAAGTGATAGATTTCAAACAAAAATGGAATTTCTTACAGTGGCAGATGTGGCAGCAGAAAGCAAAGGCAATATACCACCACAGGCCATGATCATGTTGTCCATCACTTGGGAGATGAGGTGAATCGTGTTGTGCACAAATACAACGTTGTCACTGCTATTCACGAAGTCCATCACA
Organism: Acropternis orthonyx; assembly: GCA_035583155.1. Classification (NCBI taxonomy): domain Eukaryota; kingdom Metazoa; phylum Chordata; class Aves; order Passeriformes; family Rhinocryptidae; genus Acropternis; species Acropternis orthonyx. Next base: position 13,173,470 of record JAWWEU010000125.1, on the reverse strand, counting down.
GTTTTTGTAGAATGACTGTCCAAAAAAAAAAAAAATTCATTCAGAATACAGCTTTATTTTTGTGGTATTTTAGCATATTTAGGTTTTCACAAGACTAAACCCAGAAAGTGAGCAGTGGGGTAGTTAATGACATATGACTGAAAATGTCAACTGATGTACCTTGACCTAAACCTAAAACCACCTCTTCTTTCTGTTCTTAAACTCCTAAGGATCACGGGTTGTTAAAAACACTGAGATGTGCATTAATCAGCATTTGAATAAAGATACATTAGAGGCTGGTCTATGACTACTTGCTATAGCAAAAGTCACTGTATCCAGACACAGAATAAAGTCTCCTGGAACTGTGAACCAGATTTGAACATAAACCTTTGAAAAAACTACAGCAAGTACTAAGATTTTCTCAGAGAAACTAAAAATCAATAAAGTACAACACTCACTTTTCAAAACAGAAGCTAAACTAAAAATATATTTTAGCTATATCTGATGATGATAGATTAACTTACACACATCCTAAAAATTACAGTGAGACAAAAATTCACCTCAGTTTAAATTGTTTTAATCACTTAAATACCTCATGTCTTCAGCTTTACACTCCTTTTTATGACATCAGTACAGCTATATGGTTAAATTTCAATCAGATATTCAGTACTACAAGCTAACAACACACACCACTCTTACTCTACTGAATCTTAACATTGAAATGCAGAATCACCACTTTTTTTAAAGATCTTGATGATTACATTCCAGATCCCTGTTACAAGGTAATTTTCAAATGAACATCTGTGTTCACAGAATCCTATCAAAGCACCAACATAGTGTGGGTAAATGCAGGAGTAAGAAATATTATTTTAGATACATTATCTTTGTTTTAGTCCATATTTAGATACTCATAAAAGACTCAGGCCCCTACATGCATTAGGAACAGGAAAATCTTGGTCCAATAAAAATCAACAGCAAGACTGCCATTGACTTATATGTAGCCAAGATTTCACTCAAGATCTATGTGCAGGCCCTCAGCCAATACACATTTATGTCTGTAAAAAGTCTTAAAAAAATGTCTGAGAATAATTGGGTATAGGTCACAAAATAAGTCAGGCTATTGATAAACTAATAAAACACCAGATGTCCAAAGTCAATGCCTCACTCTGATGCAGTTTCAACAAAGCTAATTATAATTGAAATGACAGCCGACATCACTCCATATGAAGCACAGAAATGTACCTTCTCCACATCTGAATATCTGTTTCTATGGAAAAGAGTAAGTCTGTGAGCAAGCGCTGATGCATCAGTGACCACTTAAACTCAGGAATACGGAACACAGTCGACCTCGTGTCTCTTCTCTGTCCATCCAAGGCAGCAGCCAGCTCTTGTCCTGAAGAAACTTGCTGCCTTGAAGTCTGAATACACAGTATGCAGACAAAAAAAAAAAAAAAAAGAAAGGAAGAAAAAAAAAACAAAACAAATCCACACTCTGGTTATTAGTTTCCATGGTATACACTCAAATGTATTTAATAGGCTTGAGATTTTAGATATCCAGCAGGTTTAGACTGCGTTCATGGTTACAAATACAGCTAAAACTATTACATAAATGCTATTTCATGGATGTGCCAAGCCTACAAACTAGTCTACAGCTGCAGTACCACACCTGTCAGTCTAGGCACACAGAAGCTGCAACACAGGGGGAGCATATGTTGCTGTAGACAGTGGCTTTCCTCCTTTAAGGAAGAATGGTGCAGAATGAAGAGCATCCATTAGGAGGTATCTCTGCAGAAGGGAAGTACTCAGAGGCATGACTATTTAACCATGAAAAGCTGAATTAGAAACTAAAGACTTGAGGAGGGGGTGGAGCACTGCAGCACTCAACAGAAGGCCCATTTTAAATTATACTTGCACAAAAAAGGTAGGATGATATGATGTAGGGACAATCCTATCAAATTTTATAGTTTACAATTTTTATTTTCACAAGTTCCATCATGATATGAAAAAAATTGTTTGCTTTTTTCCTGCACAAGCAATGTTTGTTTTTCAATAATTTTAAGAGTTGACATGAGACCAGACTGAAAGATTAAAAGGGAGGGTGAGCAAAGCAGAAGCAATTCTATCTGCAATTCTCTCAGAATATACAAATGTTTCTTTCAATTCGTCAAACTTAAGAAGTACCAACAAAGATGAAGAATCCATCTAGCCAAATACTCAGTTATCAGCAAAGTGAACACACAAAAAATAAAATCTGAGAGACTTCTCACTACACAGATTAGTAAGAATTATGACTATTATAATCCAGGGTTAAAAGTATTCTACAGATAACTCACAAAACTAACACACACTAAAAGCCCCAAAATGCGTATGGGCACGCTTTTCAAAAATTTCATAAAGTAAGAACTTCCTTTAATTTTTAAGCTAGATAGGTAAAGGACAGGTAGAATTTACCTCAGGTAAGGATCTGAGGGGCAGAGGTGCTTCTAGACACGTGTTAGCTTTCAGTTCCAGTCTTTCTGTATCTGATGCAACACTGGAAACATCAAGCTTGGCAATCCTTTTGTCAGGAACTCCAGCAGGCTCTGGCATGTGTAGATGTGCATTTTCCACAATTGTTTTGCTTTCATTAATGTTTTCATCCTTCAGCTTCTTTTTCCCTTCTGAGTCCAGCTGAGTCACTACTTCTGGAACTGCAGAACTCACCGTTTCTGGTAAAGTCAGTTCTTCCTTTTTCCCATCCACGCTTTCAGCATCTTTGGATTTTAAAGCCACAGATTCAGGTTGCTTCTCTGCTGTTTCTTCCTGCTTTGTCACTTGGCTTTCATTAGAGCTACATTCCCTGTTCCCTTCTGCAAACTCTGCTGAAGGTAAAGGCATACTACTTTCATCTTTCAAATCAACAAAGTCATCTTCGTCTTCCACCTCTACTGTTGACTCTTCCAATCTTTCTGGACTTGTAGGAGTTTCTCCTTCCAAAGTAATTTGAACTGCTAGAGAAGCAGCAGTGACAGCAACTGTTTCTTCTACAAGCTCATCAGCTTTGCTAGAATCTTCAATTGCTTCAGCTATTCCAGTACTAATTTCTGAAACACTGGCCTTTATTGTTTCTGTTTCTGGAGACAATTCCACACAAGGCACTGCTTTTAAATCCTGTGTAGTAACCCTGTCTTCCCCCTCTAACTCCTCCCTGTGATTAGACACTGAATGAGTTTGTTGGTCAACACCTGAGGAGTTATCTGTCTTTTTTTCAGTTCTGCACTCCATATCACCATCAATAATGCAGGAAGGAGCAGCATCATCTTCTTTTAACTCTAAAGATTGTTGCTTTCCCTTGGCTTCAGCTTCTTTGCTAACTCCAGAGATTGTTCTAATTGGAGTTGAAGAACTCCCTTCACCTCCTTTCTCTTGGTACTCCCTGTACATCTGAGAAAGGCTCTCCTTGTGCATTTCAAAAGTTACCTAAAAGAATAGAATTGAAAGGACATTAAAAATTATATATTAATGACTGTTTTCTCTGGAAAAAAACAAAAAACAAACAAACCCAAAATCAATGCTTAAATCACAAACTTATGTTGAATACTGTCCTCATGAAAAAAGTAATTTCACATTGGGGATTACTTCAACTGAGAGCAAGTTTTTCTTAAGTCTACCTGTTATTCCTGGCAAAAAAAAAAAAAAAAAACGCCACCCAACC